>BMAU01018530.1:0-367883 GCA_019973935.1 Trichonephila clavipes
TCGTGTATAGCCAGTATAAAAAAATGTTACTGCTTAATATAAATAAAAGCATTGTTTATTTGCTAAACAATTTGTTAATGAAGCGAAAGAATTCAGTTCATATGCCAAGCCGGTGCAGTCAGTCCATATTCTATTCTCAACGCCACCGGCGTTCATCGTCTTTCCACTCCAATCTCGGACTCAGCCCTTTTCTCCATCCAAGGCCGACTCCCTCTCTCTCTCTCCCGACTCTTTTTCTTCTTTTCCTTCTCTCCTCTCTCGTACTCTCGTCTCTCCCTCCCCCCTTTTCTTTTTCCAAAAAGAACCCTTTTATACACCAGGGGTGTGTTCACAACACGCCCCTCGTCACTTATCATTGGCAGGCCACAAAATTCTGCCCATGGCCTCATTAGAGTCCTATTCGCGTACGGAACTCACAATCACACTCTCTGCCCCGTCTGGAATGTACTGGCGCCAGATTTCTCGTTCGACATCTGGACATTTTGTTCATCGCACTGTCTTTTTGTTCCTTGGAGGCCATTCTCCACAATCATCTGCCTAGGCGACGGTGTTCTCCGTTAGATAGGCTTCGTCTATTATCAATGGGTGCGGGAATTCCTATGTCATTATGACTTTCAGTCAGGTGTCGTCACCCGGATCCAAGCAGACAAACAATGACCATAGCCACGTGCGCATGGTCATTTACAGCTGGTAGATCGTAAAATTCAAGGACAATCGATGGGTGTGAGATCACAACAATCGAAGGCGTCATCTTGTCCTTGAACGGCTGGTGAAACTATAAAACTTCTAAACGTGAATCGAAGATGGTGATTCACAACAATCGACGATGTCACAGTGCTCAAGCTAAGGCTAACGACAGGCGTAAAAATCTAGCCTTTAGCCGCGGTAATTCGCGGGCATCAGTCAGACTCCATCGGACAGGCGGCATTACTAACAACAACACAAACTACGATTATTTTAATGAGCATTATATTTAATATTCAAATCACATGTGTACTAGTAGTTTAAAATGTTTGAAAAATTACCTGTAAAAACTTTTGAAAATCGCAAAACCACACTTTGTTTTATAGCGGAAGTGGTATGGCAAAATCAGTGATCAACTCTCCTGCAATGTATCATAAGTCTTTATTCGGTTGTTCAAGGCTTTCCCACACATTAGTGGCCGCGGTAGTCAGTGGTCAAGGCATCGGATCGTGGCTGGTCTAAGATCGTCTTGTAGTTGAATTAATCATCTCTAATTAACCGGATTTACCGTTTTTATTATTTCCTTCAAAACACATCACTATATTTACAATTTCATTTACAATTAAAAATCGCATCGGGAACTACCTCCATTTACGTTCGAGAACCACCTTCTTCTCTCCTTCCCGCTCAAAGCCAAAACAGTTCAGCAGCGCCCTCTTTCTAGTCTATCGTGTGCTATGTGCCAAGCCTCTAGTGCACTATGTGTCGCGCCGTTACACTGGCCTTGTCTCGAGTTCGAGTCCGCACCACTACCACGGCGTGTAGGGGAAGTGATACGTTAAATCTGTCAAAGTTCAAACGTCCTCCCGTTGGTGTGGTGTGGAAGTTAGGAGATGTGGGTCCCCTTGGTCTCACTTTGAGAACGAGAATAAATTGGAGTCATATAAGAGCCAGTAGCCATTTTTATAAATAACTTTCTTTATTTGGTTATCTCTTCAAATGGAATCAAAGACTTAACAAATATATCTAGATAGTTATGAGGTTTAAAGGACTTTCCTTTTTAAATATAAACTTAAATATTTAATGATCAATTAATTAACAATTAGAATATCGATCCACACAGAGATTACCGCGATAGAGATCCCAGATTTATATTCAATAATAACCTATTGAACATTTAACTTTAATCTCACTCTAATATAAAACTTCAACGAGTCTTTAAAATATAAATCAATATTTACCACACTTACAGCTCGAAAGCTCTTCCGAGATTTTATCTCACCTAGAAATCTAACTTCACCGTTATACCTTCATAGCCAATTTCTCTCTCCTACTGCTCTCTTTTTTTGCTTTACTATTCCGTTTGAAGCTTAAACACTTTATCTAATCTGCAACAGGAATCCATATCCTCTTTTTGGAGCTGATTGGAAATAGATAAGGGAATTAAATTTCCCTAAGGGAGACGACTCAGGAGTTAGTGATAAAGTTCCGTATAGGTTTGTCACAGGGTGCCAGCTCAGATGTCATCCGCGTCACTTGACCATGGTTCAAAATTACGTGGTTCGTCGCCAAAGCCCTAGTGTAGCTGAATAGTGCGATGTTAATATTCACACCCCCACACATTAGTTGCTACAAACAGAGCCCGAAACGGTATTCCACATTACCCGCTCTTTCATGTAAATAAATTTCGTTTTGAAGAATTTTTTATGCCAATTTTTCCGATACTTAGTTTTTCCGAACACTCCTCGCAGCTTCTAATCGACAGTTAAAACTAATCAAACTACTGGGGAATGTAATTTGACCTTATAAAGTTTTAAAGTTAACTTTTTGAAGTTATTTATATCTGAAACAAAGAAAAAAACGTGTTGTTAATATGACTAATGCCACCTGCCCGACGGAGTCGAGTCGAGACTCACGAAATTCATCGTGGCGTAGGGGCTAAATTTTTACGCCTGTCGTTAACCTTAGCTTAGAGGCACCATGCAGGTGACAGTACGATTTTGCTCGGCTCCACCCCAATTTGGGGAGAATACCCTGAGGGTGGGCGGGGGCCTCCCACCTCTCTTGCCCTTCCACCAACCACGCGAGAGAACGTGTGGGTCGATGGCTATTAGGGTACCCCCATGCCGCAAAAGGCACTATACATTTAAAAACATCCATGTCGTCTCCGGGATTCGAACCCAGTCCCTACGGCATCACAGTCAGCGTCGCTATTCATTTATGGGTTGGGCGTGCAAAAGAAAAAAAAATTTCACATACAGGAGCCATTAAATCGAAGCCTAATTATTTGCTCTTCATTACAATTCTTTCAATTGATATGTTTTTTCCCTCATTTTCATAGAAAAACGGATAGCATTGATGGTAATACAGGGTGGCCAACCCGCGGCCCACAATATTTATTACAACTTTTCAAAAATACTGCTATACTACTATTTTGGGCAATAATTTTGCTTTTCACAAATAAATCACATAACTGTTTTTGTTTTATCCCGTTGCTTCAATTAGAGTTTTTCCGAAGGTGAAATTTATCAAACGGAAATCGCACTCAAACTTAATGAAAACCTGCGCAAATACACACAATGAGATCAATTTGCAAAAAACTTAGCGGAAGAGTTGAGAACAAAAATATGTCACTAATGAAATAAATTAAAAACATTATTGCATCATTGCATTATTATTATCAAATTATCTATGTTTGTATACATGAAAATCAATGAAAACAATCATAACATGTCAATCTATTTTAAATTTTTCATTCCAATAATTTCCGCGTTTGTAATGGATCCAAATCTGATATAGATACACAGTCGGACCTCCCATTTTACAAAACTCCCATTTAATGAACTTTTCTATTTTTGCGAACTTTTTTTTTCTGGAATGAAAAACATTTTATTTATTTTCTTCGTAAAAATAACCTCTTAATAGCCGAAGTGCATTTTCTATTTAAAGAACTTCTCTTGAGGATTTGATTTTTCCCTCCCCTGTTTTTAAAAGCACATTTCTGGATATTTCAAATTATTTTTTTTTTTTTTTCTTAACTTACATTTAGGATGATCAATGGCCTTGAACTGGTTTTACCAGGTGCCTATCTCACCTAGGTAATAAAAATGCCTTTATTTTTCAAATAAAAAAAACTTTAAGAACATTAGCAGATTTTTCAGTCATTAAATTTAAGGACGCATGGGAGATTGTATGCTTAAAATTTAGGGATTTGTTAAGTAATATATGTTTAAAATTACTCGTAGGCTTATATAAAGTTAAAAATATCATTGAAATTCATTAATTTTAATATAAATTATTTTTAAAGTTGAAAATACAGTGTATTCCTGGGCAAGGTTTTCCGCGTGTTTTTTCTTGTAGATTTCTTTTTGATGGGTAAGATTTATAAAATAAATAGATATTTTTAATTTACAAAAAGTGTGAATAATTACTCTTTTAAATAATATACAGCAGCTTCTCAAACTGTAGGGACGAGGGGCACCGACAGATTCAAGGTCAAAAACAAAGATTATTTTAAAAAGTTATTAATTTAATGAAAAGTAAACAAACAAAATATATACATTCTAACATAATAAAAATAAAAAATACATTTTCACCGATATAATATACTTATAAATGTATCAGTAGTGCACGATGGGTTTCATAATAGCTTAACAATACTGAGTTAAGGACATGTTTAATAATTACCACTGACCCCATGGGCTTATCATTTATAAAATTATGTGGGAAATTAAATTTTATCTTTATAATTTGTACGGTTGATAAGGGGAATCCCTTAACTGCCCATTAAAAGTCACGTGATTCGCTCTTCGATGCCTTCGTTTCCACGTAGGCACGTGAATGTAAAGTGTTGGGGGGGGGGACGAAAAGGGAATAAATAAGCAAATCCTCTGAAATAAAAGTGTATTCTTCGCAAACCCTGACAAGATCTTTTTATTGCATTCGAAAGCCTTCGAAATAATTTCATGGGTGGCACTGTACAGAAAGATCGCATCGAAAAGACGTATATATACGACCGATGCAATTAATGTTTTGGCTGACCGATACATTTACATACGCCAGTGGTACTTAAGGTTAAAGGTATTGTAGCTTTAGGAGTCAAAGTATAGTATTACAATACATTATTACTGTACGGAAGGGGGAGGCGTGATAAAAATTGTAACTGAATATTGGGTCGCAAATACTGAAAGTGGGAGAAACACTGACATACAGTGTTTATGAGCTTAGAGAAACCACTTAAAAGAAATTTTAAAGCATGCTAAAAGATGAATCTCTATTCGACGAATTTTCACATAACGGATTTTCAGGATTTAGCGACTTCTTTAAATAGAGGGTCCGACGGTATACTTTTATATGCGGCCCTTTAGGATTATAATGTTTTCAGCCCGCGAGGTCATTTAGATTGGCTACCCTGGTACTATCACATGAAAATTTTTAACACTTTTGTCTTCCAGTTCAACGAATGTCCTTCTTTTCGCCCCGAAACAAACTTACTTAGGGAAACAGAGTAGCCAGAACCGAGAAGTCTGCCTTCCACAATGCCGCAGAGAGTCTGGATCCTCTGGGAGATAAACAACTCATCAAGGAACGAATAATCCCTTTTCTTTTTTTCCCCTTTTCGAGGTGTAAACAACGATTCATTATTTTTTGATAATTTCCCCAGCAGGGGCCCCCTTTCCTTTTGAGGCGCAGGAGGAGCAACAGAAAGATATTACGAAAGCTCGTTAAGCGAAGCAAACTTTCTGAATGGGCACTCTTTCCCTCAATTGTTATGCACAGTTCTTGGGAGGAGAAAAGTTTTGGCAAAACTTTTGCGCGTGTCTGCTACAATATGGTTTTATTTCGAAACCCGGACGAGGGGGGAGGAGGAGGGGAATTAATGCTAGCTGTCACTCGGAGAAGAATCTGTCTTAATTGTTTGCAAAAGTTTAAGGAAACATTTAAAACTCAGGCACAAATGAGCAGCCGGCGAGAATTGGTGAGGCGTGGACTCGTTTCAGACTTGTGTTTAATTTCTCGGCGTAAGATCGCCGGAAATTTGAGGAGTAGCAAAAATATAAAACCACTTATAAAATGCAAGTCTTTTAAATGGGAGAATGTTTGGATTTTGTAAAAAAAGGGGGAAATAATGAAGAGTTAGTTGTTTTGGAAGAATTATGTGCGTTACAATTGGAACAATAGTGAGGTTTCTGCAAAAGTCCTCTAGGACATCCAAGATATAATTATTTGCATTTAAAGTGAGTTAAGAAAAGGGTCATTTTAGCAAGACTTACATTAATGTATTTAAGGTATTTCCACTGAGTGTAAAAGGAATTCAAATATACCAGGATTAACTTTCGTTATGCTAGGCCAGGGGGGCGAATCTTTATATCAATGTGCCATTTTTTTTATCAAAGAAATGTTTAATGAGTTATAGACTTTCAGCAAATAATTTTGACTTTTGATTATTGGGAAAATAAAAAATAAATGCTGGTAACTCAATATGTTTTTATTTACTACAAAAAGTATATTTCGCACTAAAAGTAGTAAATGTTTAGTTATACCTTCAGGATTCAAATTAAAGTAACATTAGTGTGACTTCTGTTGTTGCATATTAGATGACTAGTAACTTATTTTAGGATTGTAAGATGCTACTGTTAGCAGAATGCATGCTGAATTGAAGTCATCTCTGCCAAAGAGGTTTCTAACCGTGTCTTAAATGTTATTCATTTTCAAAAAAATAATGACCTGCAAGTATACGTAGATGAAAATATGGTCCAAATAGTATGAGCCATCTTCAAGCAGTTAAATGTGTCTGGGATCAAATTCCAAGTTTACAAATTTTCGTTACTGCCATTTTTTACGTATATTGCTTGTTAATCTTTGTTTCAATCAATTCCAACTTTTCCTTGTTTCAATAAATTTTTTCAAACCATATTAAACTAAACTGGGAGACCAATCAGTAGCATCTAAAATTCTTCGATTTTTAACCAATCATTGGAACACAAGTTCAATTTTGTCAAATGAAGTCACATCAGGATACATAATAAACTTGAGCGTTTCTGATAATTCTTTGAATCTAGAAAATTTAGCTGAACAGGTAAACCATTTTGATCGGTGGCGTGCCCAAAATATTGTATCGCATGCCATCAATGGGACGCATGCCATTGGTTCGCCATCCCCTCTGTGCTTGGCTTATTTTACATTGATAATTCAATATCATATACAAACTCGAAAAACAATTTTTGCCAAATCCGTAAAATTGCTGGCATTTGCATGATATTAATATCGTAGGAAGAACTAAGACAACTATAGTAGAGGCTTTCAGTGCATTTGAGACACCAGCAAACATTGGATTTGATGGCCAAATAAAGGAAAAAAATTAAATCTATAGCAATACGAATAGCAATAAATAGACTCTAATCTACAACCGCTGAAAATTATTGAATATGAGTTTGAATGAGTGGACTCTACTTAAATACTTAGGCACAATTGTAAATAACAGTAATGACATAAAAAAGGAAATCAAAGGTAGAACTAAGATGGCTTACAGATGTTATCACGATTGCAAACCAGATATTTAAATCTAAATACATAAGTAGCAAAACAAAAATACAATTATACAAGACTTAGCAAAAACCAATTGTTTTATATGGCAGCGAACGCAGCACAAACACTACCAATGAAGGCGAAGAGAAACTGATGTGACTTCGAGAGAAAAAACTACGAAAAATATTGGCGCAGTTAGAGAAAAAACGGAACCGAGAACACGACACAACCTTGAACTCAACCAAAAATCCAAAGAGTCCAACATAGTCAAAGTGACCAACACATTCCAAATAGGTGGCTGGGACCTGTATTTCGATATAGCGATGGAAACCAATAAAGAAAAAATTTCCAAACTCCAGAGGGGAAAAGAAGACTGAGAACAAAGTGCATCAGTGTTTCTAAAACAGTGAATGATCACTTCCAGGGGCGTTATAAGTCTGGTCCCTTTAAAAAGTCAGAAAATAAAGATTTTGAAACAATATAAGTAAACAAACAAAAACATTCTGACAAAAAAATAAAAAATAAAGTACACATTTATACTGAAATAAAATACACTTATAAATACAGAGTGTTTTTTTCCAGGTATAGAAGTTTAAGCTGGCATTACTTTCCCAAGATGGCGCACTGATTTAATAGCCGTCAAGGGATTTGGCCTCAGTTTGGTCCATAATTCATCATGAATAGATTCCCGCCCGAACAACGTCAAATTGTGCAATTTTATTTCGAAAATAATGGTCGATTTTCATAAGCGAATTCCTCTTTTCTTTAGAAGCGATGAAGCGCACTTCCTGGTTGAATGGCTACGTCAACAACTGCCGCATTTGGTAGTAAGCCAATCCACAAGCAGCATGTCGAAACACCGTTGGCATCCAGAAAACTGACTGTTTGGTGCGCTTCTCTTTATGGGCTGGTGGAATCATTGGTCTGTACTTCAAAACGATGAAGGCCACAACGTTACAGTCCAATGGTGATCGGGGTATAGAGCCACGATTACTAACTTTCATTCCTGAATTGAACAATCATGATGTCCAGAGCTGTGGTTTAACAAGACGGCGCAACATGTCCTGCCAGCTTGCCACAATCGATTTATTGAAAGACACGTTTGGTGACCGCCTAATTTCGCGTTTGGACCCGTGAACTGGCCTCCAAGATCTTGTGATTTAATACCGCTAGACTATTTTCTGTGGGCTATGTAAAGTCATCGGTCTATGCGGATAGCCCAAACGCTTGACCCTTTGGGAAGACAACATTCGCCGTGTTATTGCCGATATACGGCCAAAATGTTGGAAAAAGTCATCGAAAGTTGGACGTCCAGATTGGACTACATCCGAGCCAGCCGTAGCAGTCTATGCCAGAAATCATATTTAAAAATGTAATGCCACAAGATTATCTTTCGAATAAAAAAATTCATGTCAATGGAATCCTACATCGTTGTTTTTATTGCAATTTAAAAGTTCTATACCTCTAAAAAACACCCTTTATAAGACATTATAAATGTATGTACTTCTTTATAATTTAATTTAACAATACTAAGTTAAGAACAAGTTTAATAATTACCGAGGCGACCCCATGTCATATATAAAATTATGTAAAAATTAACACTTATCTTGATAACTAACACTTGATAATTAATCCTTTCCTGTCGATTAAAAATCACGTGATTCACTTCCCAATGATTTACCGTTTTCCACGTAGTACTCGAATGTGATGTATTGGTGGGAGGGGAAAAAAAATGAATAAAAAAAATAAGTAAAATCCTTCGCAATCTGAAATGAATAAATCCTCGCAAATACTGTCAGTCCCTTTGTTGCATTCTAAAGCCTTCGGAATAATTTTTATGATTACTAGTGCACACAAAAGATCGTACTTCGAGAGACGTATTTTATACGTTCAGAGCAGTAACGCCGCTGAGTGGACGTTTATATACGCAGGTGGCACTTAAGAGGTTAAAGTCGTATTTGTAGCTTTAGCACGTCAAAGGATAATATTATAATTTTTATGCATTGTTATTGTATGGAGGGGAGGAAAATTATGATTGAATATTGGGTCGCCAATTTTGAAAGTTTGAGAAGCTTACCTGAGGTAGATGGATAAAGTAGAAAAGTGGCTGGGGGACTTGGGAGAGCAACCGATGGGAAGAATATAGCAACGAATAGATGAAGAGGATGCAGCTGACTGGAGACAGTCGTGGCCAGTAACCGCCATAGTGCCTGAAAGAAGATTTCCAGGACCCTATTGTGGCCGCGGTTGTCTAGCAATGATGGTCACGTGGTTGGTTGACAGGGTGATTGGGTGAATCAACACCGAAAGTCGCACTAGCCGCCACTCAAGAGCTTTAGGCGATGGACTCGTCATTTTGAACCATGACCAAGTGATTTAAAAATGACACCTGAGCTTTTTTTAAAAAAGAACTCTTTATTCGAAAAGCCTCGTTTGTGACAGGGAATCTATACGCGTCCTGTCACTTCCATCCTCTCAGGGGAATCTTTGGCAACATTCACGTTTAATTCTCAACCATCCCTCTCGAGAAGAAACCCTGATATTCAGATTAGTTCGACTATAGGTGAAAGTCAGAGTTTTGTAAATCTAGAGAAGGAGGTTTGAAGCAGCTGCCTTTATTCGCCACTCGGGTGAGATCGATTAATGTTTTACTTTTCGCATACAAAGATTAAGAGGGTGTTTCGCCACTGTGTTGTATTATTAGATCTGAGGGTGTAATCAACGATTGATTAGGTTGAACTAAATAAAGTTGGCCCAGCATATTTGCTTTATAGTCATTGCTTCCTCCCGTGCTACTCTTGGAGAATTGATTGTTGTTGGTTAAGTTGTTTGACTAAATAAATAATTGTGATTATCAGTCTCTGTTTCTGCTTTCATTTCCCTCACACACACTTATAGATAGGCAAGACGGTGAGGGAGAAACTTCAGGTTTAAAGTCGCTCACACATTTTACACAACACGGTCCGGACCCATATTTAGCGAATTTCGCGCTTTAAAACTTTTCTCTTTCCCCGATTAAAATGAAGGCAAATCCCTTATTTAACAGTTGAACATTTTTAATTGGGATTTGCATTAAATTTTTTTTGAAACGATATCCTGTTTGTCCAGAATAGAAAAAGAACTTTTTTGGTAAGTAGCAAAGTTTGATGGAAAAGGGTGCAGACCATTATTAGACTTTACAGTGCAGATGAACCATGAGTGCTACCTACAGTGTGACTTTTGAATAGGACAGGAAATTCCTTTATCTCTTCCCACTTCACAAAGCAAGGAATGTTTTAAAATTTTAGCGATTCTGTTAAATTTGATGACGGATTGCCTATCTGTGCAACTGAAGTTTAGGAAATCGTTGATTAGTCGGAGCCAATGAATAGCGATCTGATACAGAAATTGATACGAAACTGTTATATTCTCTAATGCTTAAAATTATTTGTGAACTGTGTAAAACTATCTCATACAAAAGGATGTAAATGACGCAGTATTTTCTTCTTTGCATTTAGTCGGAAACAGAATTGAGACAGGAATCAAAAAGATTGTCAAGCATCTATTAGTCAGTATATTAAATTTCTAATAAATGGTAGGTAATAACTTAATAGTATTTTTCGCTAGAAAAAAAGTGTGGGACTCCTAACTACGGATATTTATTGTGTAAATGATTTTAATAAAACTTCCAAACAGTAAGTGCAAAACATTTGTATTTTGTTTGGACCCCGATGTAACGAACAAAATATTCGGTCCAGATGAATTCGTTCAATCGGGGTTGGATTGTTTATTTATTTTATGTGATTATTGCTGCTCTTACAAATATTTACTTTTTGAAACAATCTGCAAAAAGCAAAAGGTGGCAAAAGCGAAGCGCATGAACTCATTGGCTGAAAAAACGTGATTGCCTTTTACATGCGAGTATGACTCACATAAATTTATGAACTGATTGGCTGAGTGAGTGAGTGAATATTAAGATCGCATTGTTCAGCTACCCGAGGGCTTTTGGTGACGGACCCCGTCAATTTGAACCGTGGTCAAGTGACGTGGACGACACCTGAGCTGTAACCCCCTCTCCTAACCACCACAACCACACCAACGGGAGGACGTTTGATCTCTCGACAGATTTAACGTGCATCCCTCCCCTACATGGCGGGTCTTTAATCGTACTGGGTTTGAACTCATGACATGCCTACCATGATGCGATACCTTGACCACTGGGTTACCGCAGCCCCCACTGACTGGCTGGGAAAACGTGTTTATAATCATGTGACTATGACATCATATGGAATTAGTCCATTGTCAAATTTGAAAATTTACTACAAGTAGAACAAGTACAAGAGTCTTATGTCAGTTTGAATTCAATGGAATCACGTGATTGCATTTACCACCCTAATAGTCCAATGAAATATTTTTATGTAACGTAACTCTCTCTCTCTCTCTCTCTTTAATGGCTTAAGCAAAAACTTTGGTTTGACAATTTATTATGTTGTGGTGAAAATCGTAGAGAAAGCGTCACTTTGGTGCCTTAATTATTTTTATTATCAATGCATATGTAAAGAAGAGAAGATATTTACTCCTTCACTGATCACAATATATCAGGAACTACTAGACCTACAGACTTGAAATTCGGCACACCGGGTTCCTTTCAAGGATTAAAGAGATCCGTTAAGAACGGGTTTTGCGAAAAATCGATTTCAAGGAAGGTTGCGAGGGATTAAGAAGTGTTATTGATAAATAATGCCGTTTTTGAACTATTAGACCCACAGACTTGAAATTTGGCTAGCACAGGTTACTATAAAGTAGAGATCCATTATAAAAATGGTTTTGCGAAAATCGAACCCCAAATGGGATTACAAAAGGCCTAAGAGATGTTATAGATAAATATTCAAGTTTATGAACTGTTAGAGCTAGAGACTAGAGCTTTTCATGCATGTTCCTTTCATGGAGTAGACATCCATTACAAAGAGGCTTTTGAATATTGTCCACCAAGAGGGAATGCGAAGGTTTCAAGAGCGTTTTTGATAATTATTCCGTTTTATGAACTATTAGACCTAATAAACTTGAAATTCGGCATGTATATTTTCTTGTAGAGGATGTGCTACAAAAGGGGGTTTTGAGAAAATTGACCCCAAAGGGATTGTAGCGAGAGTCAGGGCGTTATAGATAAATAAAAAGACAATTTTTGCCCCTCTTTTTTTAAATTTCAAACATCCATCCCTTCATCCAAAACCAATAAGCGAAATTCCACGAACTGCCCCAGGAATTTTTCGGGGTATTTTTCAATCCGTAGTAATGGAATATGCTCACCACACAGCCCCCTGATCATTACTCACACCTCCCCTCACACTTTTAATCACAGCATTCATCCTAAAAGTGGGTGGGAGGGGAGGTTCTAGAACGGATGGAACAAACAGATACTTTTTCATTGATTGATACTATGAATCAGTATTCTCAGGTTTCCTTCTGTTTCGCTAATTGAAAACGCATCGGCCCATCAGAAAAAGGAGGTCCCCCAGACCAAAAAGGGCTTTTTATTAATAATCTTCCCAGAAGGGGTGACGCAGAAGTAATCCCTGCGCTCCTCTCTCCCCACACTGACCAATCAATGCGTGCTATCTACCCGACCGCCGAAATCATCGCCTCATCAGCGCTGCTATTGAGGGATGATCTTGATAGGATCGCCGAATCGGAATCAGATGCGATTTGATGATTAGTAAGAACTGCTGTCGCCATCTATTGGCGACAGTTTGAACTATGCATTCCTTTTTTTTTTTTTTTTTTATCGAGTAAGTGTAATTTTTGTCATTTAATTTCAATTCTTTTTTAGCAAATTCTTTTAGATGTCATTTTTCGCACTAATAAGTTACTTTTCAATTGAAACAAACTTGAATTGCACTGAATTAAAAAGGGTATTTTTGATTGTTTCATAATCTATTAGCAAGAGTTGTGTTATTATTTTAGATCCATGGTCTTCGAACTTTTTGTTTACTCACAGAAATCCTTACAAGACCAGGGGTGCTCAACCTTTTTCCCCTGAAAGGCCACATACATATGGCAACTATTTCAAGCCGTCCGCAACATGAGAACTGAGGATTACTCGAGGTGGGGGACACAAAAAAGATCAAGGACATTTAAAGAGAGGAAAATTGATCAAAATATTAAAACTCATAATTCTGGATTATATTTTAAAACTATATTAATCGTTATCAAACTCAACTTACAAAAAACAGGTTTTATGCATTGTTTACGAAGTGGTTGAGGTAATTTCTTTCATCAACGATCCCCCCGGTTTGAAATAGTTCCCATAAGTATGAGGCATGGCCGAAATGGTTGAACACCCCATGGTCTTAAGGATTCAGTGAGACTACACAGTTTGAAGACCATGGATCTAAAAATAATAACCCAATTGATTATAGATTATGCATTTGACTGCCATAAAACAAAAGCTGCTATGTGCTTTGATAATTTGATTTTTTTTCTGTACACAAAAGCCTCATTCATTTTTATTTCAGATATAAAATTCATCAAGTGCAGGATGGTAGCAAAGAGTTTTTCTACCAAATTCAGACTGAAATCAGTATCATTTGTTTAAAAATTAGTTAAAACTTACTTGAGCATTTTGTTTCAAATTTATTCAAATACTTTTTTTGATTTTTACTAAAGAAAATATCTGAATTTATCATCGGAAGCATTTAAGAAACACTCACAATTTCTGTATCAATTTATATGTTATCGTAACAATTTCATTGTATAATGTAATTTCAATGTAAAATATTTTGCTGCTGTTGCAAAGATTTTTTTAAGAAAGCCAATTTATCTCGTATTGAAAGAGATCCTCAAAAAAAAGCCATTGAAAGATTTGTGCTTAGTGGTAGAGAGAGAATGACGTGCGAAACTTTATATTATATTTACAGTCGGACCCTCTGTATAATGAAGCGTTACTAAATCGGTAAAGTTCGTTATATAGAGGTTCATCTTTAAATACACATTATAAACCACTTTAAAACAAATTGTATACTCATAAAACACTATATTAAGAAAAGTAGCTGTTCACACCTTTTTTTTAAAATTAATATATGTTTATTTTATATATCTTACCACAAAAAAGAAAGAAAACCCCCAAGAAAATAAGAAAACTGAGATGTCGAAGGATTCATTGTATTTTCAATATTAAAGAAAATAATTTTATACTAAAATTAATGAATTTTAAGGGCATTTTATAATTTAAAGCATAAAAAGTAAAATTAAACATACATTATTTTATAATTAGAACACGGGACAACTCTACTGAGGGGTGAAAGAGGATATCGAAGATGTTTCTAGTGAACTGGCCAAAGGGAGTTAAAGATTCCACTTCTAGGTGGAGACGTCCAGAACTCTATTGCTCTCGGCGAGTTAGGATCTAATAAAACCAGTTCAAGATGTATGATCACCATAAATGCGTTAAAGAGAGAAACAACTTGAAAATATTTTTCAGAAATACTTTTTAAAAAAGGGAGAACAGAAATTGAATCACTAAAAAGAAAAAGTTTGTTATATAGAAAATACACTTCGCTATAGATGGTTTATTTTACGAAGAAAATAGTGAAATGTTCATGGTTCCATGAAAAGTTCGCTGTATAGAAAATTCACAATATAGAGGTTCGACTGATATATAACATTCGCGACAAATCAAAACGAGTTGTTGTTGATCCATGTTTGTTTTCTCTACAAGATAGTCAGGATCCCCAAATGTCTTGAAACAACATATATTTTTTTAGATATTTTTGCTTGGAAGACATGAGGGGTTAATTCAAAATTAGTTTCGCCCATAAAATGGCTGCTATTCCACTCTGCTATATGTTATCACTAACCATTAAAATTACAAAGAAAAAGTTGAATCGCAGTTTGTATTAGCACAGCATCGACAGCAAAAATTTATATATTTGATTGCTTGATTGATAGAATTTATCGCTAAAACTTTAATGCGTTGTTCTTAAATAATTGATTTTTGTAAGTGAAACAGACCATGACCGCACCACTCCAGAAAAGTCCGATTGGGCAACATTGGGCCCGTCTGTTGAGTACCACTGCATCAGTCTATATGGCAGTCCTTCTCAAACTTTTCAATGTTTGCGACCCAATTCTCATTATGCCTCCCCTGTACAATAACAATGTATTGAATGCAATAACAATGCACTAGACTCTAAAGCTGCAAACCTATTTTAATTATAAACCGTAAAAAAATTATCAAGATAAGTATTAAATTTTGCATATAATTTTGTATATGACAAGTCCGTAGAAGAAGCACTAGTAATTACTAAACTTGTTCTTAATGTAGTATTGATAAGTTAATTACCAAAATGCATTGTGTGTATTACTGATACATTTATAAGTATATTATATTAGTATAAATGTGCCAGAATGCTTTTTGTTTTTATTCTTTTCAGTAAACTAATAATTTTTTGAATAGTGTTTCATTTTCGGATTTTTTCGATATGCTCTCGCCCCCCGATGCCTAGGGTTATCACACCTCCCAGGGGGCACCCTCATAATTTGAGAAACGCTGCTATAAGGTGTTTCAAGGAACTCTATATAAAAAAAAAAGCCTTCGAGAAAAGGTATTTCAAAATAATATTTAAATTATATCAACCTTAGATTTGATATTTAAAAATTAGATTAGATACTTTAAGTAAAGATACTTTAAGAAAAGTACTGAATGTTTTATTAAAAAGGATTAACATGATATTAATGTAATTTGCTTATATAGCATTAATTCGAGCACCAAATTTCATCTACCCTTGCATTATATGTAGTAACTGTGTTTGCACTTTTTTGCACAAACCGTCGAAGTCTAGGTGTATTGCCTTCACAATTTCGCATTTGAGTTTTGTTCTTATATTTCGTTTTAACCCGTTCAGAAAGAGAGGACCGGGCGATTTTTTCTGTTAAGCCTAATTCCATTTAAAAATTCATAAAAAAACCCATTACTGTAATAAAAATACAACGAACATTTTAAGTTTATTGTCTTTCCAAATTCAAACAAAATATAGCTTACAAAATAAAGGATCGGCAAATATGTTTGAAGTGAATTTGATTGATTTGACTAAAGAATAATTTATTAATATTGAAAGATAAATATAAAATTATACTTCCAGTTCTACCATTTTCGATTTTGAAAAAAAGCAAAAACTTTTCACATGATGGGCAAATTAATGTGACGTCATAGTCCCTTGATAACTGCAATCACGTGTTTCCGGTCAATAAAGTAGAGCTTCGCTGTTGCCAACTTTTGCTGTCGCATAAACGTTCTTTTAAAATACAACGATAATAATAATATGCCAAAGGTAAAGCAAAATGCATTTGAGAATTAAAAGTATATACACTTATAATAATTTTTTTTAAATATTGAAAACTTTTTGGAAGAATTTAATTGTTGTACATTTTTGCTCAATTATCGAATTTGAGATTGTATTTAATTTTGAAGTTAGAACAACAATGCGACAAGAGTCAAACGTCAGTTTTGAACTCAATAGAGATCACGCGTGATTACATTTTATATGTGACTGTTATGTATTTTGCCCATTGTGTAAGGAAGAAATTGTACGTGTTTGTGTTATACTGTTTAGTGAATTTAAATTTTCAAAACATATTTTAAAGCAATGAAAATTTATCCTCTGTTTCTATTGACAAAAATAAAAAAATAAAAAATAAAAAATAAGAATATTTTACCTACGAGTTGATATACCACCGTAATTAATTTATAATTAGGAATCTAAGGAACAACTAATATTTTTTCGAAATTTTGGGAATTTTTTTGCTTTAAAGTAATTTTTTATTTGAGTTTTTTTGTCCTTTTGTTTTTTGACGTACTTTTTGGAGCTACAAATTATTTTTAATATTGAAGATGAAGCCATCTCACTTTGCATCTTTTACTTTTTATATTCTTATAGTCTCTTTTCTTTATTAAATATTGTTCTTAGTTAAAAATATTCCATGTCAGACACTTTCTTGAAACTACGGAAAATGTTTTTCGTTCCTTTGAATAAATTTGATATTACGCTAAATTAAATATTTTATTTAGAAACACATCCAATCCCATATAACGCTTGATGTTTCAACTCGCATATTATATAGATGTCATCTTTTCTAGAACTAAGGTCTTAAAACCTCTTCTAAAATAAATACCGTATATTCCTGGCATATAACGCACACTTACTTTCAAAATGCATTTTTCTCTACGTTTTAGGTATATTCGCCTTATAACACGCACCTAATTTTCAAATCCTATTAGTTTACTCTCTCTATCAGTGGCGCACACAAGGGAGGGGGGGTGTCCTAGAGGTCCGCACCCCTTCCAAAGCCCTTGATTTCTCCCTCGATTGGTTATAATTTTAAGTATATAATACGTAAAATTTAATTAAATATTTGTTAATGCTTAATTTTATTAATTAATACTAATTATTTATTCAATAATTAGTTTTTTACTTTGTTTTTTGTTCCCAAAAATCGACAAATCAAAAGGAGCATGATACAAGAATGGTGGACTTCGGCCCTGACCCCCCTTGGAAAACTGTGTGCGCTTACTGTTTCTCTCATATATATATATATATATATATATATATATATATATATATATATATATATATATATATATATATATATATATATATATTCATTTTTTTTATTTTAAATTTATTCTGCGTTATTTCTGATGAAGTTAGAACTAGTACTCAACAGATGGCGCTGTAGGAATTTTTTTTCTAACGAATTTTTCTTGGCTTCAAATATACATTTTAACGTATTAATTTGATTTTAATTAACTAAAATATAATTTTAATTTGTTGACTAAATAGAAATTGATTTCAAAAAACTTTATATTACTTGTTACAAAACCTAGAATATATACGTGCAGTGTTCTTATTTTGGAGTGAGAGTTATAATAACATGGAACTATAAAGCTGCACCAGGGCTGTTGTAGACTCATCTCATCCTTTTAACCAATGTCAAGTGGATGAGGACGACACCTGATCTAACATCGCCTGTCCTAATTTCCTCACCATGCCAACGGGGAGAACTTTGAGCCTTGACAGATTTAACGTGCAGAGCGGCCTCCTCTACACGGAAGGCTCTAATTGAAGACAGTTTTCCAGTCACGAATCCATGACCTTGATCATTAGGCCACTACGGCCGCTTTGAGTGAGTGAGTGAATATTAACGACGCACTGTTCAGCTGCCCGAGGGCTTTGGCGACGAACCTCGTCATTTTGAATCACGGCCAAGTGACGTGGACGACATCTGAGCTGGACCCCCTTTCTCCTAACTACCAAATCACACCATTGAGAGTAAGTTTGAGCTGTCTACAGATTTTTCGTGCGTCGCTCCCCTACATGGCGGGTCTTCAGCGGTACTTGGCTAGAACTCATGACACGCCGGCCACAAGTCCTTCCCCTTGACCACTAGGTGAAAACGGCCACTTTGAAGTTAAGAAATAGTGTATAAAATGAATAATAAAAACATAGAAGGAAATTAAACTTGCCATGATTAAAAGTCATTTGAAAATGTAGTAAATCTCACAATCTAGATCAGGGGTACTTAACCTTTTTTCTGCGGGGCCGCATACATCTGTCGGCTATTTCACGCGGCTGCAACATGAAGATAAATGGGGGATAGATACTTTTAAGATCAAGATAACATTAAAATTTTAAATGTTGGAAATGGATCAAAATAATTTAACTCCGGTTTTGCTTTTTTTAATTATTATTTTTTTAATATTTTTTTTATTTTTGTCACTAACACTAAATTAGAAGCATTTAAGAAACACTCCTTCAGAATTCCTGCATCAGCAAACTATTTCATATGATTACCAATCATATAACAAACTTCATAGGATGTCTTTTGTGTAACCACTGTGATATTACCACTGACAAAAACACTTTGTTGCTGTAGCAAAGATTACTCAAGAAAGCCTATTTATCACCTCTTGAAAGAGATCTTCGAGAAAAGTGTCATCCAATGATTCCTGTTTATTGGTATTTTTTAAATACATCACTTCGTGACGAATCAAACAATTACTGATCCCTGTTTGTTTTTCACTGCAAAATAGCAAAATAGTTTGTTTTTCACTGCAAACTCCCTATCGTCTTGAAACGATCTATTTTCTTCGAATATTTTTCGCTTTGCAAGATATGAAAGATAGTTAAAAATTACTAGTTCCACTTATAAAATTGTCGCCACTCCACTGCTGCCTGTTACCACAAACCGTAATCGTTCCAAATAGAAAAAAATATCAATTAGTACCCGTACGACACCGACAGCAAAAAGCAAAATTGATGTATTTGATTTCTTGACAAAGAATTTGACACCAATTTTTTAATACAATACTCTTAAATAAGTAAATTTTCAGAGCAATGGGCCGGACCCTTAAAAAGGCCCGGGGTTGAGTATCGCTGAACTAGATGGAAAATAAGATGATTATTTATTTATGAAATAGAGTAACAGAGGTGTTGAAAAATGAAATAGGAATCGCGGTGATGTCCCAGAAAATATAGCAGAATACAAATAGAAAGAACTCATCATGTTATACGATAATAAATATTCATAAGGTATGTCGTTTTTAAATGAGCAGTGTTGAGATATATTAATATTTTATCTTTTTTAAGCCATCATTTGTATTTCTGGCGTGTAACGGGCACCTGTAAAGTTTGATAATTTCCTGTGTTAAAAGTGGGCATTATGTATCGGAATATACGGTAAATGCGCACTCAGTTATGCTAGAAGGGGACATGACTTTTTATATTTCGCTAAAATGTATCGTATTAAATGCAACTGTTAGGAAAATAAATATATATATATTCCCACGAAGATCGAAATTTTAACAGAGTTTGCATTAAAAAAACAATTTGTAATAACCTCCAAAAATCTCGAAGCAAATTACTTGTTGTGGAACATTTTCCAATGCAATCAGCATACACACAGCAACATACAAAAAGGTAAAAACATTTTCTACCACGAAATATGTAGTTTGCACAGTCTTAAAACCCACGCAACAAACTACGTTCGATTTAATGCGCAGGGTAAAGTTAGAGTGAAAACAACGAAAAATTACGATCTCGTTCTCTTCCTTGTCTGCCTCCAGTTACGTTGCCATTCGGAGGAAGCGAAATATTCCAGAAGAGGAAAATTCTACTGTTAACGCCACGCGTAGCAAGAGTTCTTTTTGTCAGAATCATGTTTGCACATGCTTCAGTCCAATTGATCCCAGACACAAAACAAATTTTATGCTTCTTTTCATATATGTATCAACACACTCACAGAAAAAAAAAAAGAGGAGAACGGTTTCAACCACTTTGGGTCACGTGACTTTCATAATGCGTCTTTTGAAAAGAGACCCGATTCTTGTGTCAACACAGAAGGTTCATTTCTCCGACGGGGTTCCAATCATGCGATTGGGAGATTAAGCCAAACGATTTTGTTTTTGTTTTTTCCCGCCATTCAAGTCAGTGTGTGTGTGTACGTATTTCCTTTGTAGTTCTCCGTTGGGCGATTGTAGCGCATAATTCACTCTACTGTCGATGTTTTGATTTTCACTGCTTTGATTTTCACTGCTTTGTATGGCGAAAAGACAACAAAAAAATTATTGAATGATAAATTATGCAATCGTGTTTAATTATTAATCTTCTAAATTCACGATCCGGAGAGCTTTATAAAAAAAAGACTTTAAATAAATAAATGATTGAAGATCACATACGATAAATTTTAAGATCTAATTTATTCGATGAGAGCTTGGTAGTTGTGGAGAGAATAATTATACAAAAACATTACCGAGTGAGCGAATGGGTGAATATTAACGTCGCACTATTCAGCTACTCGAGGGCTTTCAGCGACGGACCTCGTAATTTTGAACCTCGGTTAAGTGACGAGGACAACAACTGAGCTAGCACCCTTCTCTCCCAACTTCCACACCACACCAAACAAAAATTACCGAATGTGAGTGAGACATTCGCACAAAAAGGAACAAGACTATTGGAAACGAACCTTGTTATTTAAACCTTGATAATACTTTAGCTCTGTCGTCACTCTCTACAAACTACCACACCACACCAACGGGAAGACTTTGAGCCTCGGCAGTTCTTACGTGCATATAACCTTCTATGCGTCTTTAGTAATACTGGGTTTCGAGTCCACGTTTCAACAATGCCGGCCACGATTTCGTAACTTTGACCACCCTACTGCCATGGCCCCTCCAACCCCTTAAAAAGAGAAAATATTTCAAACCATCCCAATTCTGAATGAATAACTTCCTTTAACGATGTAAACTTTGATATGATTTATATCAATGTTTCATTAGATATAGACATGGTTCTATTGAACAAATGTCAATTATTATGCATGGAAAACAGGACACCATTTGAATACGTGTACTATTATATCTTTCACAACAGCCGACTGGTTGGCGCTGGCCTTGTAGCCCAAGTTTGTGGTTTCAACCCTGGATAAAGTTAGTGGATTTTCATTATGCAGAAAATCGATAGCGTCCATGTCCTAGGATTATGAGGCCCGTTAAGGATCCCTAGAGTGCCTGTTTGGCTCTTGGCAAAATTAAATCCCTAAATTCGGTTTTGCATCGTCAGAGCTTGGGTGCTTCCTTCTGGGGTGATAACTGGGTGTCAAAATGACTTGCGATGATTAGTATTCCAAATCCTAGTATAAATTTGCATCGTAATAGCTCAGGTGCCTCTCTCTGTGAAGAAACTAGGCGTCAAAATTACATTGTGGAAATTGGTGTTCACCTACAGGGTGTATACACACTTTTTAGTCACTTTTTTCTTACTGTCCCACTCACAGTCGCTTTTTCGTGACGCCAGTTTCCGGGGGATGTACTAGGTCTTCCTGGGGAAAAAACAATCCCTAGCCTCATTTGAAAGAAAAAAATATCTTTCGCAGCACAAAAATGAATAGAATACAGGATCTTACTGTCAAGGCAATACAATATTTCAATATTGCAAATTCAAAATAGGTTCTGAGTTTGGGTGAGGCCCCAAGAAGTTTAATTAAGATAGCCTTAATGGAAAATGTTTTGGATTTCTTAAAAATTTCTAATAGGACTGCGGATTTGTATTTTACCATTTCAGTCCTAGTACATTCCCCGGGAGCTGGTATTTCTTTTTAGTGTGACACCATATAGTTGGAATACTAATCACCGCAAGTCAATTTGACACCCAGTTATCACTCCAGAAGGAAGCACCCAAGCTCTGACGATGCAAAACCGAACTTAGGAATTTAATTTTGCCGAGAGCACCCAAGCCAAACTGTGACGTATCTATACAGCACTTATCACTAATACTCTTGGGCGTTTTTGGTGATTGTAAATCCGCGTATATATATTTCCAACCAGCTCTAAAAGGAGGAAACGGGATATTCAAATGAATCAAAGTATATAAGGAGAGTGTTGAAGGTTAGCGGAAAAGGCTATTGAGCCAAGAGATACATAGACGAAGTGCTAAGAAGATTCAAGTTGATTGTGTGATTAGTTTCTAGCTGATTATCAGGCAGTGATCTACATTCGGAAAGTTGAGCCGACTGCAAAGGAGTGAAGCAGTAAAAGTTAGGTGATATTTAAACTTCATTTATCGGATAATAAGAGTAAATAAATAATAGAGTTAGTGTAAAGTTAATGCTTGCTAGTAATTCAAATTGCGTATATCTCTCGGTCCTCTTATTGTGGTAAAATTGTTCGATATTGAGTTTAATAGTTGATTAGTATCCTATTTCGCAATTTAATTTAATAGTAAAGTTCGATCCAATTGACGTAGAAATATTGATTCATATTTGTATTTAGAAGGTTGATAATTGATTCAAGTGAATAAAAATTATTTGTTATTGTAAAAATGTCGTCGGGTAATTCTTTGCCTCAAATAAATCTTGGTGTCCAGGATGGAACCCAGGGAGGTACTCATAAAACAAGCACTTAAAGACTTTTATATGCCACATAATCATATGACATGGATGCTGTCAATTTTTGCATAATGAAAATCCACCGACTTGGGCCCGGGTCGAACCAGCAACTTTGGCGTATAAGGCCAGCGACAAGCCCCCAGCCGGCAACGTTCAATGTAAAATGCAATACTTTAAACAAGTTAAATGACTTGGTTTTAGTTTGAGTCAATATTTATTAACGTCGCACTAAACAGCAACAGACGGCTATTGGTAACGAACTACGTAATGTTAAATCACGGTGAATTACAATGACGAGAGCTGGATCTTCCTCAGCAAACAAGTGCACTCCACCAATGGGAAGACTTCGAGCCTTGCAAATTAAACGAGCCCTCGAAACTGCGGATCTTCAGTAGCACCAGGACTTGAACTCGTGCTATTTCGGAATGAGTTCGTGACTATGAAACTCCAGGTTATAGGAGTTTATATTATCAACCGAGAGTCAAATATTTACAACGGTTTTAAGTTTATCTCGTTTAGAGTATGGCCAGCTCATTTAGGCCAGTTCCTTCTGTTCGTATCTGCTAATTCGAGGAGAAACCTTGAACTACTGAAGAAAGTCTCCCATGATGCTTTGCAGTGAGAGTTGACCACTTGTTGTCATACCCTCGCTACAGAACAAAAGTATGTTTTGTGCTTTTCAAACGTTTCAATCTGATAGCACACATCTGAGTAAGTGAATGTTAACGTCACACTGTGTTCAGCTACACGGAGGCTTTTGGCGACGGATCTCGTCATTTTGAACCATGGTCAAGTGACGAAGAAGACGTCTAAGCTGCCCCTCTCCTAGCTACAACACCACATCAACGGGAGGACGTTTGAACTCTTGATAGATTTAATGTGCATCGCTCCCCCTACACGGCGGGTCTTTAGTGGTACTAGGCTCGAACTCAAGACATACCAGCCACAATCCGGATATCTGGACCAAGGTTACCTACAGCGGCCCTCTAGTACAGATGCGACTCGAACATTAAAGTTAAGCATAACGCACATTAAAAGAATTGTAGTTTGTAACACTGTGGTGGGTTTTTAACTTACAATATTTTGTGATTCAGTTTAAAGGCTGATTTTCCAAGATCGGCAGCAGCGCACACAGGAATTTTTTTCAACCATCTTTGTATCATGCTCCTTTGATTGGGTCGATTTTCGGAAACAAAAATCAGTAAAAACTAATTATTGAATAAACAATTAGCTTTTAATTAATAAAATTAATCATTAATAACAAATACTTTATTAAATTTTACACGTACTACATACTTAGAGTTATAATCAATCGGGAAAAAAATCAAGGGGGGGGAGGAGTCCGGACCCATAGGACACTCCCCTTGTGTGCGCCACGGCGCGTCGGGTATTTTTTATGGAATCTTAAGTATTCCACAATACAAGACGTGCAACAAAGAATCGTTCCGTTCTGATGTATAAATTGCAATAGATCTGATTTATTCCATCCATTTATTTTCTGATGTATTCCATCAACCAAAGAACCAGAAAATAAAGACGCTGACTGTATCTTCCTTAAATGAAAATTCTTTGAAGACCCCAACGAGGGGAAATCGAGTTTCAATGATTTCTGTGGGCTGACCTCCACTATACTTAACTATGTGACTTGTTAATAATTCGTGGCAGAAAAATAACATTCACGTATTTTTAAAAATATGGCTTTTATAGCTAAAAATAACTACATTTTATGAAGTCTTAATTAGTTTTCCATTGGTTCAAACTATCTATTCCCACACACACATACATATTACCCCCCCACACTTATCATTTTTCTTGAAAATAAACTTTTTATACCTAAAACATTATTTCTTTTGACTTGTGATAATCACTCACAAATTGTTTATAGTATTCATCCAAGATGATTTTGGAGAGATTTTTTATCAAAAACCAGGCAAGTCTTTTTTTTCGAAATATGTTTGTAAATGGTATTTCAAAACAACCGATTCTCCTGTAATTGTCAAAAATAAAACAGGCGAAGAAGAAGTAGTTCCAATCCAGATTTCTCCTATTTAAAATTCAATGCACTAAAAAATGAATAGTAATTAGGCATACCATTATTAGAGACTTCATAACAAAACCTCCAGATGTTAATGTTCAAAAAATATGAAAATGTACTTAATGATTCATTTTATCTTATCCAAAAGAGCGAAAAAAATCAGTATCTGCGATTCCTGCATTTTTAATGGTAGAGACCACAACGAACGGCAACAGATGTCATTTTAAATAATTGTCCTATCACCCTTTGTGTTTGGGTAACAACCACTTCATACCACTGTTTCCCGTTCTCCCGAAATAAGCGGGACATTGCACCGAAAGTTCTGTCATTTATTTATTTGTTGTTTTTATTAAATCAATCACAGGCGGGGGTCTTCAGTAGATGTTCGTGCCCAAGTTTGAAAAACATAAACATAACTCCGGGGACTGCACCAAAACTCAAACAGGTACCGTCTTTTGTTCCACATGGGACAATAAAGACACGGAATGTCCCTTTTCATCTCCCCCTTCATTTGGCAGCACGCGATTGGTGGAGAACCTTCCGCCCAGATACATTATCATCACTATTCCCACTATGTAATTGCCTTTGACTGTCTCTCCAGATACACCAACGGGTGTTTTTCTTACAATGGGCCAGGGAAATCAAAGGTTTTTCTCATCAGGGGTAGTATTTATTCATAAAGCATTGGGATTTAACGAAAAATATACATATTGTCCGTGATTGGCAGCTGTTGAGATCACGGAATAGCCTTTGTTTGAGTCAATCGCAAGGGAGTTACATTAAGATGACTTGGATATGTGTCGCATGTCCCATTCACGAAAAAGCGTGCGATGACAAATTTTTTGAAGGCTAAATAAACAGCTTTTTTTCTCTCTCTCTTTTGTGCTAGCGCCGATGTAATGAAGACGGTTTCTTTCAGATGAGAGGTTGTAGGTGTAAACATTGCGATTTGACACAAGCTGTTATAAGGCAAACGTCTCTTCAGTAAAATGTATGAAAGATAAGTGTATGAGAGCCTGAGCTAAATGTAAGGAAGGTTTTCAGAAAGAAAAATGGCTCAAATTTTATGAAAATTTACAACATAGTGATTCATGCATCTGTTGATAATATAACGTTTTTAAAATTTCGAAATATTCCGTAAATAGTTCCTTATTTTATTTGAACATATAAAGGAATACCTCATTCAGCATTAAAGTATCCGTGAATCAATGCATCGACTCACATAAAAATAATTAGTAAAAGACATGCTGTCCTCTATAGCAGCGATAATCAACCCGCTGCCCGAAGACCGCATGTGGCCCACTGAAACTTTTAGAGTATCCCGGTCAAGGCCCGTTGCACTAAAAAATTCAATTATATAGGAACAATCATTAAACACTTAACTCTTTCTTGAGGATCTCTTTCAAGAGGAGATAAATTGGATTTTTAAAAAAAAATCTTTGAAACACGGCAACAGAATATTTTGTCGGTTTTAATGTCGCAAAATGCAGGTAACAAAAGCATTCTATAAAATTTTTTTTATATTATGTTTTTTTGATAAACATATAAAATTGTTAAGATTAAACATATGAATTTGTATAAAAATTGAGAAAGTGTTTCTTAAATGCTTACGATGAATCCATTCGTTTGATAAATTCAGTTATTTGTTCAGATATTTTTTCAATTCCTACTATTAGCTCACACTCTCTAAATATTTATCTTGATGGAATTTTCAATCGTTAATAAAATACATTTTAAAGCTCTCCATTGAGCTGAAATTTTATATACAGGATTATTTTAGATGACAGTATAGTAATTTCATTATAATTAATAAAAATTAGTTGATTAAAACTGATTATTCAAAGAATTACTAATACAGCCACGTTGGCATCATTTTTGGCGACTTAGCGACCCTTTTGGCGACTTGTGTCGAAACTTGAAAATGTTTTCTTCTCACATTTTAAAGCGCTCACTTAAATTTCCTATACACTATTGTTTTGGGTAACAATACGATAATTTAATTATAATTAATTAAAATTAATTGACTGAAATTAATTATTTAAAGAATTACAGATACAGCCACGTTGGTTTCATTTTTAGCGACTTGGGTCAAAACTTTAAAAGATTTTTTTTTTCTCACCTTTTAAAGCACTCATTTGAACTGAAATTTTATAGACACGATTCTTTTGCATGACAATACGATACTTAAATGATAATGAATAAAAATTAATGACCACTTAATGTTGTGATTCTGTCATACGTAGATACATATTTATATTAATTGTAACTATTTAATAAAAAAAAAAAGTAGCTAAAATAAATTTTTTTCTTTGTGGATCTAAGTAGGGGAATTGACTTAAAAATTTTTTTTATATTACTTGTTTTTAGTAAAATCGAAAAGTATTTGATTAAATTTGAAGCAAAAATGCACAAGCAAATCTGAAATAATATTAAGCAGATAATGTTGATTTCAGTCCGGATATTAGTAAAAAGTCTTTGCTACCCTCCTGCACTTGATAAATTAATATCTGGAATAAAAGAAAGTGAGGCTTTATCAAAAGAAAAGCCCAGATTTCCAAAGAGCGTGGTAGCGTTTTTATCACAGTAAGATATAAACAAGCAGCGCCGGCTCTAGAAGTTTTGCCACCCGGGAAAAAAAAAGGAAAAAATACCGCCCCTCTCTCTCTCTCAATATATATATATATACACAGTCCAGTCATATTAATGTGACCACTGTAAAAAGCCAGAATAACCATCTTTCGCAGAGGGGAAAATAGTCATTTAGGATCCTCAAGGTATTCACTAGGATGTTGAGCCATGCCGACTCTATTGCTGCACTAGATTACGCGCGTGAGGATCCATGACGCTGTGACATCGTCAATGGCTGTGAATTCCCATCTTTCGATTCACAATAAGTGTTATGGTTTCACCAGCTGGTCAAGGCCATGTACGATGTCATCGATTGTCCCTGCATTTTTATGATCCACCAGCTGTGGAATGACCAGTGCACGTGGCCATGGGGCCATTGTTTATTGTCTGAACTCAGGGAGTGGAGAGAGACAGACGGGACGCCATAATAGTAAAGTAGAGCCGGCGCCCCATTGACAATAGGCGAAGCTTATCTTAAAATAATCATGTCATCTTTTCTAGGGTTTTGAGAAGGGGATACTAGAAACAGGTGGCGTGATGGACAAGTGTGTCCAGATGTGGAGAAGGAACTATGGCGCCTTGGGCCAGACGGCTCGGGTGTGTTTTGGCGTGTTATGCGCCAATAGGACGAGGGAGGTCAAGAGAGACTTTGGTGACCTGCCAATAAGAAGGAGCGAGGGGCGTGTTGTGAACACACCCCTGGTGTTTAAAAGGGTTCTTTTTGAGAAAAAGAGAACCGGGGGAAAGGAGAAAGAGCAGAGAAAAAGGAAGGAGGGTCTGGGAGAGAGAACGGACGGAAGGAGGAGGAAAGACGGAAAAGAGAGAGAGGAGACGGAAAGAGACTGAAAGAGAGTCGGGGAGAGAGAGTGAAGCCCGCCTAGAATGGAGAAAAAGGGCTGAGTCCGGAAATTGGAGTGAAAACGACGATGAACGCCGGTGGCGTTGAGAATGGGAACTTGAACTGACTACACCGGCTTGGCAAAATTACTTCATTAAGAATTGTTTATCAAATAAACAATATTTTTTTTTATTTCTATATGAAGCTGTAGCCTAATTTATTGAAGGATAGCTACTCACGACGTTACAACGCGAACAACCCGATCAAGAGGGTTCCATAGATTATTTATTGGGCTTAAGTCAGGTGAGTTTTCTGGACACGGAAGAACAATAAACTGATCCTGGTGCTCTTTGAACCACGCACGTACGCTGTCAGTTGTATGACACTCCGCAATGTCCTGCTGGTAGATGCAACCATCCTGAGGAAAACCAATGCGCATAAAGGGGTAGACATGGTCTGAAAGGACAGATGCGTACTTCTATTGATCCATCGTGCTTTCCACAATGATGAATAAACACAGAAAATTTAAGGAAAACGTTCCCCAGACTATAATGCTCCCGACTCCAGCCTGAACCTTGCCAGCAATTGTTGCAGGGTGTTTGCTTTTAGACGTTTCATGCCGTATTTGCCACCAACCATCCGTCCGATGGAGTATAAAGCGTGATTAATCAGAAAACTCTACCTGTCGCCTCTCATTGGATGCCCAGTTGCGGTACCTGTATGAAAATTCCAGTCTTCTTTGCTGATGAGAAGCAGTCAGCATAGGTGCATGAACCAGGCGCCTGCTTCGGAGAACCAGACGCAACAACGATCGCTGAACAGTAGTTTGGAAGACACTGTTGGTAGCCCCTTGGTTCATCTGGGTGGTATGTTGCTTAACGGTAGCACGTCTATTCTCCCGAACTCACCTCTGCAGCCATCAGTCACCTCTATTACCTATGGCCCGTGGTACACCACATTTGCCACGTCACTGATTTTGGACGGTCCCATTTTGCCATGCACGGTATACTTTAACCACGGTGACACACGAACAGTCCACAAACTTAGCCGTTTCGGAAATGCTTCCAACCTTTTCCCGAAAGCCAAAAATTATGCCGTTTTGGACTTCGGATAACTCTTTACATGTTTGCATTACGCCAACGACTGTAGTGTTTTCCGAAGCCCTCACACACTCTTTATATACGGTCAATAGCACTGCGATGCCAGCATCCTTCTGTGATTGGTTATTTAACGTCAAAGTCGAAAGTACGTGGTGGTCGCATTAATGTGACTGGACTGTTATTAAGAATTAAAAAATTCAAAATAATTCGAAAAAAAGAACATAATCATTTATTATTTCAAAAGAGTGAAATGTAAGAGAAGGAATCGTCCATTTAAGCAGGCAAAATTCTTCGAAAAATAGTCTACTGGTGGTGGGGATCACAAGCGTTTGTTTTAACTTATAGTAACTACACTCAAAACTAAAATAAAACATCTCTGTGGCTCTCCATCTACCAAAACCTCTTATTACCATTGTCCCCTTTTGGATAGCTGACACCGGATATCGTAAGGTGTCGTAAGAGATGTCCGTTGTGACCTCACTCTCCAGGATGAGGAGAAAGTTACAAAGGAAAGATGTGTAAACATATTGTTACGAATTTTGTGTAAATAGTGTAAATAATTTGTATTTGAGTGTTTAATGCATTTATATTGCTCTATGTTATATTTATTTCATGTTAAAATTGTACTATTCACAAGCAATGCCGCCCCTTACGTTATAATGGAGATTCAATGAGAACTTGGCGAAATCTTGGCGATAGAGCCAAGTTGGCATCATTTTTGGAGATCCAGTTGGCGACCAACTTGGCGACTATTTTGGCGTCATTAGCGACCATGTTGGCGAGTTCGGAACCCCTTCTAGGATCTTCTAGAAAGCAAATCTCTCCACTAGTGTCACGTTCAATGATACGAGTGGATATATTTCTGGAAGTTTCTGTCGCGCCTATGGAAAGGATGCTCGCCGGTGCGGCGATGAGTCTTGATTAAGCCAGCGAGTAGTGAGGATTGTTTTGACTAGCGAGATTAGAGAGAGAGAGAGAGAGAGCTCGGCTGTGCTTGTGAATAATCTTAACGTACGTGTATTTTTAAACACTGATGATTGTGTTTGATTTCTGTCGAAGGTGTGAAGACCTTCGGATATTTACCCCGTGAATATTGCTGCTGAATCCTGTATTTAAAGGATTGAATTTTCGATAATAAATTCACATCACTCTTAAAGAACTGTTTATTTTCTTTGTGATTGTTTTGCATAAAATCCACGAACCCGGATCTACGTAACAATATTAAATTTCATGCTTTAACATATACTCATGCCTCGAACCCTTCAAGTTTCAACATTAAATAAAACTGCCATTAAAAAAAAAGAGTACAAAATAAAAAAATAAGATACGTTAAATGAAATGCCAAATTCCCACCCAATAATATTTCAGAAAATATATCAAATTTTTTGTAACAAATTTTTTTTTTTTCAAATTTGATTCAAATGCCACCCTTCAAGTTTGTCACCCCGGGCAGGGGTCTGGTTTGTCCGGCCCTAGAGCCGCCCCTGAAACAAGGGGCTTGGGATCGTGGAGGAAAGGTAATCGAAATTACCCCACAACTGGATAAGAAATGCATAAAACCTACTTTTTGTGAGTTGAGTTTAAAATAGTTTTAAAATAAAATCCAGAAAGATGAGTTTTAATATTTGTATCAATTTTTCGCTTTTTAAATGTCCTTGGTCTTATAGCACACCCCTCTGCATTAATTCCCAGATTGCAGACCGAGGGAAATAGTTATCATGCGTATGATGACCCGACAGAAATAAAAGCTTGATTACCCATACCTTAAATCGTCTTCAGTGGTTTTTGAAAAACCTTGGCAGGAATGTTTATTTGAACCACCGACCTACTGGTCAGCGGTTATACCTAGCATGCCTTAGACCAGGTGTACTGAACCTTTTTCTCTGCAAGGCCGCATACATATACAGTCTGACCTCCATATAACAAAGTCGCTAAATTTTGGGGAAAAGTTCGTTATATGGAAAATTTGTTATATAGAGCTTCATCTTTTAATATACTTTATAAACCCACAGAAAACAAATATTTTAAATTCATAAACACTATACATTAAAAAAAGTAATTATTTACACCTTTTTTAAATTAATATATGTTTATTTTATATATCTTACCCATCAAAAAAGAAAGAAACAAAGAAAAACTGCAAGGAGAAGAAGAAAAAAGAATGTCGGAAGAAGACACTGTCTTTTCAATATTAAGAAAATAATTTTATACTAAAATTAATGAATTTTAAGGACGTTTTTTTCAAGCATACAAGTAGCATTAAGCATTTATATTATTTTATAATTCGAACACGGGGACACGGCACAACTCCACTGAGAGTGAAAAAGGATATCGAAGATTTTCAAGTGAACTGGGCAATGAGGCTTACGGGTTCCACTTCTTGGATGAAACGTCCAGTACTCTATTGCTCTAGGCGAGTTAGGATCTAATAAAACCAGTTCAAGATGTATGACCGCCATAAAATGTGTTAAAAAGAGAATAACTTTAATTTTTTTCAGAAATACTTTAAAAAAAGGGAGAGCAAAAATTAAATTACTAAAGAAAAAATTCGTTATATAGAAAATGCACTTCGCTATAGAGAGGTTATTTTACGAAGAAAATCGTGAAATGTTCAAGGTTCCAGGAAAAAGTTCGCTATATAGAAAAATTCGCAGTATAAATACATACATAGTTACATAGAGGTTCGACTGCATTAGATTTTTCACGCGGGCCGCATACATATGATGGCTATTTCATGCAGGCCGCAGCATGAGGATTAATGGAGGATAGGTAAGGGAAGAGAAATTCTTTAAAACCAAGAAAATATGGAAAATTTAAAATGTGGAAGATTGACCAAAATATTAAAGCTCCTATTTTGCTTTTTTTTTTTTTTTTTTGTCACTAGATTTTTCTAAATTAGAAGCATTTAAAAATCACTCCTTCACAATTTCTGCATCAGTAAACGGTTTCATATGATTACCAATCATATAACAAACTTCATAGGATGTCTTTGTAACCACTGTGATATTACCACTGACAAAACACTTTTTAGCTGTTGTAAAGATTATTCAAGAAAGCTTGACAGAGATGTTCGTGTAAAAGTGTCATTGAACAATTCCTGTTCTTTGGTATTTTTTAAATACAACACTTTCGTGACAAGTCAAACACATACTGATCCATGCTTGTTTTACATTGCAGAATAGTCAACTTCCCAATCGTCTTGAAGCAGTTTATTTTCTTGGAATATTTTTCCTCCAAGATACGAAAGGTAGTTGAAAATTAGCTCCACTCATAAAATGGTCGCTACTCCACTGTTGTCTATTATCACTAATCAGAAATAAAATATCAATTTCTGCCCATTCGACAATGACAGCAAAAATCAAAATTGATATATTTCACTTCTTAACAAAGAATGTTCCACTAAGTTTTTATAAATAAATAAATTCTTCAGAGGAATGGCGCCCAAGGAGAGGAATTCTTCAGAGGAATGGCCCCAGTGGACCACCTGCGGCCTGCGGGTCGCCGGTTGAGTATCGCTGCCTTAGACGTCTGGCACGAAAAGAAATCCCAGTTCGGGTTAGTCGTGAGGATCTTTTATTCCTGTCCTTTTTGTTTGCCACTTGCGAAAATAGGAATTGCTGCACATCTCTGAATATAAAGGCTTTTAATAAAAAAAAAACTGTTTCTAAACATACATAACTGACCCGAGGGGTTGAGACTCAAAAATAAGGGGAATCAAACTGCTGCTTTGGCATTCTTTGTAATTATGAGTTGTGCTGTTAGGTGCTGTTAATTGGGGATCTCTCGTGGCCATTAGTGAGCTGGCATCAGTCTGCGTGTGGTACTCTGTTGTGTGTGTTCCTGTTTCAGCCCTTTGGCAATTAGTGAGATGAGCGAACACAAAAAAACAGAGATTTTGTGTGAAATTTTGCTTTATGTTGGGAAAACTGCAGCCGAGACCATTGGAATGCTTCGACAATCATTTAATGGCAATTCCTAGAAAAAATCACAGGTCTACAAATGGTTTTTCATTCAAATCTAGCATCATGTCAATTGAAGTCATGCCACGCCTAGAGCGTTCTTCGATACGAAGAAATGACGAAAACATTTCCCAAATCAGTCGTGCTATTGATGGAGATAATTGGCCAAATTTCCGAGGAAACGAACATGTCATGGAGCACTTTCATGAAAATGCACCAGCCCGCACAGCTTTGACGGTTCAACAGTTTTTGGCAAACAACATTGTTCTTGTGCCTCCTCCACGCTACTCAACCGATTTAGCTCCGTCGGATTTCTGTTTTTGTTTCCACGGATGTAAAGAAGTCTGAAAGGAAACCAATTCAGTGATGCCGATGAAGTCAAAGAAAACTACCTAACGGCGTTGATCAGTATCCTGCTTCAAGAGCTCCAGAACTGTTTTGAGAAGTGGCAAAATCATTCGAACAAGTACATCAATATACATGGAAAAAATTTTGAAGGGACTAAAGTAGAGTTCGATAAAAAATGCAAAATAAAAATAAATTCTGGTTATTTTGGTGTCCTTCCCATACCTTCTTCATTCTTTCAATCTTTTAGGGAAACCAACGAATAGGCACACACCGATTATCCACGCTCCAGCTCCTCACATATCGATAAAACCTACCCTGCTATAATTTCAGTCATCACTCTTACCCTACTATCATTTCATGTTTGTTCCTCACCCACATTCCCAAGTGATGCCCCCCTCCCATATGTAGGCTCATCAGTTAGCACAGAAATTGGAGAATTAATAAAGTTTTCCACCGAAAGAGGGGTGGGTGGCAGGGATGGTACACAGTTACTCCACCGCAGAAAGCATGGAACAAATACCTGTCGCCGAACAATAGATCTGTGGGAAGATCGGAGGCTGTCCAGGTATTGGATTTTGTGGCGTCCCTTTCCGATTCTTACGCATTTCTTGCGCCAGGGATATTCATCTCGTTCCACATTCTCCCCCCCCTCCTCCTCCCTCACACAGGGAGCAGGTACGGAGCAAATGAAATATGAATTCGCAGCGAAAAATTTTCGCCAGGCAACAATAATTGATGCAAATGCCGTGCGATTCGTGGTTGAATTTCCGCAGGTAATTAATTCAGAGGGATGTTTGAGGGGTGGGGGAGGATGGAGGAAGATTTCGTTTGGTGTTGGCTGTCGGAAAAGAACTGATTGTGTGAGTATTTTATTTTTAACGGTATTTTTTGGGGTGGGGGCAAGAACAAGTAATTTGAGAAGATTGTGTTTGGCATTTATTTTGCCGCCAATACGATGCATCTATGAATTAATGGTTTCAGTGATGAATGGTCTTGAGGTGGCATCATTCTTTAATTCTGCTTGGGACTGTGGATAGACATACAGTTTTTAAGAAAAACGGTATCGTGTCACAAAATCGGAGGATATATAGAAACTAACTATTATTGGAACTAATATTGGTATCGAAGTACTACTCGCTTATAGCGCTATTCGGTGCGATTGAAGAATCAGACCAAGCAGCACTTTGTAGAGTGATATGAAATTAAAGATGGTGGCCTAAATGTAAAAAATCGTCAGGAAAATTATTTTAAAGAATTGCTTTGAAATATATTGAAATATATATTTCAAATAAAGAATGCAGGAATAGAATCAAAATAACTAATACTAATTAATCATTACTTCCAATATAATTTAATAATAATTACATTATGTAATAATAATCATTTAATATAATAATCATATAAAATAATATAATAATCTATATTAAAACTAATCAATAATGAATACCAATAATTGCTAACCACTTACAAAATTCCAACAGTTGCGAGTTCTTTTAATGAATTTCATCAAACAAGGAACATTTAAAAATTCATTATTTAAAAGTAAAATAAGGTAGAAATGCGCAATTTGTGGTGATAATTAAAAGCACAGCCCACATTCTTTTTAAAAAATACCCTGGTACTCTCTAATGATATTATAAATAACCACACTCGAAAATGGCCCAGAATACAACAGAAGACTGAAGCAGTAGCTTGAAGAATGATGGCATTGAAAGTGGAAATCGAATTAAAATCGTTCGTAATTAATGCGCTACAGCAGAAAAAAATAAACTGTAATATACGTCATCCACACGATAAAAATATCAAGACAACCGTATTCTTGTGTTATCGCCCATCTTGGCGGCCATAAACAACAACTTGGCGACTCCATTATGAAATTAGCACTCTATTTTTATTACTATTTTAGAAACGTATTCAATGAAACTATTATATTAATTACCTACTAAGAAATCCGTAGTGTTATTAAGAAAATGGCACTTATTTACAAATCCTATGCCATTGGCAATAGCGTAGCGTGGGGGTGCATAGAGGGCTATGACCTCGGGCGGCATACGAAAAAATGCGGCGGCAAGTACCGCGATACTTAAATTCAAAAAATATTTCAAAAACCAAATCGCACTCACTCGACGAAACTGACGGAAACGAGTTAAAGCTTTAATACCACGCACAGATGCAGGAAGTTTATTAGTCGCTATGCAACGGCATTCGTTTTTATCTTCTGGCAACCGGTACTGCGTGAAGTCAATGATTCTCAAAATAATTTGCAAACAGAGGGACCGAATATCCATCAATGTGATAAAAAAATACGTGCTTTACAAACTGTATTAGAAGCAAAACGAGAAGAATTCGTGGATGACGCTTTAATATATGCTAAAAATTTATGTGAAGAGCTTGAAATTTCTTTTGAACCCCCAAGACGAATCAGGAGGAAGCACATATTTGGCGACGGAAGTAAATATGTTCAGTAATCATACAAAGATGACTTGATGCGAACAATGTTACCTTCAATAGACAGAGTAACTGCTGAAATTTGAGAAAGATTCCAACAGTTGCAGAATCTAGCGAAAAGGTATGTTTTTTTAAGGCCCGAAATGATATTGAGCATGGACGAACTTTGTGAAGGTCTCCTAGGACCTCACACTTTGAGAACGAGAATAAATAGGAGTCATGTAAGAACCAGTAGTCATTTTTATAAACAACTTTCTTTATTTGGTTATCTTATCCAAATAGAATCAAAGGCTTATTGACAAATTTATCTACTAGTATTATGAGGTTTTAAAGGTAATATCCTTTAAATTAACTTAATTAATTAATGATCCAATTAATTAATTTATTAAATAACGATCACGCAGAGATTACCACGATAAGAGATCCCAGAATTATATTTAATAATGTTCTCATTGAACATTTAACTTTAATCTCACTCCTAAAACTTTAATGAGACTTTAATTATAAATCTATAATTACCAACGGAATCTCAACTCTTCTTGAGATTAAATTATCTCCAACAAGAAATCTTCAATTTAACTTCACTATATCTTTCTGCTTCAATCTCTATCTCCTACTGCTCTAACTTTACTATTCCGTTTGACTTAAATACTTTATCTAATCTGCACACAACAAGGAATCCTGTCCGCTTTTTGGAGTTGATTGGAAATAGGTAGGGAATTAAATTTCCCTAAAAAGGTCGACTCAGAAGGTTAGTGATAAAGTTCCGTATAGATTTGTCACAACTTAACTTAGATCAAGCTCATCAAGACATTAATGAAGAATTCCAACTTGAGAATGTACGTCTACAAGCTTTCGTGGCTGCAACGGACCCAGGCTGTAAAAAAGAACGGTAAATTCCTATTATAGCCCGCCCCTTGGCGAAGATTTTTTTTCAAGTTGCGCCAAAATGGCGCCAAGGCGCGTTTTTCAAAGTCTCGTCCAGGCAAAAGGGAAAAAACATGGCGTCTTGTCTGAAGGAGCAGGAATGGAAAACATTAAAACTTTAAGATATCATATTTAGCTTCTGAAAATAGATACTTTTTAAAACTTACAGAACAATAATTCCATGGAAAATTTAGCTTTTCAAAAATAGGAAATGGAAAATATTCCGAAAAAAAGAATAATCGGAAGCTCGAAAGAGAAATTTCTCAAACGTTACGAACAAATTCAGTAAAATCTCCTTCTTCTAAAATTAGGAAATGAAGGACATTCTAATAAGTAAAAATTTATAGCCAACGGTCAAAAATGAACAATTCTTTTTTTTAACTTTTAAAAAATAGGCAATTAAGAACATTCCGAAAATGAATCGAAGCTGGATGTAGAAAAACTGAAATTTTTAAGGCGTTATTAAGAACAAATTAATGATAAAATTCAACTTCTTAACGAAGGAAATTAGGAACATTCTAAAAAGAACGAATTGATGTTCCAAGGAGAAAAATTGAAACATTATGAACAAATTCCTGTATGATTTAGTTTCTTAAAAAGATATAAAGCACACATTCTAAAATTACTCAAACGGCTTTTGCCAAACAACGTACCTTTTTTTACATCATGCGGAACCTTTCCTGCTAGCGTACGTTATCTCCATCATTTGAAAAGCACCATCTAATAATTACCACCTTTTTTACAAAAAATTTAAAAAGAAAATAAACTTTCCTTTCGTCTCGTAACAGTGACCGGTAATCCCAAAGCGTCGAATGTGTGGTAACGGTTTTTACCACTCATACATAGTAGGGTTGCTGAAGCTAATGAAATTAACGGAAATTACTAATTGCCGATATCAAACGGTCATAAATAACGGTCTCTTATCTTAAAGAATTATAAGAAGGGTTGCTAGCTTGGCGAATTTATCGCCCAACGGCGACAAAAGAAGCACAAAAGCCGGGGGGGCTATATTAGGATCCAACTAAAATTAAACAAAAAATTATCTTAGATCCACTATGTCCACGTTAAGGCTAATAAATTTAGCTATTCTTGCAATTGAACATAACATATATATTGATATTGACAATTGTATAAAAGATTTTGCTATGTAAAAAACATGAAAAAAAAAGTGCATTTTTAATCAATAAAAAAAATTTAAACTGCTTTTTTTTTTACTTTTACTATTTTTCTTGACTAATAATTAAAAGAGATAGGCGACACATTTCCGGTCGGCCCCAGGCGGCGAAAGCCCACGCTACGCTATTGATCCTACGCCATTGGCGAATTTCAACAAATTTTTGATGGCACCAAAAAATGTTAATTGTTTTCAGGATGGTAGCGGAAGTTGAGGAATCACCGGCTCGAAATCTAGCGCCACCGAAGCCCCATATCACACATTTTTGGTGCAACTTTTTGAACTAAATTTTCGTCCTATCTAAGGGTGACGGGTTGTCCGTAAACAAAACGGCGTGATCATCCACGCTCTATCTCCACATTGAAAAATTACTCGCCGATTTTTCTGCTTCGAAAAAAGAACATCCCAAATTTTTTTTTTATTTCGCTCGCCCTTTTTTGATGGGCGTAAACAGAAATGAAACACCATCCTGTTTAAAATATTATACGCCGTTAAAATATTATGCACCATTAAAATATTATACGACATATCTGATGCGTTTGACGAAACCGAAGCCTCCGTCTTGTATATGACATAGAGCGCCGAAGAGCCCCATTGCCTGGAATTTCAAGCAACTTTTATTCGGAACAATTTTTTGAACTCACAAGCAAAAAATGATTCTAAAGCCGTTGCTATGGCAACTGAGTAAAAACTGCACGAATTAGACGAGAAATTGCCCCAAACGTGTGCATGGGATAAGGCCTTTAGATTCCAGTGCTGAATGCCACTCATAAGATATCTCGAAGTGGGCTGTTTTTTCCCCAATAAAAATCTTCATCTACAAAGATTTTATTTTCATTTTGCTTGATTTCACAAGCTCGCCACCTAATTTCATCTGGCCATCGTCAGATGCGTCAGACTTTCATACAGATGTGTAATAATCTTCACTGTGAAAAATCTGTAAGGCTATAGAAGCTATAAGGAATTGTAAAGTAATAAAAATGGACCGTTAAGTAATAATTAGCACATCTCAGAAAAACCATTTATTGGTAGAAGAAAATCACTCTACCCTACTTCGAAATTTTCCTGCATAATGAATACATGTTCCATAACCAAAGAAATCTAGGAAATAAAAGGATGAGGATGCGTCAGTTTAGGAACCAGTTATTATACACTTATTGGAGGGAGACGGCAGCAATGCAGGAGAAAGCAGCTACTATAATACTGATTTTTATTACTTAGAGCATCTTCCTCCCACAGAAAAAAAATGATGCCTACAAAGCCATGTCGAATGTGTACAAAGCAAAAGAAAAAGTAAAGAGACAAAGTACAGTCGAACCTCTATATAACGAAGTCACTAAATCCCGAAAAAAAAGTGCGTTATATGGATGTTTACCTTTCAATATATTTCATGAACCACATTAAACAAAAGTTAACAAAGTTTAAGTAAACACTATATATATTTAAAAAAGTAATTATTTATACCTTTTTGTAAATTAATATATATTTATTTATATATCATAACTATAAAAAAAGAAAGAAAAATTACAAGGAAAGTTTCTTGACGCCTTCATCCACTTCCTGAAGAAATAAATGTATTCCTTTGATGCTCAAACACTTACGTTTTAACATTTTTGAGCTACAAGAAACAAAGTTACCAGTACGACTGATCAATACTACAAAGGAACGGAGACTAGCTCAAGGATACGAGACAACTCCACTGAAGGTGAAGGGGGATATCGAACATGTTTATAGTGAATTGGACAATGGGAGTTAAAGGTTGCATTTCTTGGATGAAACGCTCAGAATTATATTGCTCTTAGTGAATTAGGCATCTAACAAAAACCAGTTCAAAATTTATGACCACCATAAAATGTGTTAAAAAAGAGAGTAACTTGAAATGTCCAGAAATACACTTTAAAAATAGGGAGGAAAAAAATGGAATCACAAGAAAAAAAGTTCGGTATATAGAAAATGCACTTCGCTATAAAAAGGTTATTTTAGGAAGAAAAGAGAAATGTTCTTGGTTCCAGGAAAAAGTTCGCTATACAGAAAAATTCGTAATATAGAGGTTCGTTATATAGAGGTTCGACAGTATTTTTGTCCAGTGTGTCCCATCAACTCAGCACTTTCGTTGATCTTAGCTTTAAAAGGCTCATCATACACAACACAACAACAAATATATTTTTTTAATTTTTGGAATACATTCATATATATATAATTATTATGTTGTAATCTAATCATTTAAGTTATATATAATATTAATAACAAAAGTTGATAATTAAGATGGTTTTCTTACTCTATAAATTTTTCATTCATCCTCTTTAATAATTCCTAATTCAAATGGAGATACAGTGGTACAAACAATTGAGGATACACCTTACTTTTACTTGATAAATCCAACTTTCAATCGAAATAGCACATTAGCTAGAAGTGCAAACGTGTTTTTATTCTCACATGTAACAAAAGGGTTAATTTACAGTAAAAATAAAGAAAATCAACAAAAAAATATCTAAAATTAAAAATTTCACAAGTATTTGAAATAAACATAGGCAGATCTTTACCTCAAAAAATTGAGGATACACCAATGAAATGTTTAACTACACTAGATTTTTTTTTTCTGCTTGCTACTATAATAGCCTAAGTTTGGCCAATTTTATCTTAAAACTTTTTCGACTGCTACTTTTGTTTTTTGAAGTTGGTTATGTGAATTTAAAGTCGCAATTTTAAATGGAAAATGGGTCCTCGGAGAGAGACCAGTATTGATGTAAGAAAATTTATATTAAGGTTATTTAAGAAAGGAAAATCTTATCGTGAAACAGCTAAAATTGTCGGTAGAAGCCACTCGTGTGTTCAGAAAATCATTGGAAGATTTAAAAGCGATAGATTAATTGAAAATAAAAGTGAAAGAGGAAGGAAAAGTCTTCTGAGTGATGTAACCAAAAGGAAAGTTTTGAAAGATATCAAGATTGATCCTAAACTAAGTGCAGTCAAACTAGCTGCAGAAACTTCTCGAATAATGGACAGAAGTTTAAGTGCTGAAACTGTGAGAAATGTGATTAGACATGCTGGATACAGCAGTCCAGTAGCTAGAAAGAAACCTTTCATACGCTTACAAAATCAGAAAAAGCGTTAGGAGTTTGCAAAAACTCATCAATTGAAAACAGATAACTTTTGGAAGAAAGTTATATTTAGTGACGAAAGTAAATTCAACATTTTTGGAAGTGATGGCCGTCGCACCGTTTGGAGAAAGCCGAACACCGCTTTGAATCCAAAAAATTTACGTCCTACAGTTAAACATGGTGGTGGCTCCGTCATGGTTTGGGGTTGTATGGCTTCAAATGGGGTAGGAAATTTAGTTTTTATAGGCGGCATAATGGATCATAAGCTTCATATAGATATACTCAACAACAATCTTAAACAAAGTGCAAAAAAAATTGGGTTTAGATGGAAATTTTATTTTCCAGCAAGACAACGACCCCAAAAATGTGGCACGTAATGTCGAAATGTGGTGTCTTTTTCATTGTAAACAGCAATTGCACACACCCCCACAGTCCCCTGGCATCAATGTCATAGAAAATTTGTGGGCCACACTCAAAATAGCGGTCCAAAAACACCAAATTAGGAACAAAGCCCATTTAAAGCAAGTGTTACAAGAAGAATGGGAAAAAATATCTCCAGATACCACCAAAAAATTGGTCGAATCGGTACCAAGACGTTTGAAGGACATTATAAAAGCCAAAGAACATGCAACCAAATATTGCACTGTCTTTGTATGTGATATGTCACACAAATTTCATTGGTGTATCCTCAATTTTTTGAGGTAGAGATCTTCCTATGTTTAATTCAAATACTTGTGAAATTTTTAATTTTAGATATTTTTTTGTTGATTTTCTTTATTTTTACTGTAAATTAACCCTTTTGTTACATGTGAGAATAAAAACACGTTTGCACTTCTAGCTAATGTGCTATTTCGATTGAAAGTTGGATTTATCAAGTAAAAGTAAGGTGTATCCTCAATTGTTTGTAATCAATCAAAAATTTCTGCCCAAACTACGAGATACATATCTCCTAGTTCAGGGATAGCGAAACTTTATGCATCAACGCGCTATTTTTTTCGAAAGAAACATTTAATAAGGTAGAGACTTGCCGAAAAAATCATTTTGACTTGTGATTATTGGGAAAATTAAGTACTAATAACTCAAAAAACTCTTTATTTAGTACGAAAAACTATATTTTAATCATACGTGTAATTCAAATTAAAGTAACAGTGTGATTTCTGCTGTTGCAGATTATAGATCAAGAATAACTTATATTAGGATTGTAAGATGTTACTTTTAGCAGAACGCATGCTGAATTGGAGTTATTTGCCAAACGGTTTCTAAGCGAGTCTTTCATCTCCGAAAATAATGACTCGCTGGCATAGATAGATGAAAATATGAAATTAGATTCTTCAAACAGTTAAACGTGTCTGGAATCGAATTCCATGTTTCCAAAATTTCATTACTAGCACTTCTACTTATATTGATGGTTAATATTTCTGTTTCAATCAATTCCAACTTTCTCCTTTTTATCAACAAATTTTAGAGTCCGTAATGAACTAGACTGGAAATCAATCAGAGTTGCATTTCAAATTTTTCAATTTACAACCCATCGAATTGGGACAAATTCAGTTTATTAAATGAAGTCACATCAGGATACATAAAAAACTTGAGAGTTTCCGATAATTCTTTGAACTTAAAAAAATCTCGCTGATAACTGTGACTGATCACCCACGTTTGTTCGTAATACTTCATATTGAGCTTTGTTACTTTGAATTAAAATGCAAACCCGTTTTGATCGGTGGATTGCCCAAAATATTGCGTCACGTGCCATTGGTTCACCATCCCTATTCTAGTTATTAGTCAATGGATTGAATATAAAACCCGTTTCCCGGGGGAATGTACTAGGTCTGCAAAAGTAGAAATACCAATCCGCAGCCGCATTAGAGAGAAAAAAACAGGTTTTCGCTCGACATGTACTTCCTTAAAGCTAACGCTAAAATTTACTATGCAATCAGAGAAAAATCGCAATTTTGTAATCTTTAAATAAATTTACTATAAAATTAACTTACCCTATTAGACGAAATCATTTCTACTAAAAGATGAGGGTTACAGTCTTATTAATTCCACATTTGTCACAAATCAAAAATCCAGGAGAAGGTCTTTCGTACTTTATGGAAACGATTTCGATAGTTAATTTTTATTTACAAATGTCGTGTATTTTTTGTGACAACTTGCTTCTATCTGATAGCCATGAATCTTAATAATTTCTCTAGTTCGAATTTTCTCCTACAAGTAAACTTTTTCTTAGTACTGCCATTCCAATTTTGCTCCCTTCCTCTTGCATCGTTTTTCCAAAGTCCGTTCACTGTTCTTGGATTCCGTTTTCCTGAGGCTCGTTTAAATAAACCGAAAGTCAAGTGCAAAAGCGTCAAGTGATTTTACAGGTATTTCATCAAATGGGATACACTTGATTCCTGTTTCTGATTCTTTCTTTGCTAAATAAACGGCAGACATGTGACTAGAAGCTTTGCCCCCATATGAAGCTCAATTTCATCAATGTCTTCTCCAGGTAAAATTGAAATTTCTTTCGCAAAAATTGGATCTAAAATATTCTGCTGATAGTTGAGTGGATTCATTCTGGGTTGACATGAGACTTATTTGATTTCTAATTTGCCGTTGTAACAAAACCCTGCAACAACCATGAATCCCTTTGGGAACTTGTACGCTGCCGAGTGAGTGAGTGAATATTAACGTTGCACTGTTCAGCCATACGACGGCTTTTGGCGATGGACCTCGTCATTTTGAACCATGGTCAAGTGACGAGGACGACACCTAAGATGGCACCTCTTAACTACCATCACGGGAGGATGTTTGAGCTCTCGACACCACACCAACGGGATGGGATGTTTAACATGCCTGCCAGATTTAACGTGCATAGCTTCCCTACACTGCGAAGGTCTTCGAGTGGAAATGGGCTCGAAGTTATGACATGCCTGTACCATAAAGATCGTGTAGGGCAGCGATGCACGTTAAATCTGTCGAGAGCTGAAACGTCCTCCACGTTGGTGTGGTGTGGTTTAGAGAGGGGGGGTGCCCAGGTGTCGTCCACGTCACTGCCGACCATGGTTCAAAATTACAGTCCGTCGCCAAAAGCCCTCGTGTAGAAATAGAAATAACTAATCTTTTATCAGTTGAGAAATAGAAATGGATCTTTTATTACAGTCCCTTAAATATGCCCATTCCTCATCAAGTGTTACCACAAATTCCAATTTTTCAGCATCACGGCGTTTTTCATGGAATTTTTTACTACTTGGTTTTCTTTCAGCAGTTTGTTTTGAAAAAAGGAGGCGAACTTTATATAGGTTTAAACATCCTTTTAAATCTTTACGAATGACATTGCGGTCTTGGTAGCCGAGTGGTATAGGTATCGGATCGTGGCTGGCTTTGTCACGAGTTCGAGCCCAATACCACTGAAGACCCGCCGTGCAGAGCAGCGATGCACGTTAAATCTGTTGGTGTGGTGTGATAGTTAGGAGAGGGGGTGCCAGCTCAGGTGTCGTCCACGTCACTTGAACATGGTTCAAAATTACGTGGTCCGTCACCAAAAGTCCTCGTGTAGCTGAACAGTGCGACGTTATATTCACTCACGTACGAATGATATGAATTACAGATGCCGGAAGACATTCTAATTTCGTTTGAGTCGGCGATTTTTGTTTTAGGATCAGAGACTTCCCTTTCTTAATAGCTGCATGCTTTTGAACAGTCTTAGAATGAGGTTTCGGGGTCACATTTTTTCATTCAATTCCTACTATTAACTCACACTCTCTCTCTATAGGTGTAATTTTTAATCGTTAATAAAATGCATTTTAAAGCACCCAATTGAGCTGAAAATTTATATACCTCATTATTTTGGATGACAATACAGTAATTTAATTATAATTAATAAAAATAATTTGATTAAAACTAATTATTCAAAGAATTACAAATACAACCACGTTGGCATCATTTTTGGCGACTTAGCGACCCTTTTGGCGACTTGTGTCGAAACTTGAAAAGGTTTTTTCCTCACATTTTAAAGCGCTCATTTGAGCTGAAATGTTCTAAAGACTATTGTTATGGGTAAAAATACGATAATTTAATTATAATTAATTCAAATTAATTGACTGAAACTAATTATTTAAAGAATTACAGATACAGCCACGTTGGTTTCTTTTGTAGCGCGACTTGGGTCAAAACTTTAAAATATTTTTTCCCTCACGTTTTAAAGCACTCATTTGAACTGAAATTTTATAGACACGATTGTTTTGGATGACAATACGATACTTTAATGATAATGAATAAAAATGAATGACCATTTAATGTTGTGATTCTGTCCCATGTATATATATATTAATATTAATTGTAACTATTTAATAAAAAGTAGCTAAAATAAAATTTTTCTTTGCTGAATAGTTACAATTAATATCTTTATGTGGGATTTGGAGCAACAAAGGCTATTATCCTTTCTTTGTTGATCTGAGTAGGAATTAATTTTTTTTATATTCCTTGTTTGAAATGCAATAACCAAGATTTTTACACCACTTCATAATTTGTTGATGCGAATATTTCTCCTCGGGTGAATGAATAATTAACGTCGCACTCTTCAGCTACTCTCCAGGGCTTTTGGTGACGGACCTCGTAATTTTGAGCCATGAGGTGAGTGATTGAGTGACGAGGACGACACCAAAGCTAGCACCTCTCTCTCCTTACTGCCACACTAGACGAACTGGAGGACGTTTGAGCTCTCGACAGATTTTACGTGCATCGCTGCCCTACACGGCGGGTCTTCAGCAGTATTAATATTTCTCCTCGGAAAGAACTGTTACGTAACCTTCGAGCCATCTATCAATTTAGGAACCTTTTTCGGAACAAATCTTTTGGTTTACATTCCAATAAAAAAAAAAAACATTAGCATACGATTATTCTGAAGTTGTCAAAAGTATTATCTCAAAATGCAAACGAGAAAATAAATTACAAAATCGTTTCCATGAAGTGCGAACGACTTTCTGTATTTCTAATAAAACGACTCATTTATCTTCTCGTTCACTGTTAAATTTTAATATTAGTCAATAGCTGAGTGACCAAGTTGGTCGACTTCGCAACTGGTAATTCTCAAACAGAATCGGGTTCGAGCCTCGATTCCGCTGAAAATGCATCTCGGAAAATAATAAGGGCCGGTGCGCATTAAATGGAAGAAAACTTTTGATCTTGGTGCAGAAATCCTTTATTGAGAATTTAAGAACTCGACATTTTTTTGTGAAGCAACGGAAGGGCTATTGACAGCTAACCTCGTAATTTTGAACCACGTTTTGTGACCATGTCGACATCCGAGATGGTAATATATTCTTGTACATCTACATCGAGTCAACGAATTCATATGAAGGAGGAAATGTGCAGCTCCTGTTGATCCAAGGATCGGATCCCCTAATGGTAGAGTGTCTGTCTTGGTTCCAATGCCTGTTGATTTTAGCTGAGCATGATGGAATGGGCTTCACGTTTAGGGTGATCCTGCCAACATGCTTCACACATTCCGCTCAGGAACACCCTCCCACCACGAAGAAGCAATCAGCAGGACATGGGAGATTGAGTGTCTCCATCCTACAAAAACTAAAACATATATATCGCTGCACCATGATGTCCATTTTCAGTGGATTCCATTTCATGTCTATTGATTGATTGATTGATTGAATATTAACGTCGCACTGTTCAGCTACACGAGGGCTTTTGGCGACGGACCACGTAATGTTGAACCATGGTCAAGTGACGTGGACGACACCTGAGCTGGCACCCCCCTCTCCTAACTACCACACCACACCAACGGGAGGACGTTTCAGTTCTCGACAGATTTAACGTGCATCGCTGCCCTACACGGCGGGTCTTTAGTGGTACTGGGCTCGAACCCGTGACAAAGCAAGCCATGGTCCGATACCTATACCACTCGGCTACCGCGGCCACCCATTTCATGTCTAACTTTACAGATAAGACATGGCGGAACAAATTAGTGAAGGAGGGCTGTCATCTATCTTGAATTATAATCGTTGAAAAAATCCTAAATTTTGGTGGAGGGGAAAATGAGCCTCTCCCACTCATCATTGCTATGGGACTGGTCACATGGGGGTCTGGTCACATCAGATACCTCTCATTCTCAGCGAACAAAAAGATCTCCATCTTCTTCATCACCAGGCTTCTCTCGAACATGTGGCTATGTGATATTTATATAAACCAGTACTAGTCATCACGCGAAGACGATCGTTTTGGCGTGATCGCTAAAGTAATCGCTTACGGAACAGAAGTTGTTCAGATTGAATCTTCCTTCCTTCAAGCACATAATGCGTTGCGTGTATCTCATAAGTAAAGATATACGGATCCCTTTCTTGTGCTCGACTTTTTGAGAATCAACGATTTAATTGATCTTGTCTGACTTCGTCAGATCGATTGATTGATTGAATATTAACGTCGCACTGTTCAGCTACACGAGGGCTTTTGGCGACGGACCACGTAATTTTGAACCATGGTCAAGTGACGTGGACGACACCTGAGCTGGCACCCCCTCTCCTAACTACCACACCACACCAACGGGAGGACGTTTCAGCTCTCGACAGATTTAACGTGCATCGCTGCCCTACACGGCGGGTCTTTAGTGGTACTGGGCTCGAACCCGTGACAAAGCAAGCCACGGTCCGATACCTATACCACTCGGCTACCGCGGCCACCTGACTTCGTCAGACCCAGGAGGATTAGCAACAACAACACACCTACATCAGCAGCATGACCAGATTTGTCCAAGGCTTCTGGTTTTATATGGCCGCGTAGCCGAATGGTCATGGTCACGAACGTTGACGTTTAGGAGTCTTGGGTTAGACTTCTAGTGTCACTGAAGACCATCCGTGAAGAGGGGTTGATGTAAGTTATATCTGTTGTTGTTGAAAATGCCACCTGTCTGACGTAGTCAGATCAAGACCCGCAAAATTCATCATTGCAAGGGGGTAGATATACGCATGTCGCAGACCGTAACCTTGAGCACCACACAGGTGACAGTACGATTTAGCTTGGTTCCGCCCCAATTTTGAGGGAGAACACCCAGGGGGTGGGTCAGGGACCTCCCACCTCTCTTCTCCTTCCACCAGCCTCATGAGAGGACTTGCGGCTCAACGGCTATTTAGAGTACCCCCATGTCACGAAGGTACTATACATTTACGAACATCCATGTCTTCCCCAGGATTCGAACCCAGGCCTACGGCACAGCCGTCAGCGTCGTTAACCACTATACCGGATGGGCGACACGTTATAGCTGTAGAGATTCAAAGTCCTCCTGTTGGTGTGGTGTAAAAGTTTAAAGAGGAATGCCAGCTCGAAGTGTCGTCCTCGTCACTTGAAGGTGGCTCAAAGTTGTCACCAATATTCCTTATGTTGCTTCAGAAAGCGACGTAAATCAAAATCTAATCGAATCTGGTTCTATAATTCGGTTCGGTCCTAGGAGAGCCCACACCCTTGGCGCGAATTAGTTTGGTTAGCGATAATTGCGCCATCTTGGTAACCCTAATTTGATACTCTAGATATGGTAAACTAACTATTTCTGAAATTTTCGTATTTTGTCGGTGGGCATTTCGAATTTCGTCATTTTGTTGTTGAACACCTGGCTGGAAGTATGGCTGCGTGTGTGAGTTGAATATACCTTAGAATTTTTTACTTTGTTCAATGTTTTACTTTTTGTTGCGAAAGATAAGAAAGAATTGACTGAATAGTGTATGAAGGAAGAAAGGATTGCTTGCTTCGAATTATGAATGTCCAAAATGTAATAAGCGAATGGGATTTTACGAACAAAACTGTTTGGGATGGATTTGAATGATGTCGAATTAGTATGTTCGACTATTACCTCGCACAATATATACGGCGGCGCTCTCACGGTCATTCGCTTAGCGATCTCATTCAAGGCTTTTTTAAAAGCTGCTGTTACGCTGTACCCTCCACTCGGAAAACATCAGCAGTTAGAAAGTATAAGAGCTGTGTTTTAATTTTAAATATTTTTTATTCATTTCTGTATTGTGTACATATATTTTCATTACGCATCCACCTTGTCCCATTATATTCACCCACGCCGCCATTGTCGGTTTCGCTTGGAGCTCTATTCAGTTTGTCGCCAAGGGTGTGGGCTCTCCTAGGATTTCACCGCACTCAGATAAAAAAGATAAGTAAGCACTACATACACCATCGAGCCAAAATATTACAAACACCTCCACATTTTTCAATGAGCTTGTCTGGATGACGTGGAAGCCTCATGATTGAGAGAAGGGTTTTTAAATACTCTGATACACACAGAAAATAAGCTATTATTCTTTCTCTTATTTTTGCAAGGGCGACAGGTCTAAGCGAAATTGAAAGAGGGCAGATTGTAATGGTCCGTAGACTCGGAACGAGAGTATGTCCGAAACAGAATGAGTGGTGGGTTGTTATTTATTACAGAACTACAGACTTAGGGCAGACTTTTACAATTTTTCGATTGATTGTTCGACTAACTACACGTTCGAAACAGTGATTTTGAAAAAGCGTATATAAATGAATAATTGTTAGATATTTAGTATCACTTGAATTAGAATATACGTATAAAATTGTTTTACAATTAAATTTTATTTAAATGCAATTTTTTGGCAAAAAAAAAGGACGAATGAATTATTTTCGAAACATTCTCCTTTTATGGGAAATGCTTCTATAATAATAATAATTTGCATATCAACAAAGGTGATGAAAAAATGTATACACTCTTTAAGACTGGGTAATATGTTTATGCCATAAGTTTGAGATTGCATTGGCTTTTGGGTTAAAAGGTTATTTCTCACATTTTAAAGCGCTCATTTGAGCTGAAATTTTCGATACACTATTGTTTTGTGTAAAAATAGGTAATTTAATAAAAAATTAATTGACTGAAACTAATTATTTAAAGAATTACGGATACAGCCACGTTGATTTTTTTCTCACATTTTAAGGCATTCAGTTGAACTGAAATTTTATATACGCGATTGTTTTGGATGACAATACGATACTTTAATGATAATGAATAAAAACTATTTACCATTTAATGCTGCGATTCCGTCCTATGTATATACATATTTATATTAATTGTAACTATTAATAAAAAGTAGCGAAATAAAAAAAATTTTCTTTGTTGATCTAAGTAGGAATTGACTTAAATTTTTTTTTATATTACTTGTGTTTTGTTGTTCTTGTATTCACTTTAGGGTTTTAACTTAATCTTATTGTCTCCAAATCTGGAAATGGGAAATCGAAAATCCTTATGATCCTGATCAGTACAAAGGAACAAAATTATTAAATTATTGCATTGTCATCATGCGCGCAGTCCTTGACAAGTGTAAAAAATTTCGAATTAATCTGACTTTTAAAAGAGGGTAAAAATCCGAGTCCAAAGATTCCGTTACATGCAGGTTAAGCTAATAAAAGCGTGTTAAAAAAAGGGAGGTTATGAATGACATAAGCTGATACAACAGAATTTGGCAGCAATTTTTAAAAGAAAAAAGAAAAAAAAATAAACTTAAGAATATTATTTAAAAAAATCATTTTATTCAAATAAATTCGTACAAAATTTTCTTGAGCAATAAGTTAGTATAAATAGGCTCTCACATCGAATTAATGCACAGTACAATTGGTACTCTTATTTATTGGTAGATCAATAAATAAACACATACAGCGTTAGGGTTAGAAAATGAACAGAAGAATAGGAAAAAATAACCTACAACCTTTGAGAATACACGTTATAACAACAATTTATTTTGCACAAATCAAAATTATATATAACAACACGATAAAGTATGTTTTAAATGTTTAACAATTTAATAAAGAAAAAAAGTATTAATGAGTTTCAATTTGTGGCACAATAATTTTTAAAAATTAAGTCTAATTAAAATGACAATCTTTAGTTAATTTAAAATTAATAGTAGTCTTTATACACAGCCTAAAATCCAATCTTAAAAATTGTTTGAGTCGCATCGTTTCAATCAGAAAGAAAAAGATTTTTTTAAATATAATATTTTGAATCTCAACAAAGCATTTCAATTAAATAATTGATTCACAATACACATTTATGCACAATGTGGAATATATCTCGACAAATTTGATCATACTTGAAAAGATAAAGACATGTCATTTTGAACTTAACAGGAAAAACTGAAAATTATCAATGAATGAGGTAATCGAACAAAATTACATTTAAATAAACACATGCAAGATAATTTTTCCATTTTGAATCTAAAACATCACACATTATCAAAATCTAAAAAATCCAGCAGTATTTTCCTTAAGAAAAAAGATTATTTTGATATTTCACATGGAACCTCTGAAGGCCTTATCATACAAATATATATTTGGAGCAATTTTTCTTTCAAGCAAATTCTGCCCAACTGCCATAGCAACGGTTTCGAACAACTTTTTCCTAGTGAGCTGAAAGAATTGTTCGAAAATGCAGAAAATGGGGTTCTTCGTGTCCCTACATCATAAACAAGATGGCGGTTAAAATGACAACCTCGGATTCGTCAAACGCATCAACAATGGCGTGTGGTATTTCAAATAGAATGCCGCTCCGTTTCTGTTTGCGACCATAAACAAAAGCACGTGCAGAATAAAAGAATTAACATCGGATGTTCGTTTTCCGAAGCAGAAAAATCGGTCCGTAATTTTTCCAAGTGGAAAAGCACGGCTGACGTCAGAGCGTCTCATTATGTTTTCGGCAACTGTTCACAACTGCTCAAAAAATTTCCCGAAACGTTTGTTCGAAAGAGACTCGAGTTGTTCGAGACATGGGTGTACGATAAGGCATTAAAAGGTGTCCATGTATATATTCCTTTTTAATTTTCCTGTTACATTTACAATATTGTCAATCAATAATAAGAGCAAATATTTATTTCGAAATATCTAACACAATTATGTTTTTGACTTAAGTCACTATGCATTTTATAAACTTAACAAAACAATATTTATTTGCATAAATAATACGTATTAAAAAATAAAGTAAATTAATTTTAATGTTTTACAAGCCTTCTAGAAAAAAATTTTTTTTAAAAAAACTTGAAAATAAATAAAATATTTAAGGTAATAAAGGAATTTTAGTTAAACAATTATTTGACACATTTTGCTTTGAATAAAATCAAAAGTAAAGTACGTGGCAAATTTGGGGAAATTTTAGCCCGATAACGATTTTACTGTGGCACGGTTTTTTTTAGAACTATTTTTAGTAACCCTAATGATATCATGGCATTTTTTTTAATCACCAAAATATTTCCAAACTCGCCAGGCTACGCCCTATATTTATTTGAACCTTTATAATTATTTTTTTATCAAAACTACACAATTGAAATTGTGTTCAAAGAATTATCTAAAAATTTTGAATTATGCACACATTTAATTCTTCTCAAAATTACTACTTACCATTAAGTTATATACGAGAGGAGTTGTAAACAAAACTTCAAAATTAATTTCTCGCTTAATTGCTACACTTTTTCAGACCGAATATTCGACATTCCCCCTTCTTTTCGGCGATATTTATTTAATTCAGTTCACTTCATTTTTATTCAGGGGCTAAAAATATTTTATTACACTAATAAATAAACGGCGTGCACAATTTTCATTACCAAATTTCCACCGTAAAATTACTTGTTCGTAATTTAAGTCAGACGATTTTTGCATTGTGAATTCAGTCCGGACGATCACAGGAATTACAATATCTTGTCGAGGTGGCAACGGCACTACGTTTAAGTCGCTTTTTTCTTCTTTTTGGCATCCAGAAGAACGCGGGAAGTTTCCTTGCGGTAGTACAACACTTGGGCGGCGAGCACGCCGTTGGACAGAGAAGCCATGATGAAAGTAAATATAATCAGAGGATCTCCGGTTTCTTGTATGGAAGTGAAAATTCTAGCGAGACCTCCCAAGAAAAGAAGATTCACAGTGATAGATGACAGCTGGCCAGTGTGTCCATTCTGATAGTTCTTTACAGCTTGAATCATCTAGAAAAAAAAGTTAAGAACATAAATATTGACACACAAGTAAATTAATTTCAATTTTAAAATTTGGCTACAGTAAATTAATTTTTCAATTATATCACGACAGAAGCGATGCGATACATGATGCCAAGTGGAAAAAAGAATTTCACAAAACTATTATTTAATTTAAGGAGACAGATTACCTTAAAAAAGACCAAAATATCGATTTTCTTCTCCACTTCATTTTGAATGTGTGTTGTTTCTAAATATGACTACAAAGTTACATAGTTCTAGCTATATTATTTAGCTAGTTATATTTAACTTTTTCAACACTATGTCGAAGCGAAACCAGAAGCGTCTGCATTTAGATCAGTGATTCCCAAAGTGGTCTATATCAGTGATCTTCAAACTGCGTTCCACGGAGCAGTGGGGTTCCACGAGTCACAATAAAAAAATCGAAAAGAAATTGTGGCAATATTTAAATAAAAGCCAGTAACATCCTCCGGACAGATCACTTTTGGCTAGGGGTATGTTACGTGCTTACGAATCCAAATATATATATATATATATAGGTCGCTAATCTCCGACATTGGTGACCCGGACATGATTTGAACACACAACCTTCTCATGTGTCATGGCGCCATCTACCCACAAAAAGAGCAATCAAAAGTTGTCAGACTCACTTCACACAGCAAAGTCGTCATACCCACTTCACGCAGCAGCCAAAAAGTCGTCGGACTCACTTGACGCAACAGTAACACGCTCGCAAAACAACAAATATCTCGTTCGTTCGCCTATCCACCGACTCACTGGTGGAAGAGTACTGTGGCGATATCTAAATAAAAGCCAGTAACAGCCTCCAGACAGGAGTGATCCCTTTTGTCGAGTGGTATGTTAGGCTCCCTTCACACCAAACGACTCCGATTCATTCACCATCATACTTGACTGATCGACCAAGATTCGGCTTCGTAATTTCCCGCTCAAATAAGCCAAGATTCGCTTCCCTCCTTCACACCAAACGAAACCGGTTCAATCCGCTGTCATTCTCCTTCACACGTGATTCAGCAAGTCAGAATCACTTCACTCATTCACCAGCAGCCGGGGCCTATTTCTTAAAGAAAAGGCGAATTCAAACAAATAGTGTTTATTTTTATTGTTTATATCTTTAGTGATTTTTTCACATAAGGTATCTATTTAAGAAACTGATTTCTCAGATGTTTGAGGATAATGAATTTCTATGTTAGGGTTAGTATGAGTTTTTTTTTTTTATGCCAATAGATAATGCTTATATTTTTGGTATTCATAGTATTCTTTTTCATTATGTAAACTAACTCTAGTTCTTGTCGCCGAGTGTGTAGGCTGTATTTTATCCCTGCTAATCTTGCGCAAATAATAAAATTAATTTTTTATGTATTATTTTATTCAATTTTACAAATTTTAAAACTTTATTGTTTACTTTTTATTACTTTAAAGCAAAATGTGTTTTTTTGGGGGGGAGGGAAGGGAATATTCTGAAGGATGTTTGAAATAGCTTCACAGATCAATTTGATAAGAATATATTTAATTTTGGGAGAGAAAAAAATTAAATATTTATAAGAATACTAAAACAAAATAAAACACTGATATTGTCGATAATTTTATTTTTTTAAAAGGATTCCATTTTATTACTACATAGATCTCAAATTTTGTTATATGAAACAAACGAAATGTAAATGGCATGTAAAATTTTTAATTCATTAATGTATTAGCAAACCATTTTTAGATACATAATCAAAAAATAGTTGTTATATGCTACAAAACACATAACATTTATATATAACAACATTTGAAATGCCTTTTAAAAACATTAGATATATCATTTGTAAAAGTAATTGCATTATAATATAGTTACAATACATATTTATTATTTGTTACTACTTTTCAGACTATAATTACACTTGATACTAACAGGCAAAATTAAATAAAACCGTTCTTATATTTTTTGTTTTATGTATTTCAATTTGAAAATAAATGTATAAAGATACAATTGTTAAATTAATAACTTGAAACGTTAATCGTCTTAAAACATTAAAAACAGCATCCATGTTCGACAGCAACGGATGGAAAAATGATTGACCCGCGGCGGTGTGAAGGCAAATCTCTGTTCATTCAGAATCGCTGTGAATTGGAAAGATCGCTGCAGACTCGGTCGGAATCATTTGGTGTGAAATGAGCCTTACGTGCTTACGAATCCATAGGACGCGAGTTCTAATCGCCCACAAAACTTATAAATGTGTATGCAAAATGGATTCCCGTTCTCTATGAAGTTTATATACCCACTAAAATTTAAAGTTTACATCCCGGTCATTAAGAAACTGAAAATTCTATTACTACAAAAAAACTTTATTTTGCATTCCTTTCCAAACTTTTATTATATTATAAGAGAATATTAAAATGTTTTATTTTTATATATTACCTACTAGATTGTAAACATTTTATTGTTTACTATCCGGGTTCCATGAGATAATTGAATACTCGTTCGTATAATGCTTTGCAAAACTAAATAGTTTTCCAGTGGAAAATGCACATTTTGACATTTGTTGAAAAATCACCTATAATTAGGGAGAGGGAACAACTTATGGACCTATCAACTGATTCCACGCCAAAACTCTAAATTTAAGCAACAGTTCCTAAATGTCAGGTTGCAAACTCATGCAAAATATACACAGTATTTCTATAAACATGTTAATGCCATTCAGAATAATGTGTATAAGTGAAAAATATTTCTCACCATAAGTTGCTACAAAACCGAAGTATAGAAATAAACTAGCTCAGAATATGTAATGCGATTGCACTTAATTTCAATAGGTCTAGACTTGGACAGTTTGTGAAAAAATCAAGCACATATCCCGGTTACTAAAACACAATGCATGAGTGCCGACACTTGGATAAGAGATTAATATTATTAAATGAGTCAACTCTATTAAAAGTAGATTAAAAAATTTTGCTAACAGATGCAATACTTTTTTAAATTGCCTTTACAAAAAGTACCTATAAGATGTGTTGATCTACTTTAAATATTATTTTAAGATACATTCTTCTAAGTGTGAGTGTGGAATAGGGTTCCACGAAGATACTATCTAGTTCTAAGGGTTTCACTAAAACACCTTCTAGTTCTAGGGGTTCCATGATTTGAAAATGTTTGGCCTATGACGACCTACAAAGGGTTCACGTAAGCGAAAAAATAATTTGAGGGTCCATGAGGCGTAAATGAGGATCAACGCACGCGCGATAGGAGCCTCTCATTAAATTAGATCGTGACTTTAAACTTTAAAAGAAAATTTAATCAAATGGAAAACGGCTTTTACCTGTTTAATAGATTTATTTACTAAATTGAATAAAGTTAATTTGCACAGTTACAGTGACTGGATACATTTTATTAAAGCAAGGACCATCACATCATTTCAGTTTTTCTAACCAGAATTAAGCCAAACGAGTATAATATCGGAGGTCACACAAATTTTCTCAGTTTCTCAATTAGACACAGACAATCTGCCAAGAAAATGACGTTATAACCTACGTTCAACATTTAAATGCCCTTTATACAGAGTGTGAAACAAGGTTTGAGAAAGCTTTGACTATGGTAATTACCGAGGTAGACAATGAATTCCTATGGTCTGAAAAAAAAAAACAGCACTGAAAAAAAAAAACAGCAAATGTCATATTACAAAGGGAACTGATCAGAATAGGCAGTAAAGGAGATCTTAAAGTAAAGTTCAGAAACGGATGTCAGCAATTTTGGCTTTAAAAAGACTTATTTATTTCGAATTATGGAGCATCATGAGAAAGTTTGTAACTGCTTTTCTTAATGAGAAGGAGTTTCAGCGCGGTTGCCAAAATAAAAAATAATAAAAAACTAAAAGGAAGAAAAAGATTGGACAGTATTAATCGCTAAGGTTTAGAGTTGAACCTGACAAGATATTGATCCCAAAATGTTGAAACTTTGTTACTGAAGCACCACAGATTCATCCTTCCCATTATAAGCGTTTGTCTGTTAAGTTATTTTATGCATTATTTAACATGTGTTTCTTAAGTTTTAAACCAGGGGTCGGCAACCTTTCAGTTGTGGCGTGCCAAACCAATCTACCAATAAGGATTCAGCGTGCCACGCAGTAGGACTGATTGCGATTCCGCATTCAGGGTTAGAGAACAGTGGTCAATAATACAGATTTAAATTTTCATTATACATTAAATTTTACATCATTTGAAAATACTTATCAACAAAAAAAAATAATAAACAGCATAAAATACAATTACCGTAATATAACAGCAGTTTTGGCGGCGAATAATCTTGCTCCTTGAACGTCGACGGTCTGGTTGGTGGAATATCATTTGTCCATATTTATATATATATATATATATATATATATATATAAAAATATATATAAAAAAAATATAAATCAAATCCTCTGTAAAATTATTTTCAACAATAATTTGCTTGCAAAATGTCAAAAAGTCGTCCAATTGTTTTTCCCAGTCATCAGGTAATTTCTGTCCGACCGTTGAACGACCATTTCGCGAGCAATAACACTCGGGCTTTCAATGCTAAAGACAGCTTTCCCATCGTCCCTTTTTTTTAAAATCAATTTATTTATAAAAGTGAGGTTTTCCACGACGATCGGCCCTTTTACGTCTATCGCAATTTTCGAAGTTTTGTTCCTTCTCCACAAACGAATATTCGATTCGTCAACGTTGAAAAATCTTGCAGCTTCTCGATTCCGACTTCTCTACATCGTTTAATTTGAAGTCTGCAGTATAGCTAACACGCTTCATCATGATAAAAAAACTTTCAAAGGATGCAACACCTCTAGTCAAGACAAAGTTGTAAATGACGCCAGCGACTTGTAACTGCTATTTCCTTCCGAGAACCTAATTCGTTATTGAAAGTAATTGGACAAACACTAATTATGGCCGATAAGCCGATGAAAGCGCCATCTATTATTTATTTTTAAAACATAAACAGCATTTCTTTCAAAACTTTGTTAACTTTTCTGATGGAGAATGTTTTTTCTCAGATAATCCGCGGCGGCTCCGCACAACGAAATTTGAAACTTTTTTAACACATAATCCACGGATTATTACAGGAAAATACGGTACTTGCTCAGCAAAAATAATAAAAAAAAAATTTTAACTGTATATATATTATGTATTTTCAAACATATTTATTTAAATAAACAGACAACATAAAATGTAAGTATTTCCCTCCATTATAGTTAAATAAAGAGATAAATACAAATTTTAATGCGAACCCAGTGCTTGTGTGTGTACCGCTCTACTTTCATTCCACGTTAGGGGTACAATTTGTGACATTAACATTGACACGTTTTTGAGCATTCAATTGTACACAACAATTTCTTCTTCGTATGAGGAAAGATATGTTAGAACCAAAAGTAGCAAGCAGAGTACATATGCAATTTTCTCTCTTCAAACAATTGAATCTCTCCAGCAATGATATTCAATAATTTACAAGACAGCGCTGTAAAGTTATATTCAGAGTTATCTTTCAGTTTATTTCGTAATTCCGTAAATGTTTCTGAAGATATTTTTCAAATAAGGTCCACAAATTTATCAACTTCCATCCACTCAAAAATGAACAAATTTGTAAAAAGTAGTGTAGAGCAAATACAACCGGTCCACACAAGAAACATAAAATTATTTCCATTTTATTTACTGTGGTATATTTTTCTTGGGTTTGGGCTGCTTTTCTTATAAAAATTACATTATATTCATTTTTGGTGTAGCTATATGTTATTCTGAAGACACATTTAAATACTATTAAAATAAAATTATTAAATCAAAACAATCTATAATATAAACAATCAACGTCCTCTCCCTCAGCAGGCCGCGGTAAAATTATCCAACGTTGACCGGTCCGCGGCGATAAAAAGGTTGGGGAGCACTGGTGTAGAGTGCCACTCAGAATTGCACCGCATGTTACATGTGGCACGTGTGCCGTAGGTTGCCGACCCCTGTTTTAAACGTTATAATACTTCACAGAAATTTAAATCTTTAAAGTAAGTAGTTCTTATACCAGCTATCAAAAAGACATTTACGTAGATAAATTTTCAAAAATTCAATATTAGGTAAGAAGGTGTCTACTCCAAGCCGAAAAACATGGCATGGGGTCTATGAGACAAAAAGTTTGGGAACTTCAGTAATAGACCATTTATAAAAACAGCATCTGCAGCTAAATCCATAACGTATATATATATATATATATATATATATATATATATATATATATATATATATATATATATATATAACCCTTCCCCTCCCTTTAAAAAGTCTGCTTACTCTTTTACTAATCACAGTATGAAGCAAATTCTTTTCCGCCATGTCAGACAAGACGCTGACCTGACCGAAAGAAGACCAGAGACAAGAAACAAAAATATCATCAGACGATATCCTCCATTAAAACCAAAAAGGGGCCAAGATTAGTTCCTCTTATTACCCAGAGACCCACCCACCCCCAACAATAAATAAGCGAAACCGCAATAAGAAACGACCTGCGCATTTTTGCCAACCTGCTATTACACGAAATACACTTCCGCAGTTAAAACTCTCTCCGCATTCATCAAGCAGCATTGGACATCTTTTTCCCTTGAAAAGTCCGGGAGGGGGTCAAGATCCGACACCGCCCACTGGAGACTTTTCTGATCATGTTGCCCAAGACTCAGACGATGCTCAGCGCAGACATGTGATGAATGGCCACGGCGGCGAGAATTTCTTGTAGGAACTTGGAAAATAAAGCAAAAGCAGACAGTCTTATCGAGCGTTTTTCCTGAAAACTGTTAATTTTTGGAGAATGAAAATTAATGAGAAAATTTTTATTTTAAAACTAACACACAAGACTAAAATTACAGACTAGTGTTATTCTCTGATTCAAAGGAAAAGTATTTCTAAAATTTTGAAACAAAATAATTCTTTAGCGATAAGAGCTATTGGTGGAATCCGCAAAGGGACCCAGCTCACCCCAAAGGTTTTAGGTCCACTCCCCTGCAAGAAAACAACAATCTCCGCATTCAGCTTCCAACGAGCAAAGTTCTTATTTTTATTATTAGGATAGGTTTTAACAGGACTTTTTTTAATACAGGATTATATAGTTTTTAAATATACAGACGTATAAAAGATATAAAGCAAATGCCAATAAAAGGAAAAGGAGTAAGAAAAAGAATAATGAAAATAATAATTAAAATTACCCCAAACCATAAAAAAGGGTTTAGAGCTATAAACCGGAAACAACCATCTCCATATTCAGCCTTTATTAAGGAAAAGTATTGAGCATTTTTTTTCAAAAGTTTTTAACAGCCTTTCATCCTTTTAGTGGGTCGATAAATGAGTACCTGGCTTGGTTGAGAACTAAACACTGGGAATTTCACGTCAGACTGATCACCTAACCAGAACATCAACTCATGAACCTCAGTACTCAACGTTATGAAAACTGAGAAGCGAACAGCAGTCCTGGGCCTTCTATGGGCTGTTACGCCATTTTGTTTCAATTTATACAAAAATCATTTAAAGAGAAAAAATTCAAATTCGACATATGACATAAAATACAGTGAAATATATTTAAAGCAAAAACGCTTCAGACGAAAGATCGGTTAACACGAAATAATACAATGGTACCGACAAAAACATTTCCTTTTTCAGAATGAACAAAATACGGAAAACACCGGCCGGATTGAACTGTCCATTGTGTTATCGGAAGAACGCATTGCGGTAGATGATGATAACGTGTGTACAGGCCCAATTATAGCAGACAGAGATATTTTAGACTTTGTTGAAAGCTCAAAATGTATCATTGATACAGATTCCCACAACGAAAATGAAATGAATAATACAGCCAGCTTCTGTTCCCACGTCATCCGAAATGAGGAACATTATGGAAAGTATGCGCAGTTATTCAGACACGCGTTCAGACGCAACCAAGTATTTACGTACTTTTTTTTCTAATAACACGAAACGAAAATCGCTTAACACAAAAATATTTCACTTTTGGAGAAGGAAGATAATGAAACCGAACCGGCACTTCATGAAATGTTTGAGAAAGTTTCTGTATCATTGGACTGCTCTACTGTATCACCGGAAAAATTCATTGCAGTAGCTGGTGATAATGTGAGTAGGGCCCCAATTATGGCAGACAAAGACATTTTGGAGTTTGTTCAAAGCTCAGTAAAAAAAATAAATGAATGACAAATGAATGAAAATAAATGAATAATGCAGCTCATGTTCCCACGTCATCCGAAATGAGAAAGATCATGAAAAGCATGCGTAGTTATTTAGACGCTTATTCCAATGATAAAATGAATAACAAAATGGACGACATCAAACAATTTGTAGACAATTTGATTCCAAAAAAGACAATGCAAAGAAAAATATCAGATTATTTTCCAAAAACTCGATAATGTTTCGCTTTTTAAAAAAAACTTGAAAATTTTGTATTAAATTTCATTAAGTTTTTGTGAATGATTTTGTTTCATTGATTAACTAATAAATGCATATATACATATCTATGTAAATAAAATGCACTCTAATAAATTTTGTTGAGTATATGCTTTTTTTGGCAATATCCCTTAAAACGAAAAAATATTTCAGTTCCCCTCAGTTTCTTGATAAACGAATTTCGTTTTTTCATTCCAAAATAATTTTCTGGGAGTCATTTCCAAGTAGATATTTCCCAATTCCTACTATTAGCTCACTCTCTCTACATATATTTATCTTGTTCAAATTTTCAATCGTTAATAAAATATTTTCTATTCATCCAAACCAGTTTAAATAAATTTTATTAAATTTGTAGTGAATGACATTTGATGTTAATACAGTTTTTTCAAACATTAATTCATTAATCATATTTAATTAATTACAGATTTTTGTCGCCAACTTAGAATCGTCTCTATTGTTGTAACAATATAACTGTTAAAATAAAGACAAAAGTTGGCGTCGAAAACCTGTTTTTCGGACAAACCGGGTGTGGATTGTTACAGCAATGCAGACAAATCATGTTCTTTTTTTTTCAATTCCTACTATTGCTTCACTCTCTCCCTATACGTATATTTATTTATATGTACATATATCTTATTCAAATTTACAATCATAAATAAAATACTTTCTATTCATCCATTCAAAGTAGGAATCGACTTAAAAAAAATTTTTACATCACTTGTTTTTATAAAAACCCTACATAATAAGCCCCTTTATTCCAAACTTTTTATTTCTCTTTCAAGCGTCAATTGAAAAGTAGGATAGGCCCCAAAAGAGACAGGACAGGACACAGTCCCCATACATTCATAACCGCAAAATCATCTCTTTGAATCTCAGTGATGAAACAGCACTTCTAATCATCCACAGCACCACGGGTCCAGAACCACCCGATACTTACGCGGTCAGCATAAACGGACCAGGGGTTGACGTTCTCGATAAAGTTTTGGTGAGCCTAATCAACCCCCCGTCGAAACGGGAAGGGGGAGGAAGGGGTCGACGAAGCGACAGAGTTGAAGAGAGGTCTCGACAACCAGGCTTAATGAGTCATGTGGAGTGCACGCGGTTCCATGTTCGTGGCAGCCTCGAGCGGTCACATGAAAGGAGGGTCGTAATTCGCAGGGAGGGCAGCCACTAATCAGGGGCGGCCCCTTCACAACCATATGCGGGCGCGGGGATGAGCCCCCGCTTCGCAGAGGAAGGGGGTGGGAGGTTTGTGCAGCCAATCGGTCAAACGATTCCAAGCGCGGGTATCGTCTGCTGGATTTATTGCGGATAATATTTGATGTCCTATGTACTAAACGGACTACTACACTAGGGCCAGAAATGTAAGATAGCGGATTGGTTCTTTAGGGGGACACAATCCGATCGGTCAAAAAAATCGTGACAAAAAAATTTAATTTCTTTTAGCCCTAATTATCCTTTGTTTACCTATAATCTCGCAAAATTAGAAAGCTCTAAGTTTAAAAAAGTTAACATTCATTTTTTTTTTATTCACATCCTGATGGCAAATAAAAAAATTCAAGGGGACATGGTATAATTTACATAAAAAATTTTAATTTAAGGATTTTCAAAATTTGTTTGCCTCCTACGTGTGTATATATACTATGTAAAACAGATTTTATGCTCGAAATTTCATAAAAAGCAAGCCGTTTAATTTTTTAAGGAAAAAAACTGAAAAATTGTGAAGGTATTTTAAAATGCTACTCCTCCAACAAAAATTTACGTATACGCATGAAATTTGATTTACAAGTACGTTCAACTACATATAACAAAAGTTGGTATGGGTTTTGTGAGATAACATGGTTGGTATTCGTGCAATACTTCTTTTTGTGAATGCCTATTGAACATTCCTTAAAAAATGTGTAAATTCTGAGTTCAATTATTTTTTAAAAAAATAAGTATTGCTTTGATTTAAAAATGCATACCAACTTTTGCTACATGTACTATTAGTAATAGGCAAAAAAAAAAAAAAAAATCATAGAATTAGGCACAATAGAAAAAAAGCCTTAGCATTTTAAATGAAGACAAACTAATTATTTTATCTTTCTGAGATAAGTAAGTTTAAAGTTTTGATTTGCCATAGGGATGTAAATAAAAACGAACGTAAAAGCTATCATAATTCTGCGTTTTTCAAGTTTTGAGTTTTCAAATTTTGCGAGGTTATGGAAAAGTATATAAAGAATAATTTAGGTTAAAAATTGGATTTGATTTTTTGACCGATTTTTGTTAATTGAATCGTACTGAGTACCTTAAGCCAAGGATTCACCTTATTCTCCGTCTGGGCACATCTGACAAACAAGAAATTGCTGGCGGGCGTAGTTCCAAAATATAAATAAATAAAACCATTTTTTTAATATTTCTTTTTGTTATTACAATCATACGCATTGTAAACAATATCCGAAAGTATAAAGGAATCAAAAAATTGAAAATAGTTACATTTAATGTGATTTTTGGTATTGCATATAATCCACTAATTTCTCAAAGTTAGGCGTAATCTTATTGCCTCTTCGAAATGCTATCGTTCAATCGATATCTGATTGTTGATTTAATTGTGTTCATTGTTGAAAACAAAAATTCACATAAATATGTGGAACTTAAACATGATTTTAATTTGCTCATTTTTTTCAAAAGCGGATATTTTTTATCTTCGGCTAGATTCCAAATATTTTCCTCAAGTCCCCACGATTATAATACAACATTAGTCTGAATAAACTTAAAAGTAAAAATTAAACAGTTTAAAAAGTTAAATCGCTGAGAAAACGGGCTAAATTGATGACAGGCGCATGATAAAGACAAACACGTGTTCTCCATTGAATTCAAAACAAACATCAAACTTGTTGTTCTACTTGTAAAACTTTGGATAAAATTTCAAATTTTATAAATGCGTAAAAATGTTCAAATTTTATAAAAAATAAATTTGTTCAAAAAAAATCTTATTCTGTGCATGAACTTTTAAATAAAATGCATTTTGTCTACCTATGTATGTTATTGTTGTTGATAAATTAGTTTTTTTTAAGAGAAAGTTTCTGAAAAGATCAAAAATTGACAACAACGAAGCGCATGAACTCATTAGCTGGAAACACGTGATAGCTCCTATCGTATGACTATGACCTCACATGAGTTTTTGAACTGATTGGCTAAAATCACGAGATTATCATTATCATGTGACTATGACGTCACATGAATTGAGCGCATTGTTAATGTGCAATAGATTTAACACGAGGTTCTTCAACGACAGTAACAACTGATAATACAACATATTGCCAGTACAACAATTTTACGCCTTATATTTTATTCATAAAAGTATGATTAATCTCGCGGCCGTACAAAAAATCGTGGCGGGCCGTTGGCTGCGTCTTAAGGCATAGGCCCCAGTGGGGGCCTCGTTTCGTTCACGACTCAGCAGGAATGAGATAATGATTAGAATAAGTTCAACGGTGAAATATTTTACCCGGTTGTATCCTCCGAAAAACAACTGAGAGTTTTGGATGATATGCAAACTGACTATATGTGATAATCGCCGTCCATGTGTCGGCCTAGGCCTATATATATATATATATATATATACTCCCATGCCCCATTGTTACTCCTTCTGTCAAAAGGAGGTAGTCGGCCGAGCCGGATTGTGCGGTTGTAAGTCTTGCACATTTAATTGTTTCGGGTAACTGTTTGTACAAGTATTTGACAACGTATGCTACGCACTGTCTACTTTTAAGGGTTATTTGTGTAGGTTACCTGGGCCTTCTTTTTTCAAGAACTCTAAAGACGTCCCTGACCACTGCACTTGCTTCCCTCGGACAAATTCTAGGGTTCCTTGGACAGAACCTTGCGCCAATACAAAGATTTCCTCAGGATACATGAATCCATGGATCTGATTTAACCCTGCTGATCTCCAGGGGATCCACAACAACAGCAGCATACTACAGGTGAAGACTTCATTCAGGAAAAAATGAATTGGTTAATAAAGGAATAAATATATTAAAACTTGTTACATACGGTATAGTGGTTAGTGACGCTAGCTGCTGTGCCGTAGGGACTGGGTTCCGATTCCGGAGAAGGTATGGATGTTTGTATGAATAGTGCCCTTGCGGTATGGGGGGGTTTCTGAATAGCCGTCAAGACGCAAATCCACTCGTGAGGTTGGTGGAAGGGGAAGAGATGTAAGGCCCGTGAAGGGCCATAAAAATTGGGGTAGAACCGAGCCAAATCGTACTGTCACCTGAATGGTACTCAAAGCTACAGCTAACGATAGGCGTGGAGTTTAGTTTTTTCTTCGTTGACTGTCTATATCCTATGTTGTTGTTGTTGTTTTTGCTGGCTGTTTCAAATGCAATGAAAGCCTCTACTAGAGCTGCCTTAGTTCTTCCCACGATACCTTAAGCATCACGTAGTGACAATCTTAAGCAAATCGCTTATAACCCAAATTGCGTGCCGTTAGCAAACCATTGGGACTTTTTTTTTTTCAAATCATTCAGATCGCATTCCTTTATGCGAGTTTATTTAAACTACTAATAAACATTTTAATGAAATCACCACCTCAAGGAAATTAAGTGCGTGAAAAGAAAGGAAAGAAAGAAAAAAAAGAAAAGAAAGATAAGAGCAGTGTTACCTCCTCTCCAGAAAACCAACCCCACAATACTTTTAACACTTTTCCTGTTTTTCCAACACAGGAGCGAGAAATCCATTTCAAATTTTAATTAAAGTTTAGATGAAGAATCAATCACACCCCCAAGGTAATGCAACCACCAAACCGAATCTCTCATTAGCATTCCGGGCTAATGGAAGCGAGAAAACGACGAGGCAACGCTCTAAATAATAACTTAAAAAAAACATGCATATCTATTACATACGCATACTCCAAACGATCGATAGTTCTGCAGCTAAATAAATCCGACGTACAACTCGGATTGGCAACAGTTCGCAGATCGGAAATATGCACCAAAATAAGTGAAGAGCGAGAAACAACGAGATGGCGGTGGTGGGAGGTAGGAAAAAATCACATTTGAATATTCATTCGTTGATGGAAGTTGAGAGAGAGAGGTGAAGGGAGGCGGCGGAACCTAAAAATGAGTATAGCCGAGGGGGATGGCAAAAGATAATTTCTACGGTTAATGCGGGATGGAGTAAGTAATTAAAACACGAAGGCGCAAAATGATGAAGTTTAGAGGGGGGAGGCCAGCCGCACAGACAGACCTGCCGGTTGTGTGTCACTGTAAAGGTAAAAACAAAACTTTTACTTCGATGCCCGCATAGCCATTAGCAAAATATTCTCCTCTCTCTGAGAATATACTCCAATCTAATTAATAAATTAATGCAGTGCATTATCCCTAAAGACATTTCTAAGTTTTTTTCCCCTTCCACTCAATCCTTTGTTTGCGCGATTTCCACCCCTACCTTCGGTGGATTTTGAAACTCTCGCTTTGGAGAATTATAATTTCTTAAACAGCGTGAAATTTCTTGGAATAATTTGCAAACAGGAGGAATGAAAACAAACAAAAATACATAATGGAGTCAAAATGACTCTTAAAGCTTCCTCTTATTTGTAAGCGTAAATAATTCTGATGGCATTCTATATAACCAAGGATAAAACGTTATTACTTTATTAAAATCAAAACGTTTTTTGAGTTTCTCTCATCAACCCTTACGATACAAAATAACATATTTGTTCCCTATGTCATGTATATTTAAAAGACGCATATAGGGTGGTTCGCGAACCAGACCGACAAACTTGCGCAGGGCGTACACAGACGGCTCGGAGTCATTTAGGAATGTAGAAGCGCAAATGCCGTAGTAGCGAGTTACGTTGCAAAGCGGAGAAAAAAAAACAAATAGAGCAGAAAACATTTGTTGGAAGGTTGTACAACAACAGGTGTTAGAAATTACAACCAGAAGTCGTCTGGCAGGGCTGACAGCGGCGCTGCACGAAATTCCGGACGTTCTGGAAGATTCCTGGCATACCACGTATCCTCCTAGCAACAACGGATATTCGAGCGATGCGGTCTTCAACTGAAGGAACAAGCGTCTCGTACACCAAAAAAGAACCAGTTAACTCATTAAAGAATCAGTCTCACATAATCCTCTGTTCACACTTGCGATGGCCGTGTAATGAAGAACAAGAACCTGCGGGTCAAGTCCTGGGTAGAACCACCGAGAAGCATGCCCGTTACATTCCACATCCACATACACAATTAGCATGTCGGCAGCTCCTCGTTTGAATACGAAATCCTTCTACTACCGAGGGAAACGGATCGCAAATGACGACTTCCAGCAGGATTGATGTTCACAAAACCTTCCGTTTAGAACCAATACCACAAAATTGCCTGGAAGAATCTTCCAGAACGTCAGGAATTCCATGTCACGGTCACCTCGATCAATACCGATGCCAACCAGAGGATACAATATCGAAACAAGCAACGTATGTTATTTTCTCTGCAAAAATCCTCTCGTTGCAGAAAAACTTAGCTTTACAGGAAAAGTTCGCTTCTAAGCGTGAACTTGGAAAATACGACTGGCAACCAGTGCAGATGTGACCCCCAGGATTACTAGATTGGCGACGAATTTCGCGAAAATTACGATATCGCCAAAGAATCATCAAGAAAACTCTGTGATCGATTCTTCTAGAAAATACCACGAGGCTAAAAAAAGGACCTTTGAAACAAAGGTGAGTTCAGAAGAGAATGCAATCGAGAATTAGCGCGTTGGCTGAGAAATAAGAGAGTTCCAACTACAAGGACCAAAACCAACTGCAGTTGGAACTCTTCCAGAACTCTTTACAATGTTTCTGAAACATTGTAAAGTTTTTTTTATAACGAGTGCGCGTTTTACAGTCTCTATTGGTAATAATCTGCTATAATATTTCTTTGTATATGTACTTCGAAGATATCCTTGTTCACTAATCAATCTGTCATTACATTCAAAGAATGGGAGCCGTCGGCAACAATATGTGCATAACATTTCAGCCACATACTTATCAAGAGAATGGGCTAAATTCCTGTGACGTCATAGTCACATAACTTCAGTCACGTGTTTTCAGCCAATCAGTTCATAAATTCATGTGACGTCATAGTTACATCATAAATGTAATCACGCGTTTCCAGCCAATTAGTTGATGTGCTTCACTGTTGCCAACTTTTGCTTTTTGCAGAAACTTTCTTTTAAAAGTTATGCATATGTCAACGATATAATATATGATGCACATAGTTAAGCAAACCGAGCTTAATTTAGAAGTACACGCGCATAATGTAAGAGTGTTTTTATTTAATTTAAAAAATTATTTGAAGAATTTTAACACACACACGCGCGAACTCTTTACCTAATCATCAAATTTTAAATGTTATCTAAACTTTACCAGTAGAGCTACTAGTATGATAGTTTTTATTGAATGTAGAACACGTGATTGCCTTTATCATGTGACCGTCATGAATTTAGTCCATTGGTAGTGTGGTTTGGTTTATTTTTTCAATGCGCCTACTTCGGCAACATTTATGAAACACTCGCCTCTGTTTTGGGAGCGCAAAAGGATTCAGCAGAATTCCTACATACAATTATATATGTCGCAGGGGAATGACTAAATTAGGGATTTCATCAAATCCCTCAGGGAAATGATCAATTCACGTAAGATGTTAAAATAACTGTGTAAGGTGATTTTCCTAAGGAAAGTGATTTGATCAAATCCCTAACCTGTTTCAGTGAAATGATGAAATAATATTGTAAAGACTACTGTTCATTTAGCAAATAGGGTGCATTACGTTAAAAATAGAGTAATTAATACAACAATAATCATTGATATACAAATTATTTATTCGAAATTAATTAACAAAATAATTAGATCATAAAGCTAGTATTTTTTTTTAAAAAAAGATATTTGTGGTAGAATTTCAAACATTTTTCTATTTTTAAAATTATACATTAATGTCGTACTCCAGAAATATCCAGCTATATTTGTAACACCTTTTTTTCAGTTATTGTTTCCCTTTTTAAAATAGCTTTTTTTATTATCAAAAAGCTTTTTTTTTTTATCTATAAAGAGGGCGTGGTCGAATTCCTTAATTCATTTCTTTACATTTTTCAATCGAAATTTTATCCAGTTTATAATTTTCAGGCGTACAAAAGTGATATATCAATCGTAAGATAATAATGCAAAAAATATAATTAAATAAAACTAAAAAATTATATTTTGAACATTTTATTTTGGTGCGTAACGCCAGAAGCCCGGCGCTGCCTGGCACAGATGAGGAGAGGTGGGAGGTAAAAGGGAGTGGCAACAAGCGAAAACAGAGCTCTACAAATGCGGATTTGATCAAATCCCTAACTTACACCAGGGAAATGACCTCAAGGAGACGTTATTTTGCGTGAATTGATCATCTTCCTCAGGGATTTGATGAAATCCCTAATTTCATCATCATTTTCCTGCGACATATAGATAGATACAGAGGTTGAAGTCAACCATTGAAGAAAGATTATATAAGTTACCCTTAAAGTGTATAATTCAGTTATTTCATGAAATAACTAGACAAGTAGGTTAAAGTACATCATAGACGAAAAATTTCATACTTTACCTAGTTATTCTATGAAATAAGTAATGATAAACCGTAAAAGTGAAAAATAGATAATTTCAAAGGATGTTTTTTTCAATTAATTGATCCTAAATAGCTAAAATCTCTCGAAAATCACATTGTATCCCTATTGTGGAAGATTAATTGATAAATAATAAGAAAAAGTAGATGACATAAAATATTATTGCTCATATTGCTAACTCTAGTTGAACAGAAAGGGGGGAAATATGTTGCAGAAATAGTTAGATTTAAATATTATCAAAAAAAAAAAAACATGGTGGGAAGAATAACAAAAACTTTTTCTTAACAAAATTTTAAGAGAATATTAGTTTAAATTTTATGAAACTCCTTTATTTTACTTTTCCTTATTTATTTGAGCAAGGATTACTGTGATGACAATTTCAATTGCATTGCATATTATTTTTGAAACAAGCACTTTTTTTACTATTACACATTTTTTTATACGAGCATTTTTTAAACTCTTGTCCAGTGCCGCAACTTTGAGCTGTTGCAACAGATCCAAGCGTTGTGTCAATATTTTTTAGAACACACACAAAAAAAATCTTAGACATAATTGTTGCTAAGTTTCTAAGGAAATTTCATTTATCCATCTTAAATATTATAAAATTTTTAAAGTTACAAAAATTATTTTTTAAAAAACTATTAAAAGTAGTACTTATACGGTTATAACGACAATATAAATTGAGATCGAGACATGGTCGAGTGAGTGAGTGAGTGAATATAAACGTCGCATTTTGAACCATGGTCAAGTAACGTGGACGACACCTGAGCTGGCATCCCCTTTCCTAACTACCCCCACCTCACCAACGGGAGGACGTTTGAGCTCTCGACAGATTTAGCGTGCATCGCTGCCCTACACGGCGGGTCTTTAGTGGTACTGGCTCAAACTCGTGACAAAGCCAGCCACGATCCGATACTTTGATCACTTGGCTACCGCGGCTACTCGAAACATGGTTGAAATAAAAGATTATAAGATACATCTCTAAATTTAAACTAAAAAATTAAAAATAACATATTAAATAGATTTTAACAAAATGAGCATGGAGATTTTAATTCTTAAGATCACACACAATCATACATTTATTTTTACACGAAAGATTTTCTCACGCAAAAGCAAATAATTCGAGCTGTGAATGTAGCCTTTCAGCAAAGTTTGATTGTTAGCAGTAAAATCCCTTTTACAGATTCTTGTTTGCGAAAGCTCGTGCGCCTTCTGGAGTCAAAAACTCTTAAGAATACTATACGTCTAACATTTTTTATTACGATATGTTATTCAAATATTTTTAAGGGGACATGGCATTATTCACAAAATCTTTGATTTAAAGGTTTTTGACACATTTTTTAGTTGCTCCCTATGTATATGTACTGATTTTGGGCTCAAAATACTACCCAAAAAACTAACCATTTCATTTTTTTAAAGAAAATTTTTTAAATTCATGAAGTGGTTCTAAAGTGCTAATCTAACAATAAATGACGCATACACAAAATTTAATTTACAAGTACATGTCGAAAAAAAGTTCGTTTAGTTCCTGTAATAACATGATTTCAGACTCTTAAAATACTAATGTCTGAATGCTTATTTGAAAATTTCTTTAAAAATTTATTAAATTTAAATTTTCCTCATGCTGCACGTGCTCCCTGGGTGGTGCTAAACGTGTAACGGCGATCGCCGTTATCTGCTGGCCTAGCTCCTGCAAAAGTTACCTTCTTTATATACTCCCAAGCTGCAATTTTAGCTTTAAGGTATCTGACTACGCTCGGAACCGGGATTTCAAAAAAGCGCATAAATGGATAATTTTCATGATATTTAGTGTCACTCAGATTAGAATACATGCATAAAATAGTTTTAAGGACATTTTGACAAAAAAATTATTTCAATATAATATTTTGGCAAAAAACTAACTTATATCTTTTTTCCAAATGTTCTCCTTTGTTGAAAAATGGTTCTATTATAATAATATTTTGCCTGTATATAGCTCAGACCACTTTACAGAGGCTCAACTACGAATTTTGAAAAATTCACATTATTTTCAGAGTTACCACCCATTGAAATAATTATTCGCGTTTTTTTCTTAAAATTGCTCCCCTCTGTTGTCGTAAAATATGAATAAACCCACTTCTAAGTTATAAATTTCAAAAATTCTAGTTGAGCCTCTGAACAGAGGTCTGAGCTATATACAGGCACAATATTTTATTCTAATAGAAGCATTTTTCACAAAAGGAGAACATTTGGAAAAAAGATTATTCTAAGTTAATTTTTTGCCAAAATATTATATTTAAATAAATTTTTTTTGTCAAAATGTCCTTAAAACAATTTTACGCATATATTCTAATCTAAGTGACACTAAATATCATGAAAATTATCCATTTATGCGCTTTTGAAAATCACGGTTCCGAACGTAGTCGGATAGCTTAAGCATTAATACACCAATTGACAGCCGAGCTCATATCATATAGCTGGACTGCGGCCTTACAGTGGGTCCAAAGTCATGTTGGGGTCCCCAGCAACGAAAGAGCCGACCCAAAAGCCAAGCAGGGAGCCGAGTCGACTCAACCGGAAGTCCCCTTGACCCTCAGAAGAGCTACGAGCATTATCTCTACATACATTGATCAATATACCGCCATGACCCAAAAAACGAAGAGTTTCGAAAAGCAATGGGAAACTCTAGCCACTGTGGACCCAATCCCGAGGCACATGGAGAGAACAGAGGCTGTTTCCTGCTTTTGCCTAACTACCGGACATGACTTTTTTGGGAGTATACCTCCACTGGCTTGGCATGGCTGCTAACGAGGCCTGCCCAATCTGCGGCCATGCCAGAATGGATGGCGACTACCTACTCCAATTCACTGGACTCTAAGAATACCCGGCTGACGACATCGTCAGTCGGTACTGGGAGGCTCGGCGTCAAATGGTCAACAAGCCAAGCACAAGCGTTGGATGAATAAAAATAATAAATTCCAAATTCAACTTCTTTTTTTAAAAAAAAAATAATAAGTATTGCTTTGATTTAAAAATGTATACCAACTTTTGTTGCATATAATAATAGAGATAAGAAGAAATAAACCATTTGGCTTTGAAATGAAGATAAACACGGGGAAGTATTGGGCGAGTTATAATCAGAGGTCGACAAAGTGGTGGTCCGCGAGGAAATTTCGCTGATCCCCAGAAAAATACGGATCATAATTTAGGATAACATAATTCAGAATAATAATTTAAGCATACATCTAAAAGAAAGCCTCTTCAACCTATGTCCGACGAAGATCTCAAATTTAAATTTCATTCATCCTTATCCAAATCTCAGTTTGGGCTTTCCATAAAAAGTGAATACCATTTTCTTAGTGAACAGGCGATGAAAATTATGATTCAATTCTCCACAACTTATTTATGTGAAAAGGCTTTTTCATCTGTCACAGCTATCAAAACACGGTACCGATCTCAGCTTGAAATAAATGCAGTTCTCCGTCTTGCAGTAACATCCATCACACTAGGAATATATAAAGTTAAAAGTTAGATATACCTAAATCATTTTTTGTTTTGTTTTTGCAGTTTTTGTTTATTTTGTTTATTTTATTATGGTTTATTAATAAAGCTTTCATAATTTGGTTACAATTAATAGTTTCATTTTATTCACTAGGTACATTTTATGTGTTCTTAGATCACAATTTCTTTTATGAATATATTTAACATTTAAAAAATACCATTACTGGTTCGCGTGATTTAAATTGCGAATGAAACTGTAAGCCTACGTATATCATTGACCTCTATTGTCCAACTTTTCATGCAATATCGATGGAATCGATTTGTTTGAGCTGAAGCCTATTGGTAGATAGGTTTGGTTCTACACAGTTAAAAGGTTGCCGCCCCCTGATTTAGACCGAAAAAAGAAGAAAAAAAATCTTCAACTGATTTAATGCAACAAGCTGGCGAGAAAACATGAATAATCTAGAGAGATGATCAAATTATTACAGCGTTATTAAGGTAATCATTAAGTTCAGATATTTGTTCACCATAAAACAAATCAATAAACAAAATAAAAATCAATATCAATTCTGCGAACTGTTTTGAAGGGGGAGTCACTATTTTAAATTTTACTAAAGGATTAAAATATATATACATATTAAACCGCAACCTTAACAATTACCGAATTTCATAAAAGGAATAATTTCATTTAATATTTTTCACATACAAAAAACCCGTCCCCCGACACGCTCTCAGTACCATGTGCTTTATTACAGAGCTACTAACGCCATCTCTCGGGATCGTTAGAAAATATCTTTTAACTCCAGTTTCAAGAAAATAGTTAAAACTCTACAGAGATAAAAAGGCGACACCGTAAAATAATGAAATTAACAATTATTTTTTAAATAGTGGCTGAGGGAATAAAATATAACAATTTCTATTACCGTAATATGGAGTTATTAAAATATCGATTAATATATAAAACATAGAGCAACTTTCACTTGAGTGTTCCTTTGGTTTTCACAAAGACATCGTTTAAGAATCGAAAGGCACACAGCATGCCATTTAACATAAACATTTTTCATAACATTTATGACGATGCGAGGACACCTACTACAAGAAAACAGCAATAGGTCAAAGCAATCTAACACGTTCTTTACACACACACGAGTAAAAAACAGAAGTATAAGCATAGTAATAAGTAGAAAGAAAATCTTTTAAAAAGGGGGGGAAATTTTTAAAATAAAGGAAATGTGTGTGGAACATTAAGCCTACAATTATAATAAATAAATGCAATAAAAAAGAAGACAAAAGCAAAAATAAAATTAAAAAATTCTAGTAATGATGAAAGGGTTCTCTCCCTTGTCACTCAAGATATTCACATGAGGGTCCTTTTTGACTTCCATGGCACCCTAGGCATTTCAAATTGTTACGCCCCCCTTCCCACTCTATTTCTATTGCACCCACTTCCTTCAGTTGTATCTTTGCCAAATTTGGTTTGGTAGTGATTTTTTAAAATTGTCTCTCTTTTTTTTTTGGCCCTTTAATTTCTAGCGCCCCCAAATCTTTTGCGTCCTACGCATGTGCCTAGCATGCAGCGACCCTGATTCACATAAAGGTTCAATGATATTAAGGGGTCTTGTAACTGAAAGCAACAAGGTGTCCATTAAATCCTTCCTCCACAAAAAAGAGAAGAAAGGCGACCAACTCAAACGCTCATCACGAGATCTCCGGAATTATTAGACCCCCAATAGGCTTAAAATTTAACAGACACGTTTCTTTTGTTGAGTAGAGATCTGTTAATGAAGGTACGGGGGCCTAATAGATCAAACAATTTCCCGTTTTTGAACTACTACACCTCAGTACCTGTGTGTGTGTGTGGGTGGGTGGGTTTTACGGAAATCACTCCTGAGAGGTTGCGTGAGTGAGTGAATGAATATTTACGTCACACTGTTGTTAAGCCACACGAGGGCTTTTGGCCCCGAACCTCGTCATTTTAAATCATAGTCAAGTGACGAGGAAAACCTGAGCTGGCATCCCCCCACCCTCTTACAACTACCACACCACACCAACGGGAGGACGTTTGGGCTATCGGCAGATTTAACGTGCATCGCTCCCTTACACGGAGGGTCTTTTGTGGTACTGGGCTCGAACTCATGACACGCAAGCCACGATGCGATACCTTGACCACTAGGCTACCTCGGTGGTTGGTAACACCATCAAAATTGGAGTAAAACCGAGCTAAATCATACTGTCACCTGTATGGTGCTCAAAGCTACGGATAACGACTTTCGTGCATCTTAGCCCTATGCCGCAATAAATTTCGTATAGCCTCCATCTGACATTGTCATACAGGGCATTAAAAACGACAGCAACAACAACATTTGTACTAAATGTTAATACGCTAGTGATCAAAAATGAAAAAAAAAATAACATTTGCAATTAATGGTCGTTAGAACAGTTATTAGATAGCTTTAAAATTAAGTTTGTTACTCACTGAAATAGTGGAATTTCACAACTTTCATGTTTTCATTCCTCTCTACCAGATTAAAAATAATAAATCTACATCTAATTTATTTTTTTTAAGAAAGTATAACTGATAACATTTCAGCATTATTCTTTCGCCCAATAAGATTCTACAATTACTTCAAATACACGAACAAATAAAAGAGGTAAAAAAAAAAAGAAAGAAAAAACCCGCAATAATTTGAAACTTCAGCAAACACAGCAGAAGAGACTTACTCTACATCCATCATACTTGACAGATAGGGTGGTTCTGTGTTAATGAGAAAACTGGGATAGAGAAAAAACGGGTCAGACGATACTGTAGGAATCGTTTGCGGGGTGCACACAGGAGTCGAAACTCACAGCAAATATTGATACTCGCATAGGATGAATATCCTCCTATGCCAAAAGGTAGTTCTTCCTTCACAGTCATAAATCATAAAATGTACTCTTTAGGAGGGGGGGGGGCAGAGGAAATAGTTCTGTTTCACTGTACCCCAACAATCGGAAAGTAAGAGAAACGCAGCCGATAGGTATCACATTTTTTTTAATTATATTTAATCGAATTCTGGCGAGCGATAGAGTGAAATAAAATAATGAATAAGGCGACGGAAAGAAAGTGTAAGTTTAAATAGAACGGAAACATTATTCATACACACCCTCTTCCCCAATCCCCAAAGAAGTTCAAGAACAGAACATATGATCGACTAAAATATACAAAGAAAACTACAATTCAAAGAAAATATATAAAATTGTTAATTCTTCTGTTTATTTTTTTGTCGAGTAATTTAATAATTTCTAAATAATCAAGTATGAGTAATCAAAAAAATATTCAAATATACTTTTAAATAACAGCACTTAATTGTAATTTGATGCTCAATGATTATATAAATATGTAATTTAATATGTTTTTGCATATTAGTAAGTTTAATTCCAATGGAATATTTACGTCTTAATTCCTCATATCTGGACTCAGGATTTGATGCACCCCCCCCCCTCTCCAAAAGAAATATACTATCTATATCATTGTTTTCAAAATACGAAATCAAAAACTAAAAATTCGTGAGGAAAGATATAATAAAAGTCAGTATGCACCTTTCTGAACGGTCATATGAGAGAGATTCTATATAATACCAACGCAATCAATCACAAGATGAAACAATGAGGATGTCATAATGGCATAACAATAATCACATGTTTTCAGCCAATCAGTTTGAGGCGGTCTCCACCAAAGGACTGATTTACTATAACGGAACTAATGACGTCTCAACGGTCACGTAGTTTCGCGTGGGAAAGTATCCAAGACCGGACACTCCGACGCTTAAGTTCTAAGGTAAATCAACCTTAATCCAGCCGACTGAGAGGTGACCGGCACAGTTCCCCCGCCAATCTTCCGCTTTAAAGTCCACCACACGAGGGGTGACAAGGACCAATGGCCGAATAGTGATCCCGGTTAAGTCTAAACAGAAGTTATTCTACGTCACGTAAAGCTTAGAAAGGCGTGACGTATTCTATCTTTAAAGAGACATCAAAAGGAGAAACCTGGAAGCTTCTATACCAGCGGTACTCAACCTGCGGCCCGTAGGCTGCATGCGGCCCACCGAGCCTTTTTAAGAGGCCCGGTCATGGCCCATTGCTGTGAGAAATTTACATATTTAAGAGCATTGCATTAAAAATTTGGTGGGAAACTCTCTGTCAAGAAATCAAATATATCAATTTTGCGTTTTGCTGACGGTGTCGTACGGGTACCAATTGGTGTTCTTTTTCTATTTGGAACGGTTACGGTTAATGATAACAAACAACAGTGGAGTAGCGACTATTTTATGGGAGGAACTAATTTTAACTATTTTTCATATCTTGCAAGCGAAAAATATTCGAAAAAATCGTTTTCAGACGATTGGGAGGTTGACTATTTTGTAGTGAAAAACAAACATGTATCAGTAACTGTTTGATTTGTCACGAAAGTGCTGTATTTAAAAAATACCAATAAATAGAATTCATTCAATGACACTTTTCTTCGAATAGCTCTTTCAAGAGGTGATAAAAAGGCTTTATTGAATAATCTTTGCAACAGCAACAAAGTGTTTTGTCATTGGTAATATCACAGCAGTAACAAGGACACATCCTATGAAGTTTGTCGTGTTATTGGTAATCATAAGAAACCGTTTACTGATGCATGAAGGGTAAAGGAGTATTCCTTAAATGCCTCTAATTTAGTGTTAGTGACAAAAATAAAGTAATGCAAAAATTGATAATTATAAAATGCAAAACAGGAGTAATAATATTTTGAACATATTTTTACATTTTAAATTTCCAATGTGATCTTGGTCTTAAAGCATTTTTCTCCCCCCATTTATCTTCATGTTGCGGCTCACGTGAAATAACTAACGTATGTATGCGGTCCAGCAGAAAAAAAGGCTGTTCTATACTCTACGACGCTCCAAGACACTCCTAGACCTTCTCTCAGCCTAGTTTCCGCATTGGCTCTGAGCCTTTCGAACTTTTTGTGACCTATCAAGGCTCTGGATAACGAGCATGACAATGTCATCCTAACTCAGCCTCCACATAAGTAATCCTGAATTGCCAGCACTTCAACAATGCTGCACCTTTGCAAGTTCATGCATTGCGCTCTTCCCGACGTTTGCTTTTTCAGGAAACATTCGTTTAAAGTACATATATTCCAACGATAATAAAGAAGTTAGGTAAACAAAACGCATACTAAATTTAAAAATACACACATATTATAAAAATTGTTCTAATTTTGAAACACTTTTTAAAGAATCTGAATATTTGAACATCTTCGCCCAATTATTAAATTTGAAACTTTATCTAAATTTTACAAGTAGAGCAACTAGTCTATTGTCAGTTTTGAATTCAATGAAGACCACGTGATTGCATTTATCATGTGACCGCCATGCATTTAGCCCATCGAACCTCATCCTTGCATTCCAACCCTACAATTGAATTAACCCTAAAAATAGAATATTGCCAGATACATACATTCAAAACCTATAGAATTAAAATACCTGATTTCCAAACAATATTTTTACGCATACGTCACAGCGACCTAAATTGGAGTTTTGAAAAGCAAACGATCTTCACAAAACATCTCAACCCAAGGATAAATAAAGTAAAATAATTACAAAAACACGAACACAACTTCTCTCAGTGGCAACAAGATAACTAATAACATTCGGAGAAAGTCAAAAGTCGCATATTTCACTTTAAAACCAAAATTCCATTTCTCCTCACTCTTCATAGGAAGCGAAGTCCCCCTCCCCCTCCCAACCCTTCATCTTAGACCAACGATTCCACTTTCGTCGAAGTTCGATAATTTAATTGCGTCGGAGACTTCAAAAGAATCGTAGGGCAGATCATCTGAAAGGGTGGTCGCATCACTGGTTCGAAAATATGCCGAACTTCCAGCGCCCTAGCATAACGGCATGCGCCCTACTAATTAGGGCCAGAACCGTCCCATGTTTCCTGACTATAATGATGTGGTATAAAGTCTTGTTCCTTCACACATCGTTGGGCCAGGAGCCCCTTTTCGGACTAAATTGGAACGCGGTTATGGCCAGGTGGTGCAGTTGCCATAACCCCCGGATATAAGGTCGGGAATAACTCGGCAATGGATAGGCGAAATTGGTTAAATAAGCTACAGTAGGATTTCTCCTAATAAATGTGCGCTTCTCAACTGGTAGGTATATTAACTGTAGAGAATAGGAAAAAAGTGAAGCGAGTAGAGCCTAAATGACAGTTATAAAAGTTAAGAATTTTATTTTATAATTTTAAGACAACTTTTTCTCCTCGAATGGGCTTCTGTATTATTTTTTTTTATAAGTATATGCTTTAAATGTTACTGTTAAAGTGTGAAATCCGTTATTGCATAGAATAACTAGGTATTTCATGAAACAACTGAATAAGACAGCTCAAGTGTATAAAATTACTGAATTCTACGATTTAACTAGGTATTCTGTAGAATAACGATTACTTGGAAGTTAAAGTATGAAATATAGCACTCGAAAGTTCTTTGAGCCGATTCTAGCTAAAATCTTATTTTTTTGACAGTTTGAGATTTTTACGTTTTCAAATTGTATAGATTTTAACCTTTCTAAAAATACTTCTAGGATAATTAGAAGCCCTTAAAACCTATTTTTAAATAATAGTTAAAACTGGGCCACACCGATTTGAATGGCAAAAAAATGTAAACAAAGTACTTCGTTTTTGCTTAAAAGTTGAATGTCGATATAAACCAAAACATGCAAATTTATTGTAAATTGAGCATTTTATTTTTTTATTTCCTAGCCGATTAGAAGTCACACTGTATACATTAAAATCAATTTATCTCAAAATGTAAATTTTTATGTTCGATGGACTTTTTCTGTGAGAAACTACTGTTCACAGGTACGTAAATTTTTTTATGGTATATTTATAATGGTGGCTAATATATACTGAAATGAGCTTTTTGTAAAAAAAACTCAATAATTTATTTTTTACAAACTTTTTATGTGAAAAATGGGTCAAATTTCGCAAAGTTTGATAAAATATTTCATAAATTATGAAAAAATTCAAAATGAGCTGAAAGCTCATATCAATATAATGAGAAAGGTGTACTTTAATTGTAGGAAATATTTAAACATGTACATATGATTTTGAGAAAAGGTACATAGAAAGCAACCAATTTAACTTTGTCGGTATATATATATAGAGAGAGAGAGAGAGGTTTCCTACTTTTCTTAAACTTAAAACTAACTTTTACATTTAAAACAATGAACTAATGCCTTTCGCACGCAGTATAAATTCTCTTATTTTATTAACTGTAAACTCATTCAATAAATTTATTTTAGGCATATTACTATTCACACATGAAGCATGGGACAAAGGAAAAAAGCACTGCACTTTCTCGTGAAAAATTATTAGCTGATAGCAGGAAAAAAAGTGTCAAAACAGTGCAGAAACAAAAGTAATATAAAAAAATAATAAGTCAATTCCTACTTAGATCAACAAAGAAAAATGTTATTTCAGCTACTTTTTATTAAATAGTTACGATTAATATAAATATGTATAGACATAGGACAGAATCACAACATTAAAAGGTAATTAATTTTTATTCATTATCATTCAAATATCGTATTGTCATCCAAAACAATCGTGTACATAAAATTTCAGTTTAGCTAAATGCTTTAAAACGTGATAAAAAAAAAACCTTTTCGAGTATTGACACAAGTCGCCACAAATGATGGCAACGTGGCTGTATTTGGAATTCTTTAAATAATTAGTTTTAATTCATTAATTTTTATTATTTATAATTAAATGACTGTATCGTCATCCAAAATAATCATGTATATAAAATTTCAGCTCAATGGAGCGCTTTAAAATGTATTTTATTAAATTCCACCGAGATAAATAAATAGAGAGTGCAAGCTAATAGTGGGAACTGAAAAAGGATCATGTGACTATTAGTTACTCTAGCATTATGATATCCTTGAAGTTCAAGTAGTAGAAAAGTTCATCGTATGCCAGATGCAAAACACATTCTTTTTCTCCTTTCTGTTTAACTAATGTTAGCAATATGAGCAATATATCATCTGAGAGAGAGAGAGAGAGAGAGAGAGAGAGATTTTCCTTATTTATCAATTAATCATCCGCAATGGCGATACAGTGTGTTTCTTGAGAGATGTTAGCTATTTATGATGAATTTTAATTTATAAAATAACTTCGAAATAGTTGGTTTTTCACTTTAACGGTCAACCATTATTTATTTTATAGAATAAACTAATTATTTCATAGAATAACTAGGTAAAGTATGAAAATTTTTTTCATCTATTCACATATATACTTTAACTGACTTGTCCAGTTATTTCATGAAATTCCTAGTTATTCAATGAAATAACGGATTTCACACTTTAACGGTAACATATACTTTTAATCTTGATAATTTAGGTTAAAAAAAAAAGAAACAAATTTCGTTTAGTTGTTTCTTTTCTCCGTTTTTGAAGGTATTTCTCAGAACATTCCCTTATGAGAGTTCATCGATATACAGGTGTCCCTTCGTTTAAGGGTACGATTTATGCAAAAAAATTTTAATTTAAGGATTTTTAAAATTTTTTTGGTTGCCTCCTATGTGTATATTCTATGTAAAACAGATTTTGTACTCAAAATTTCATAAAAAGCTATCCATTTAATTTTTTAAGAGAAAAAAAATTCGTTTAGCGATTTTAAAATGCTACTCCTCTTGCAAAAATTTAAGTGTACGCAAATACGTCAAACTATGTATCACAAAAGTTGGTATGGGTTTTGCGATAACATGAGAGGTATTCGTACAATACCCTCTTTTTATGAATGCTTATTGACAATTCTTTAAAAATGTATAAATTCTGAGTTCAATTATTTTTTAAAAATAAATATTGCTTTGATTCAAAAATGCATAGCAACTTTTGTTACACGTACTATTAACAATAGGTAAAAAAATCAAAGCATTACGCACAATAGAAATAAGCCTTAGCATTTTAAATGAAGACAAACTAGTTATTTTATCTTTCTGAGATAAGTTTAAAGTTTTGAATTGGCATAGGGATGTGAATAAAAACGAACGTGAAAGCTATTATAATTCTGCGTTTTTTAAGTTTAGAGCTTTCAAATTTTGTGAGGTTATAGAAAAGTATATAAAGAATAATTTGGGCTAAAAAATTAGATTTGATTTTTTGACCGATTTTTGAATCGTACTGTGTCTTCTTAATTGAGAGAATAGAGATAAATAAAATATTATAGATCAAAGCAGTCGAGCTTTAAAAAAAAACATTCTGAACAATGGGTCAGTATCAGTCATTAAAATCAACAATAAGGATCCCCTTGAATTATTAGCAGAAACTTCAAAGTTTAAAAACCATACTGAATACAAATAAGAATGTAGCAGCCAAAAAAATAAAGTAAAATGCCCAAGAAAAATTGCAAACGATTTTAATTCCCAAACCCATCCGAGAGCATGCATTTCCCTTCACTTCATTTTCCACGTCGAATATTTTTCGAGCTAAAGTCGTTGGCAAGACGTGAGACGAATATTCCGCGGACCCAAAGAAAATTGTTTTTCCCTAGACAACAAAGATGTGGAGGGGAAAAGACTTTTCCCTTCCTAATATTTCACCACCGTTGCCACTATCATCATTGTTATTATCCTGTTTATTATTTCATTACTCTCGAACCCATACGAAAACAGTTTAAAAGCGTCCCTTTTGTTGTTCTCCGAAAAAGAAGACGAGTAGAACGTTTTCCTTCTTTTTATAAAAAAAAATGGCAGAAAAATGGAACGCGGAAAAGATGATGGAAGGAAGGAAGGAAGGGTAGAATTCTCTAGATTTTCGAACGGGGGGAGTCCCTTCATTCAAAAATTTTTCATCTTTTTCCTGACAAAAGATTCTTAGGAAGGAACTTCGCAAAGGGAATGAATAACGAATTTACGACGTTCCGGACGTTAAATTAAAAATAAGGGATCGTACAATCCCCAGTTAGAAGCACGTGGGGTTTAGACCAACGAGTAATTAAATACAGCCAATTTAACAGCTCCCTACATGTACGCACTCGGCATGGGCTTAGAAAAGGGAAGAACAGGGGGGAATTATGAAAAATAATATTTGTCGAAATCTCGCACACAAAACGATTCATGCATAAGTTCGGAGTGGATGGGTGTATGATTTCCTTGGGGATTCGGAAAACCTTCACTTCGAAAAAGATTTGATTACAGAATAATAAAATAAACGACATCGTGACTTCGATATATTGCGTTGTAATAAAATAAACTTTAGAGGTTTAAATGCATTAATTAAAAAAGAGAAGCCGGTGAGATTTTCAATGTATTCCATATAAATTTAATGAGATAAGCAAGGAAAATAAAAAAAATACTTTAAAATAAATTTCTACTTAGGTCAACAAAATTTTTTAATTAATGAATTAATATTGGAAAAAACTGTTTTTACATCAAGTGTCATCCACTACAAATTTTAAAAAGATTTGAAAACAGTGGAAGAAAAAAAAATAACTATTTGAAGCCAAGAAAAAGTTCGTTAGAAAAACCTACTGGCACCCTCTGTTGCAGCTAGTTCTAACTCCGTCAGAAATAACGTAGAATAAATTTAAAATTAAAGAATAAAATTTAATGAATTAATTAATATTTGAAAAAACTGTATTAACATCAAGCGTCATCTACTGCAAGTTTTTAAAAAAATGTATTTGAACTTGAATGGATGAATAGAAAGTATTTTATTAACGATTGAAAATTTGAACAAAATATATATATAGAGAGAGAGAGAGAGAGAGAAAGTAATAGTAGGAACTGTATGAATAATGTTTTAACTTGTTGTTTGAAGTGATGACTTCTTTAGGCGCGTTTTGTTGATGAGTGAATCTAAATTAAACGTCAGGTTCGCCTGCGTTATGCTCATTTGGATTTACTCGGCTCCAGTCGGAAATCGTGATCGCGTCGGCGAGGCTCGTTTAGTTTTAAAATTGAACGTTTTTGAGTGAGTGTTTTGATTAAAAACTATATGCACACTTTTTCCCATGAAGTTTTATTTTCTTTATTTAAGTATTGCTGTCGTGCAGCCCACTTTCACTCAATCCCAGCGAGTGAACGAGAGCAGAGAAGTGCAAGCGAAAATAATTGGAAAAAATATAATCCTTAAGTAGGAGTCGCAGATAGGAAGAAACGAAACAGGGGATGTATTTTTCAATTTCTACTATTAGTTCACTCTCTTCCCCCCCTATATATATATATATATATATATATATATATATATATATATATATATACTATGCCCATTTCTTCCTATTTAGTATAGTTATCTTAGGATCTAACTATCTGTGTACTTTTATGTTTTGGATTATATATGTCTAATTCTCTAGAAACGAGAGATGAACATTCAGCAATCAAAATCGAAAAAGACATAGACAGTAAACAAACCACACAATGAAGGACACATGAGCAATCGAAATTTAAGAAAATGGATGCTTCAGTATTACAAACATTGCTGTGACTTGGGACAGCTTATACATAAAATAATTTATATAAAAAAGTGGGGTTGAACATGTTTTGTGGCTAGCCATCCTTCCTCCTTTATGCTAATACTGAGCAAAAGCCTGTTGAAAATAATGGATAGGAATATCTAAATCCATTACAATATAGAGGTAACTTACCTAAAAATTGCACTTAAAAATACAGAGCATGCACTAAATCTCAGTGCAATAAATGTTATTGCCAGATTCTGGACCCAAATGCAGATTCAAAGCATGTGAATGGCTGAAATGTAGCACTTAACAAAAGTATTAAAAAGAATAAGAAATAAAAAAAGAGTTTACAAACTACCATAACGTTAGTGACACTAGTTGTATATGAATAAAACAATCCTAATTAGTTTTATCTAATATTAAAGTAAGGACGTAACTATAACTATGAAAAATGATAAATATATAATAATAAACTATTATTATTCCAAGGAATTTTAATCCTTACTATTTAGAATTGCTTTATTCAAATAACTATTAATAAGATTAATTGGGTATTTCTGATTTAAGCAATATTTAGTAAAATGTTTATAGTTATTTATTATTTCTGAATCTTTTGAAACTAGAAATTGATTGCGTTGTATATAATTAATAATAATAATAATATATCTAGTTCAAATTTTCAATCGTTAACAAAACACTTCTATTCATAAATTCAAAGTAGGAATTGACTTAAATTTTTTTTTTATATTACTTGTTTATTTAGGAGATTTTCAACCGCACTAAGCCAACGTTCAGCTACTCGAGGGCTTTTAGCGACGGATGTCGTAATTTTGAACTATAGTCAAGGGACGGGAACGACACCTGTGCTGACTAACATTTTAGACTTTTTTTTTTATTAGTTTGCAGCATTTTATTAGTAATAAAATGCTGCAAACTAATAAAAAAATGTATTCAGTCGTTGATATAATTCCTTAATTTGGGGGTTATTATTCGTTAAATAGGGGTTATTTGCCTTTATCTCCATCAGGGAGAAGAAAATCGTTAAAACGCGAAACTCGTTTAATAGGGATTCGTTAAATCGGGGACCGATTGTATACAAAGTTATTCAATAACATACGACTCTTGGTGCGTCTAAAACATAGCATTAAATACTTTTTTCAGACGACGCTTCCATTTAAAGTTTAAACTGGGATAAAATTAAATGGAACAATACAAACACTGAATTATTTTAAAGCAAGACAAATAATTAATTTTTTTCAGAATTTCTCAACATTTTTTACTTTTTAACCGAAACACACTTTTTTGACCATTTGAAAATCATGTAATGTTTAATAACACAAAACAATAAAATGATTTTCATGGAATAGGCTTGCCACAAATAAATATCTAGCAAGAAAATAAATTGTAATGTGTAAAGGATGGGGGGAAAAACAAGTTACATCATCTGCCCGTATTTAAAACGACATCCCAGTAGTTTTTATTTTCAAACAATTTGGATATTGATGCGTTTAACATAAAATAAACGAACATGTTCGCATACCTTTTAAAAATGAATTTATTTTAAAAGGCCATTTATTACTACCCTATATTTAATATCAATGACATCCCTGCACAAGTTACATAACAGATTGCAAATGATTTATCATGGATGGAAAATTTCATTACTTCAAACCCCACCCCTCTTTCAAACTCCCCCTTTTATACCCCCTATACACTAAAACAAATTTCAGAAAAACTCTTAAGTTCAAAATTAAATTCAGAGAACAATGTTTTTAAAAAAGGGAAAAGTTCTTTATAATGGTTTCGTAATTGCACCAACAAAACATAATATGCCAAGACTTTTGATGTATACACTATACTTTTTTTATATTCTGCAACGATAAAAAAATTACACGAATAAGAAGGATTAGGGATTTTACCTTTAAAAAAATATCAAAAGCTTAGAATATTGATACATAGCAGAACTAAAATAGGCAGCATAAACAAAACAGTGAACAAATAAAAGTATAAAATTCCTTTTTATTTTAGCTAGTATACCAGTTTTATTTCTATACTTGCCGTTACCTCCCACTTTACTGGTATTCCATGATGTTATATGAATATATACTGTTTATATATATAAGTAATTCTTAATATATATAGTAATTCTTAAAGATTGACAGGAGAAATGTAAAGTACAGCCGTTTATCATATATTTTATTCCATTGTTCAGCAAAACAGTTCAAGCAATGACAGACAAATCCGATTTCAGCGTCGTTCAACAGCGAGCGAGTCGCTCGTTCATATGTTTTCAGTAAGTCCGCCGAAGTAGAAGATGGGTTGAGAGTTGTCCTGGTCGGAAGTTTACCCCAACTGACATATAAAGAGCTGGAAATTCATCATATATATATATATATATATATATATATATATATATATATATATATATATATATATATACAGTCGAACCTCTAAATAACGAACCTCTATATTGCGAATTTTTCTGTAGAGCGAACTTTTTCCTGGAACCAAGAACATTTCTCTTTTCTTCCTAAAATAACCTTTCTATAGCGAAGTGCATTTTCTATATACCGAACTTTTTTTCTTGTGATTCCATTTTTTTCCTCCCTATTTTTAAAGTGTATTTCTGGACATTTCAAGTTATTCTCTTTTTTAACACATTTTATGGTGGTCATAAATTTTGAACTGGTTTTTGTTAGATGCCTAATTCGCTAAGAGCAATATAATTCTGAGCGTTTCATCCAAGAAATGCAACCTTTAACTCCCATTGTCCAGTTCACTAGAAACATCTTTGATATCCTCTTTCACCCTCAGTGAAGTTGTCCCCGTGTTTTAATTATAAAATAATGTATGTTTAATATTACTTGTAAGCTTTAAATTTTAAAATGTCCTCAAATTCATTAATTTTAGTGCAAAATTATTTTCTTAATATTGAAAATACAGTGAATTCTTCGACATCCTTTTTTCTTGCTTTTCTTGCAGTTTTTCTTTCTTTTTTGATGGGTAAGATGTATAAAATAAACATATATTAATTTTTTTAAAAAGGTGAGAATAGTTATTTTTTAATATAGTGTTTATGAATTTAAAATTTGTTTGATATGGTTTATAAAGTACATTAAAAGATGAAACTCTATATAACGAATTTAACTCTATATAACACCTACCAAATAGCGGACTTTTTTCCGAGATTTAGCGAATTCGTTATATGGAGGTCCGACTGTATATATATACACACACACAGACAGGGGGAAAATCCCTACACCAAGAAAGATTCGTGTTAGATAAACGAAATTTGGTAGGAGTGTTTATACATCTGAAAGATGACACCGATTCAAATTTTACGTGCCTCGTGCTTAAGTGTGGTGCTAATAGCAACATTTAGAACTTGTACAAATCAGGGTTGCTTTAAATGCGTGCTGTAAAGTTTCTAAGCATCACTTGTCTGCGAAATTTGACATGTTGATTGGATGTTAGCCAAGAATGTCTTTAAAAAGACAAAGAAGCCATTCTCAACAGCTCACCGAGTTTGAACGCGGTCGTGTAATACCATTGTGCATGATTTGTTGAAAGCAGTGGGCAAGAAGACCGGGCGATCACGTAGTTGAGAGGAAAGACGGACGCACGGCTGTGGCGCATCATACAGCGTCTGCGGCAGAAATTCGAGCTGCAGTTGACACCACAGAGACACAACGAACAGTTAGAAATCGGTTACTTCAAGGACAGCTCCAGGCCAGACGCCCTGTAGCGTGTATTCCACTGACTCCAAGCCACCGACGCCAGTGGTGTCAAGCAAAAGTTCATTGGAGGACGGAGTGTGGTGGTTTCTGATGAAAGCCGGTTCTGCATTGGTGCCAGCGATGGCCGTGTGTTGGTTAGAAAGAGGCCATGGGAATGCTTGCAACCAAAGCTTCTGCGGCCAAGACACACTGGACCTACACCTGAAGTCATGGTCTGGGGAGCAATTTCCTTTGACAACATACGCACTCTCGCGGTTAAGCTGACTTCACATCAGTCTGGTTATTCAACCTATAGTACTGCCCTTCATGAACAGCATTTAAAGGGGGATAACGCCCGCCCTCACACTACTGTTGCCAACTGACTTGTCCAAATTTTCTTCACCTACATTCATTTTTTCTTGGAGTTGGGATTTTTTCCCGTCGCACACAATGTGCGTGCGTATTTTATTGACATCTAAGTTTGATCAGTCTGGATTTAAAAGGGACAGAACCTTAATTTCTATAATTGTTTCAGAATTATCTCTTACACTCCCGTAACCTCCTCCCCAAAAGCCACTTTAAGTGCATCTCTAATCAACGAAATAAACATACTTGCCAAATTTCAAATCTAGATATAATAGTTGAAAAATGGAAATTTTTCTTAATGAATAAGCCCCATACCTTCTTTGAGAGTCGATTTCCGTAAGACCCGATCTTATCGATTTCAATTCAACAAAAGAAACATGCATACCAAAGTTCATCACCGTAAATCTAGTAGCTGGAAAAAAAGAATATTTTTTTTTATCTGTACGCCTCACACTAATTTCCTTGCTGCCCTCATGGGAGTCGACCTCGGTAAAAGCCGTTCTTAGTGGATCTCTAGTCAGCAAAAAAAAGAAAAATATGCTTACTAAATTTCAAGTAAGTGGGTCTAACAATTCAAAAACATGATTTTTTTCCCTTTCTTGTCTAAAACTTTCTTTAACCCCGCGCAACAAGGGTCGAATTCCATAAAACCTTTTTTGTAAAGAGCCTATTCCATGAAAGGAAAATGCCTACTTAATTTCAAGTCTGTAGGGCTAACCTATTGTCTTTCAAATAGCCTCAGACAAAGAGATACATTAGCTGGCCTCCTTTTTAATCTTACTCTTCAAAAGATTATAAAAGACTACTAATACTAGAGAGACTATTTTTAATAAATTAGTACACACTACATTGTCACCCGATGCACTTCAACAGGCTTTTTCTTTTTATTAGGAAGCGGAAGGAAACGAAATGCATCGAACCATAAAAAAACCAAATTCATATTAAGTACAAGTTTTAATAAACCTTATTTTGAAAAAAAACTAACAGATTCCAACCTGTCAATGGTTTCAGATATTTATTAGACTCTGAACTGAACCCATGTAATGACATAACCCCAGAGGTTCGCAATAGTCACTGCTGGCAACAGATGTCTTTATGGACTTCAAAAATATTTCTCTTCTAGAAAAATCTTCTAGAAAATAGCTCTCTACTAGTGTCACGTTCAATGACACGAGCGGTTATATTTCTGGAAGTTTCTGTCGCGCCTATAAAAAGGATGCTCGCCGGTGCGGCGATGAGTCTTGATTAAGCCAGCGAGTAGTGAGGATTGTTTTGACTAGCGATTAGCTCGGCTGTGCTTGTGAATAATCTTTACTTACGTGTATTTTTTTAAACACTGTTATTGCGTTTGATTGCTGTTGAAGGTTTGAAGACCTTTGGATATTTACCCTGTGAATATTGCCGATGAATCCTGTATTGAAAGGATTGGATTTTCTATAATAAACTCGCATCGCTCTTAAAGAACTGATTTTTTTTTCTTTGTGATTGTTTTTGCATAAAATCCTCGAACCTTCGGATCTACGTAACAGTTTGGTGTCAGAAGTGGGATTTTATGTCTATAACAAGAGCTATGGATGAGCAACTAAAGGCTCTGTTGGAAGGCATCAATGCCTTGAAAAACGGCCAAGGAGAGACTAGGCAAGAAATGCAGAAAGGTCTGGATGATACTAAGAATGAGTTAAAGGATAGAATGGAGAAAGGCCAAGAAGAAACTAAGCAAGAAATGCAAAAATGTCAGGAAGATCTCAAGAATGCTCTAGAAAAGAAAATCGACAATGTTGAAGAGAAGATAGCACTGAAAGTTGAAGATTGTAGTAGTTGAAGAGAAGGTACAGGAAGTAGGGGAAGAAATAGAAAGAATTAAAGAGCAAGTTGAAGAAAAGATTAAAGAGCAAGTTGAGAAAAGAACTGAAGTGGCTGAAGGTTTTAGCCTTATATCACAGCGAGTAGAAGATCTCCAAAAGCTTCTAGTTTGTGCGAATAAGAACGAAAGCAAGATTTTGCCTTCCTCTCCAGTACATGTGTCAACCTCTCCGGTGCCTGTGACTGCCTCAACAGTGTCAGTGAAACTGTCGACCTATGACGGAAAAACGAACTGGGAAGTATACAAAACACAATTTTCAATAATTTCGGAAGCCAATAGATGGACTGAGGGGGTCAAAGCTTGTCAGCTAGCAGCATCTCTTAGAGGAGAAGCCGCCGAAATACTGCAAACTCTTCCCGACACAGAGCGACTGAATTTGAACTCCCTGTATAATGCTCTGGATCTTCGGTTCAGCCAAAAATACTCCAAGGACTACACGCGCCTTCAAATGAAAACAAGACTCCGGAAAACCGGAGAAAGCTTGCAGGAGTATACCTCTGAAGTAGAAAGGCTCGCCAACTTGGCTTTCTCCGACCACCCAGCAACTGTGCGAGAAGCAATTTCCTTAGAGTATTTCGTAGACGGTCTGAAGGATGAGGAAATACAGAAGGCTAAGAGAATGGCAGATGTCAAAGATCTTAAATCTGCACTGTTATATGCCCTGAAAGTTGAGGCCGCCACTCAAGCCAGTTGCATAGACCGCCATTCCATCCGAGAATCTAGAGTGACGGCAGATGAGCCCTGTGAATCTCGATGTATAAAGGAAATTGAGAAATTGATAGAGGAAATGCATGCTTTAATAGCTCAACGTCAGAATCGGAGACGTTGCATCATGTGCTGGGGGTGTGGCGAATCAGAGCATCTCAGAAGTAACTGCCCCCGAAACAATAAGGAAGATCGCAGAACCAGTGGAGCAGGACACCTAAGAAATAACTGCCCTCGAGTAAATCAGAAAGATTCGCACCATGCAAATGTTATCAAGTCAAAGAAAGTGTGTAGTCACCAAAAAGGATCAGCAAATGGAAATATTGAAGCCTCTTCGAGAAGACCTTGTACAGAGAACAGTAAATACAGCTGGGGAGTCAAAAAGAAATTTGGCGTGATAGATCCAGTAGTCAGTCAAGTTACAATGCCATCAACATCAGAATCAGAACCGTGGAGTGACGAAAGCGTCCGTAAAGATCAACGGGCTGATCCCGAGATAAAATAATCATAGAATTCAAAGAGTCGTCCGACGAAAAGCCCAGCTGGCAAAAACATCGCCCCTTTCCATCTACAACGAAGCGTTACTGGGCTCTTTATGACTCTCTCCATCTGAGAAATGGTGTTTATATCGAAAATGGGATTCTGACGACGGAAAAACATTTAGGTGGCAATTAATACTCCCAAAGACAAAAATTTCAGCAGTTCTTAAGGAACTGCATGGCAGTCAAACTGGCGGTCATTTTGGTGTTATGAAGACCTTACAAAAAGTTCGTGAGCACTTCTACTGGAACAATGTGCATAGTGACGTGGAAAAGTGTTGTCGCACATGTGATCCCTGTGCTGCACGCAAAGGTCCCAGGAAACGCACTAGAGGAAGACTGCAGCTGTATAATGTGGGAGCGCCTTTCGAACGAATAGCTTTTGCCATCCTAGGTGGTCCACTTCCGAGATCGTCAGAGGGCAACAACAACATCCTGGTTGTCATGGATTACTTCACTAAGTGGCCTGGAGCCTATCCTATTCCCGACCAAGAGGCCTCAACTGTTGCAGAGGTTTTAGTTCAACACTGGATCTCATGATTCGGGGTCCCTCTACAACTGCACTCCGATCAAGGGAGAAACTTTGATTCTGCAGTTTGCAAGAGACTGTGTGAAATACTCGCCATCGACAAAACCAGGACAACAGCTTTGCATCCTCAGTCTGACGGCATGGTAGAGAGGTTCAATCGTACCATCCTGAACAGCCTCTCTCTTGGTATCCAGTAACCAACAGGATTGGGACAAGAAGTTGCCCTTTTTCCTGCTTGCCTACAGGAGTGCCGTTCATGAGACCACCGGCTATTCCCCATCCCAGATGCTCTTTGGACGTGATCTTCGTCTGCCTGCAGATCTTCTGTTCAGCCGGCCACCAGATGCACCCTTGGCGCCTGAGGAGTATGTCGAGAAACTCCAGGCACGAATGGACGAAATGCATCATCTGGCTTGGGAAAGAATCGGCATGGCTTCCGAGAAGATGAAGATCCGATACGACGCAAGAGCAACCGGACACGACTTCCACGAAGGCGACAAAGTGTGGTTATGGAATCCGAAAAGTCGCAAAGGACTCTCTCCGAAGCTGCAGACCAACTGAGAAGGTCCTTACACAGTCCTAAAAAGACTGAATGACGTTGTGGTGCGGATACAGAAATCACCACACTCAAAACCGAAGGTAATACATTACAATAGGCTAGCTCCATATCTTGGCCAAGATGAATAAGATCCTTAAGTCCCAGACCAAGGTCATTAATTATTTTGTAAATGTAAATTATTTCTCTCTTTTCTAATTCCTTAGTTTTATTTTAATATTGGAATTTATGTTTACATCTCTTCATGTGCTTTTAATTTATTTGTATTGTATATGCTGTGGAATACATTTGTTACTTTATGTGATTATTATGTGAGTAGTTTGCCTGTAAATAGATGCCTCTTACTCAAGGATTGTACTGCCCGGGACATGCAGTCTTTGAGTAGGGGGCAGTAATACAAATTTTGTGTAAATAGTGTAAATAATTTGTATTTGAGTGTTTAATGCATTTATATTACTCTATGTTATATTTATTTCATGCATTTATATTATTCTATGTTATATTTATTTCATGTTAAAATTGTACTATTCACAAGCAATGCCACCCCTTACGTTATAATGGCGATTCAATAAGAACTTGGCAAAATCTTGGCGGTAGAGCCAAGTTGGCATCATTTTTGGAGACCAAGTTGGCGAGTTCGGAACCCTCTGGAATCTTCTAGAAAGTAGTAGATCTCTCCACTAGTGTCACGTTCAATGACACGAGCGGTTATATTTCTAGAAGTGTCTGTCGCGCATATAAAAAGGATGCTCGCCGATACGGCAATGAGTCTTGATTAAGCCAGCGAGTAGTGAGCATTGTTTTGACTAGCGATTAGCTCGGCTGTGCTTGTGAATAATCTTTACTTATGTATATTTTTTTAAACACTGTTATATTAGAAACCTGATGCTGACGGTTAGAGCAATTATAGATTCATGTGTGCATTTGAACGTTTTTAATGTTGGTAAAATAAAGTCTATATATTATTAACTTCTTATTATTCCTCATCAAATACTTTTTTAAAAATTTCTGAAGTACCGGATATCAATAAGCCTTTTAAACAACTTTTTTATTTTTTCTCAAATACTTTTAGAAAATTGGGGATGCGGCTTAGAATGGATGACAATTTTTCACAAAAATATTTTGAGAATTTGGGATGCAACTTAGATTTGAGTAAATATGATATATCAAAGCAGATAAATTTCAACCTGAGAATTTTCAATGGTTATTATTTAATTTAATCATAACTCTAAAAATAACGTGAATGTTTCAAAAATTCTAGTAAATTCAGGCTGTGTACAGAAGTGTTAGCTATACATAAGGGTAAAATATTATTATAAAAGCATTTTTCATAGAATGAGAATGTTTTGAATATCTTATTTTTTCATCATTTTTTGCCAAGATATAGCATTTAAACAATTTTTCATAACAATGTTCTTAAAACAATTTTATATGAGTATTCTAATTCAGGAGATACTAAACATGAAAAAATTATTCATTTATATGCTTTTTCAAAGTCATGGTTCTGAATGGAGTCAGTCACCTTAGTATTTAAAAAGTTTCTAATTATTTTAATATAATTCCTGCTAAAATATTAGAAACTATTTTTTTATATAATTCCAAGCTATTACAACTTCTAATAGTGTAAATAATTTTAATCGAAAATAAATAAAAGGGATTTTTTTTTATTATGTGTCAGGAACACTTACTTAGATAAACTCAGCAAGTGTCGAATGAGCATTATTCCAGAAGAAAAAATAAATTGAGCAAAATAATATTTTTTTAAAAAAAATGCCATTTGTTGAAATCTACAGATTAAAAATACATAACTGATATTCCATCAGAAAAAAATATGTTCCAGATCGAAAAATGCTGTTATATAATTAAAACATCAACAAATAATTCAATTAAAATCTGAAGGTTTTTAATACTATACTTTTGGTAATCAAAAGCATAAAAAGAGAGAACTTATTCAAAATTACAAGATATGAATTTTTTTAAAAAAAACTAATTAGAACATCAACTTTTAGAATTTTATTGAAACTACTTATTTTATCCTATAAGTTGAACACTTTAAAACAAAATACAATTATACTGAAAAACAAAATACAGTATTCAAATTGAAGCACTACAAAAAAAACCAAAAAGTAATTATAAAATCTGGGTATTCTCCATAACTGCAGAATACAAAGTAAACAAGCCATGAAGTAGAATAAACAATAACATTTTAACTTAAAAATTTATGACCTGCATTAACTTCAATGATTATGTATTCCTTCTATATTTAGAACTGTTACTTTGAACCTTTTTCCAAGATGACATTCAAGTTCAATTCGGCATTCTTTTTAAACAGTGTACCTCAACCTTTTTTATCGCAGTAGACCGGTCAATACTTGATAATTTTACCGCAGTCAGCTGGGGGGGAGTAGACTGTTTAAATTTTTAACTGTTTTAATTCAATTGTACTTAAACATGCCTCCAGAATAAAATACAGTTACACCAAAATAAGAATATAAAGTGATTTCCATAAAAAGTCACACAAACCCGAGAGAAATACACCACAGTTAATAAATTGGGAACAACTAATGTTCCTTGTGCAGCCTGGTACTCTTCGATCCATGTACTGGTATGGTCCGAGGCCCGGGGGTTGGGGACTACTGTTTTACAACAATAAATAAATACTATATGAAAGGGAGTTTTGTTAACTTTAGTCATATAATAAATGAAAAAGGAACTACAAAGGCAATTCCAAGAGATTGATGAGCATAAATTTACAATCAACACAAGTCAAAAATAAAAATTCAAATATTCTTTAAAATATTTTTTGAATTATTAAATTGTCATTACTTACAAATACAAAAATAATTTTCAAAATACTGTTTAGTTTAAGATCTTCTGATTAAAAATGTACATATTACTAACTAATATATAATGTACAAGTTTTGTTAAATAATTCAATACAATAAAAAAATATATAAAAAGAATTCTTTTGCGAAGGGGTAGGAAGGATGCTACTTATTATGTGACAAATTGAATCTTTTTTAAACAAAAATAGCAGTTCCCTACAAATTATATAAAAACTCTTTTTCCAATATAGCATACTTTAACAAAACATTCCATATCATAGTTTATTTCATAACTTTTGGAAGAAAATTAAAAAAAAAGTATTAACACTTTTAAAAAGTAAAATGTTTTACATTTTTTTAAACAGAATTCTTGAAAAAAATAATGCAATTTTTTCTTAATAAAAGGATGACCAAAAATACAAAAACTATGTTTATTCATCCCTTTCATAAACTAACAATAGATATTGCAATCAAACTTCTTTTGTTGCAGAGCCACATTCTTTTTAAAATTAATTTAAAATTTAAGATGCTACAAAATTTTTACCATAAGAAATTGTAAACATCTTTTTATCAGAATTAGGTCAATGAATATTTAAAGAATTATTTGATGCTGTGGCCACTCTATTTTGCAATTTGTATTCAAGAACAAAAAAAGTTATTTCAAAATCTCACTTTATCTTTCATCACCAAAACAAATGATACTCATCTATGGAAATATGCAATCTATATTCTTTAACTAATTTAACTCGTTGCAACAATTCAAATATAAAATATCATTTGCTAATGAATTTTGATGCAACTCTAAAGTTACAAGTAAATAATTCATGAATATAAATAATAAAAAACCAATAAAATAAAATATTAATATACTTCATAAAAATATAAATATTTTTAAATATTACTAATGTTAAATAACTAAAAAATTGTTAATGTATTATAACTAAGCCATTATGATATAATTGTACTATTTGAAACTTGAATGATGTTCATAAATGATTTTTGTATCAAATTTATTTAGCAAATTACGTCATAACTTTTAAAATGTTATAATTTTGTGCGAGTACACTTGGCCATAGTTAGCAGTTTATATAAAAGCAAGACATACATATAGCATAGAAAATATAAAAAGGTATATATTTTGAAGAAAAATAGAAATTAATGAATCAAAAACTTACTTTTCCACAGACAACAACTGGAACATTGGCAATTTGCATACTCCACAAAACAGACATTGGTACAATTCCAGCAAATAACATGTAGGTTATCAAACTGTACATAGCTGCAAAACTGTGTGCTTGTCCACGTTTGTTACTATACACAAGAACTAAAAATGCAATGATGGCAGTTTCAATCATTAAAAAGACAGATTCGCCCCAAGAGCTGAAATAAAAAGAAAAAAATGAATAAATAGAAAATAACATATGAAAATAATTAAATTTCATTTCACTTGCACAAGGTAAAAGTCAATATACCAAAAAATATTAAAACAAAATTTTACAAACATTAACCCTTATATCACTGTTTCAATAATGACATACAGCAGCGGTTCTTAAACTGTGGTCTGCAGAGTCTCTCATGTAACGTTGAGATTTCCTTTTATTTACAGACTCTGAAAGAACTGGTGGAAAAATTAAAAGATGTGCCACACTAGACTAGATAACTAAATAGTCTCCACTAAAGAAACTCCATCAGAACTTCTATTTTGCTCAAGAATATTGAGTCGGGGAGGGATGTTCAAATCTTGGGGTCCACAATGTCGCCCTGATACATAAAGGAGGGTCACAACTATCGAAAATTTAAGAATCGCTGGTGTATAATATCATGAATACAAACTATTAATGTATGCAAAAAATTTTAGATTAAACATTGCAACTTTTTTAATTAGCCAAAAAGTTATTAATTTAAAATATAAAATTTATGAGAAAAGATAAACAGAAAACCATTTTAAAAAAATTTATATACATAGTAAAATATTAAAACATAGAACAATAATATTCCAAGTAATGATTATTCATTCTTATCACAGCCTCCTCTGTTTGTTTTTTTTACAATATCAAAAGTAAATACAGATATGTATTTTAATTGTACAGTTACAGCTAAAACTATTATTCATGTATTGTAGTATATTTATTAAAATTTTGTTTATGAAATAATTTCTATAGAATGTTTCATTACATTAGTATTTAAATTACCAAATATATGCAATATTTTTTTAGTTTATAATTCAACAAATATGAGCAATGCGAAAGCACAATACAGTATCAATATTTTAAATTTCATATAGTATATGAATTTCTAAAATTAAGCAAGCTGAGGGAAAAGGCAAAAATTTTTTTTACAAAGGGTAGAACTTTATTTAATCCTTAGCTATAGTATCAAAGAATACAAGTTTCAACACTTGAGACTATGTCTAAACATTCAAATACTCCCATTACTTCTAACAGTCTATATTCGAATGGTGCATGATTTCAAATCTATACTGCTTTCCATTTATAAAATAGTATTTATTCAATGCTAATATTGCGCCATTAAAGTTCAATGTCTACAAACATAATCCATCAACAACGTTCATATTCTTCAAAGAATACACAATGAGAATAATTTTCTCCAGACATTTATCAAATGAATAGTAGCATATTAGAAACTCAATCAGTAGATTCAATTAATAGAGATGTGGGAATTGATTTCTCAGTTATCCACCAGAAAGTAGTATCTTTGTTTCTGATACCACCTGAAGCCACAGATTACAAAAAAACAGGACACAGTGAGACCAGAAATCTTGAATAGGAGAGATGTCCAACCTAGGCTCTCAAGGAGAGACAAAAAGCTGCTGATAGTCTGATTGCAAGTAGGCAACCAGATACTTCCAAAATATAAGAGAGTGCAGTTTGTGTATTGATAGACTCTTCAGCAATTAAAAAATGTACCCATACATAGATAGCTCACTGAACCTGTTCATGTCTCATCAATTATCAAAATAAACATTCTCTTATTCAAGCGGTGTGTTTGAGTGAACCAACCCAGCACATACCACAGAGGTAAAAAAAAGTTATTAGTTTTCCTTCTAATTTAGATACTATGACTTATAATATTTGATGCTGTGACACTAGCAAACTTTTCATGATAATTGTGTTTATATCTATTTCACCAGAAATTATTTATCTTTTTAATGCTGCATAACCTTTAGCCAATAAAAAAAAAAGACTATGAAACTTAACAAAAAGATTTTCTTCAATCCTGGATTTCATCCATCATTCATACTTAGATGGGTAGCATATTAAAAACATTTCTTTAGAGAGGTAATTTTCAATTTAAATTGAATTGTGAATAAAAAATATGGAAAGTCATGTATTTTGAGTAATTTTATTAATTATTGGAGAGAGGCTGGATTCCAAAGTACGAAACTGACATACATATATGCATAAAATAAAATTATGAAAGAACACAGTTAGCTACATTGAAAATTAGTTTCATAAAAAACATTATCTAAAAACACAATGGCCTTTCTTTTATATAGAGCACAATTAATAGCAATGAATAATAGCCAATGTCTGTAAAAAATATAATTAAAAGGCATAAAAATCTACGATGTATAACGATGTATTTTAAGTAAAGTTTCATTTCTTAAAGACATGTTCTTGTAACGACTCATTTGTTTCGAATAAAAGAATGTTAAATTGCAATATGGCTGTTGCAATTTACTGCATACATTTAGAAGAGGAAAATATAGAAAATGCCATTAGAAATACAGATGACCATTTTTCTCTTCGAAACTAAAGGGCCTTTGGAAAGTTTTCTACAGATTTCTGGTTGAACCCCCTTCTCCCAATCTTAAACTGTTATTATTTTCAATAAGAACTTTCATTTAAAAGAGATAGACATTTAAAGTTAAAAAAAATTTCAATATATATCTGTTATTAAAAAGTGATATAGAAAATTTTGACAACAAATATTTTTACAAATACCAGAAAAGGCAATAAAAAAAAGGGTTCAGGTAATTGGTTGTTAGTTGCTAGAACTTTTCTGTTCTAGGTATAACTCCATTATTTTTACTGTGTTAAAAGAATTAAGCTTTCAATTTATATGTTAAATTAATTATGATTGATTAAAATGATTGAATAAAAGTATACACATGCATATAATATATTTCAAAATTCTAAAAAACAAAAGAATCCAGCTATGCTTTAAATAAGTAATAGGAAAAATTTACAAATAATTCCCACACTGGTGCTGAGATCATTTAGTTCTATTATATATACATCTAGACTTAAATCAAATCATTCTTATTCTATTCATTCTATCATTTTAAATTTAAAAATATTCCAAATACGAAAAGCTTACAAAAAGAATTTATATATTTAATAAAAGAAAAAATATTGATAAAAGTAATACAAAATACAACAAGTTGCAACTTCTCATTTTTTTTCACAAATTAAATATTTTTCAAACTATACAAATATATTACATACAGACTTCATTTCAAACTGAAAAAAATTTAGTAACAGTTTACAATTAAATTACATAAAAACCCTTAGATCCAGAAAACATGATTAGCAAACTCAAGGATAGTAATCAGAAAGGGTGAAATACACCCAAATCTTTTTTAACATGGTCACTTTTTTTTGTACAATTTTGAAATAAATACTTTTTCATGTGAATTTTTTGTACCAGCACAAATTATGAGCTGTCATGTATGTGTGCCATCATGAAACACTCACAGTTCCCGAATGGGGCACGTGTGCCATTCGGAAATCCCACAGCATTTCTTCTTCCAGGGCCGATCATCACATCCCTGTGCCTCTGGCTCAAAGCCTTTAAAAGCTCAGTTTTATTTTGGCAATAGATGACATTATATGTTCATAAGATTTGAGATACTTGTAGATCTGCCTTCTACTTGAAATGATAGAAAAATTACTGATGTGCACATGGATTTTGATTTATAAACATTACAGGAATAGAATGTTTCTGAATTGAATGCTTTATGATTGCTATTGAAATAAACATGTGGCTTTTGTTCATAGTAAAGACAAAAGTTTTATTCTCTCTAAAGTATCTGGTTAGGGTTTGCAGTCTAGTTTTTAATGGCTAATTAGATATATGGTAAGCAACATTTTTTTTTTTACAAGGTCAGAGCATTGAAAATGTTTAACTGAACTTGGCAAAGCAGAATGATGCAAAATTGATTCTGAATTAGAATCTGAGAACAGTGATAGTGACAAATAATATATTCCGATTGTTCTGTTCATTGTAAATTTAATGAGAATGATTGTAAAGAACAATTTCAATTCTAAAATTCTGCGAGCTGCATCTACCCGATGCTCGGTGTTAGAGGAAGAAATTCAGACTCGAGCCAGTCAATTCAAATAACTGAGTTTATTCAGAACTACCGAGTAAGAGTGAGCACGTGATTGCTTCACCCTTTTTATATACAGAACATAATGACGTCACACAACCTCTTCACAGTTACAAAAACGCGGCGCCATGCAGCCACTCATTCACACAAATCATCCCTATTCACAACATACTCCCCCCTTTGAGACTTGGGGAGAGTCTCAAACCTATAACAGTTATAATTCAAAAGATCAAGTCTCTTCGGTTCTTTAACCAATCTTCCAGAAGAAGTATATTTTTTTTACAATTGCATCATTAGTATTCAAGACCTTTTCAGGTTTAGTACTTTTAACAGAAATTGATTTTCCAAGAGAACGTCTCAATAGTTCCTTGATAATGCGAACCAACCTTTCCCACCAGCCTCCCCACCATGCGGCGGTGGGCGGTATAAATTTCCAAACTATTTTTTGAGTTGATGTTTCTCTCGATATTTTATGCCAATCCAATTTCGCAAGGTCATTGAAAGCACCTCGGAAATTAGTACCATTATCACAGTAAATTATCCTGGGCCTCCCGCGCTGGGCAATGAAACGCCTAAGGGCTAGCAAAAAGGCATCAGAAGATAAAGCGTTTACTAATTCAAGATGTAGTGCGCGATAGACTGCGCAAGTAAACAATGTAATCCATACCTTTTCGCCAGTTTTTAAAAACAGAGGTCCAGCTAAGTCAATTCCTACAACTTCAAATATCGCGCAATCATTCACACGGTCTGGTGGTAAAGGTGATGGTCCGCTTGACAATGATTTCACTTTAAAACGAGCATAAATAAAACATTCATTCAAAATACTCTTAATAGTTTTTCTAGCTCTGATAATCCAGAACCTTTCTCTAATTAATGATTGCATTATTTGGATTCATGCATGACAGTTCTTTTTGTGTATAGATCTAATCAAAAGTTTTGTAAATTCACATTTATCAGGTAAAAATATAGGATACAAAAAAGAACTTTCATCATTTCGTTCAGTTATTTTAGATTTTACTCTTAAAATATTATCATTATCAATAAAAGTAACAAATTTTAAAGATTCAACATCAGGTAAATAATATGTCTGAGTTAAACGAATCAATTGTTTCTCAGAATTTTCAATTTCAGCAACAGAAAGTTCATGTTCCTTACATTTGTTATAGTCTTTGCGATAATTATTTACAAATCTTAAAATCCATGCAAATACTCTTATCATTTTATCATAATCAGATACATTACATATAAGCAAGGGGGGTGCATCGTTTGCTAGATCAACATTCGCATTTTTAGTTTTCTTTCTCTCTACGTTTACTTCTTGAGGCTCGCAACTGATTTCACCATCTGGCCAATATTCCGAATTTTGTTTCAACCAGGAAGGCCCCTCCCACCATTTAGAATTAAGCATTTGTCGTGGAGAACAACCACGAGATAGTAAATGACGATATTCATGTTTCCTGGAACATACTTCCATGACTGAATTTGAGTTAATTGTCTAATTTCCTTTACCCTATTAGCTACAAAAACCGACCAATTTCCATATTCTTTAATCCACCAAAGTGCTGTTGTGGAATCGGACCAAAGAGTAACTTTCAAGTCTGGCATATTAAGCGCTTTCAAAATAGAATTTACAAGTCGAGCACCTACACAACAAGCCATTAGTTCTAGACGCGGTATACTCAAAAGTTTGAGAGGAGCTACTCTAGACTTCGCTCTAACGAGAATTACGCTAACTCTAGAATCAACTATTGATCGAGCAAAGACGCATCCCGCATATGACCCCTTGCTTGCATCAACAAATACATGTAATTCAGTAAAAATATCAAGTTTCATACAACATGGTACATTTACATCTTTCAAAATTTGAATTCCATTAAACCATTTCATAAATTTGTTTACAATATTCTGAGGTAGTTCCTGATCCCATGCTATTTTCATTTTCCATATTTCCTGCAATAGTAATTTTGGGAGCAATGTAGACGGCGCCAACATTCCAATGGGATCGAAAACTTTTTGCACCGTAGACAAAACTAATCGTTTCGTTATTTTCACTTTGCACGTTAATGAGTCGAAATTCGTGCAACATTTCAAAACATCATTATCCAAGTCCCAGATGATACCCAAAATAAAAGTTTTGCCTGAGTGTTTATCAACACTTTTACTCACCACATTGCTCTCAAAAATACGTAAATTAAAACATCCTTCCGACATAATTAATTTAGTTTTCTCAATAAATATCTCTATTTCATCAGCACTGAAAATACCAGTTTCACAATTATCAACATAAAAGGAAGATTTTAACTTTAGTGCAACTTCCTTACATTCGGAATTACAGTTTTCCAAAAGATGCATAATAGATGCATTCAATAAGTAAGGGCTTGAAGACACCCCAAACACAACTCGACAATGCCTGTACACTAATTGTTTTTCATTGCATGGGGAAAAAAATCTGAGATAATCTCTATCTTTCGGTGCAACAGATAGCATCAAAAACGTCTTTTCTATATTGGCTACAATTCCGACTGGATAAATTCTAAAACGATCTAAAATGTCAGGTATCAGTTCAATAAGGTTTACGCCTTTATATAAACAGTCGTTCAAAGATGGTTTCCCTTTTTCACGGGCCGAAGCATCAAATACGGGTCGAATTTTTGTAGTCGCACTATCTAATTTAATCACGGGTCTATGCGGTAAATAATGGCATTCATTGTTCAATTGTACTTCCGGCACACGTTCAATGATATTTAAATCTTCCCATTGCCTAAACACACTTTTTTAATCCTCAAAAAGTTTACCGTTTCTTAATTTATTCATCATCCGTAGATGTCTTTTCCATGTTAGTTCTTTGTTACTGGGCAAATTTTCAGAGTTACATTTCCATGGGAGTTTACCTTCATATCTTCCATCGGGAAGAATTTTCATTTTATTCTTAAAATCGGTTAATTCAAAATTTTCTTTCGTATTCTCATTAAGTAAGGGATCCGTTATTCCTAAAACATCAAGTTCCCATAATTCTTTAACGCTAACATTCCGAACATGCAAAGACGATGTCGTTAACATAACATTTTTATCATTCGAACATACTTTTCCAATTACCGTCCATCCTAGTTTAGTTTCAATAGCTGTTAAACCCGAATCAAATTCAATTAAATTCCCAGTCAATAATTTTCCTATATTATCAGCCCCAATCAAAAGCCCAATTTCCGTTTCTTTACAATTTAAATCCCGATAAAAATAATTTCTTTTTATTTTTAACTCATTTAAAATACGCTTATCCTCAATCTTAGAAATAAATCCACATATTTTCTTTTCGGATAGCACTTCAAAACAGCATGCATAAGAGCGTATCATATCACTGACCTCAATAGAATATACGCTGTGATGTTTCGGTTTAGTTTCGTTGCCCCCGAATAGAGAATGAATTATAGTTTCCTCTCTAAGTGGAGTGGCCTTCAAAATACTAGTAACACTTTCACTAATGTAGCTATTTTCACAAGCGGTATCAATCAGAACTCTAACTTTCCTTTCCTGATCTTTAATGCGAATGAAAACGCAGAGAGTTTGAAAGTAAATACTTTGGTTTCCGTTGCAGTTACTTGATAGAGAGTTCTCAGTTTTTATGGGACACAATTTTTGATCATACTTCTTATTTAATTTTGGACACATAATTTCAAAATGAGAATAATTACATTTAGAACAATTAATATCATTTTTAATATCACAATTTTTACTCAAATGGCCAGATCTATTTAAACAAATAAAACAAGCACCTTTTTTTAATAACAATTGTCTCTTAGCATTTAAAGACATTTTTCTAGCATTAAAGCAATTTTCACTGGGATGATATTTCTCACAAAATACACAGTTATTGATTTTCTTACCTGAGGACTTTACGGAACTCGCCAGAGCTGATGCAAACATTAATTCATTCGGCTTAACCCTTTCAGTGGGGGAATATTTTTTTCAGATAGGAGTTCCAAAACCGGATTTTGCCAGCTGCACCATCTCTTCCCCTTGGACTTCCAGGCAAAGGAAAGTCATTAAGTGTTCTAGAGTTCGCGATCCTTTAGCGTACGTTTCAGTATTCCGTTTTCTTTCCCAGGTCATCAGGATTTCCTCGGGTAAGCAGGACTCTACCAATGGTGTAAGGAAATCTCCATATTTTTCTTGTGTTCGTCCAAGGCTCTCCAACGACTGTAATTTCCCTTCAAGTTCATCGTACAAGGCCGACAAATCAGTTTTCGTTCTTCCAGAAACAGCGTTCTTCATTACTAAATTTAAAAGTTCACGTACGTAAATTTGTACTAACAAATCTTCACAACCGAATCTCTCTTTTAATTGATCAATGGCTTTAGGATAATTTTCCGCCGTTGCAGGGAAACTCAATACTAATCGTTTTGCTTTCGATTTCGGTTCCACGGATTGCAATAAATATTGCAATTTTGTCTTCTTCCGCAATGCTTTTATCATTGTGAATTTTCTGAAACTGACTCCAGAAGGCCAAAAAGTCTTTAGCTTCCCCGCTGAACTTCTTCAGTTCGATTTTCGGTAATTTAAAGCTTCTCTTTTCAGTTTCGGTAGGAACAACGGTTTCTCGTACTTTCAAATCTACTCGAGTACACATTTCGATGTAGCGGTCACGGTAGTTTTCTGCATCTTCCATATCATCTAAATATTCTTGCACGGCATCTTCTGTACCCAAGAGTTGTTCAGAAATTTGATTCTGACAAGTGTCGAGTCTCTGAAATTTATCGATAAATTGAGTTTTCAGAATCGAAAGTTGATTCATATCGATGTTTTCTTTTATGAGTTCGGTTTCAATCTTTTTCAGACTGAGAGAAAATGCTATTCTCAGGCCTTTTCTTGCTGCTTTCAAAGCATTCACTTCCATTTTATAGTTCAAAAAGTTAAGTTCAAAGTTCAATAATTTAAATTCAGTTTCAGTTTCACTTCCAACCAACAACCAATCCCGCCGAGGGTACCAAAAACTTATGTAAAGAACAATTTCAATTCTAAAATTCTGCGAGCTGCATCTACCCGATGCTCGGTGTTGGAGGAAGAAATTCAGACTCGAGCCAGTCAATTCAAATAACTGAGTTTATTCAGAACTATCGAGTAAGAGTGAGCACGTGATTGATTCACCCTTTTTATATACAGAACATAATGACGTCACACAACCTCTTCACAGTTACAAAAACGTGGCGCCATGCAGCCACTCATTCACACAAATCATCCCTATTCACAACAATGATATTCCTGTTTAAAAAATTTTCATACTAAAAGAATTTTTAGTTCTCAAATGTATAATGTTAAGAGTCATTAAATGATAAATAACTACTGGAATAAAACAGAAAGTGACTGAAGTAAATAAAGTATGTAAATATGAAATACATATGCTATTTGTATAATATACAGAAGGTATTTTTATGGATTTAGGCTTAACTACAATAAATCCTTTGGCCTGTGAGTGATGCTTGCAAAAGAGGCCCTAATGGTGAGTATGCATTGGCGTCCTTTAGTTTTCCCAAAAGAGTTAATGATTTTACATTGAAAGATATTTTTACAAAGAAACATGTTATCAGCAACATAATTCCATCAAATAAAACAAATCTTTCGAATCAAACTCCTTGCTAAAATATATTTCTAAAATTAAGATCTTTATTGGTGGAAACAGATGTGAATAGTAACATAGGAAAAATTGAAAAAAAGATCAACACACACTAATTATTCGGTAATTAAAAATATAGCCCCATGGTGTCTAATAACAAAAGGTAAAAGAACACTATCAGAAGATAACTAAATACATATTCAAGTTTCATATTACAAATCATCATACCATATTCTAAAAGTGGACAATATAAAACTCATCTGCCAACTAAAATTATATGACATCATGAGCAATAAATGTGCCACCACAACTTACACACAACACAATATACATAACAACAATATACATCACAGGGAGAACGAGTGAAAAACAAAGTTTTAGAGCCTCATTCTGGTTCAGAACTTTTCTGTATTATTGTAAATATTATTTGTTGAAAACTGATACAAGCAAGTTTTCATATATCTTTTGATTCATTAAGTTTTAACAATTCTATTTTTAAAAATAACCTCTAAAACATAGATTTATAAACCTAGTAGTTTGTATGTGGAGTGCTTCATTAAATTGTATTTCAATCACTATAAATAAATGTACATGTATTACATAAGAAACACTAGTAACACAATATGTTGGTAAATAATATTTTAAGATGCTATAAATTGAAATACAAGTTATAATATCACATCCTTGATAAATAAAAATGAGAAAATATTTGTGTATGCATTCTATGTAAAAATAAGAAAGTGAATTATATTTACAATAATAATAAAATACTACAACTTTAAATATTTTCAATACACTTACCTAAAAGGATATCCTTTGGCATAATTATATGAAGCTGCTGAAGTCACAGCAGTCAGTTCGAGTAAAACGCCAAGAAAGCTAATGCCCACAGCACTTTTACCATTCCAAATTTTCAAAATCTGCGGCAATTTCACTGAAAGTATCACATGAAATTTGATGAGCAGGAACAGTTAAATCTCTGGATAGAATAATCACACATACAAACAAAAATTTATACTTTTTCATTATAATGAGTTTGGAGTCATGATATCAATATATATATCCAATTTTTCCAAGAAAAACTACAACGGTGTTAAAAATTAAGAGAATTTTATTATTTGGGTGATTGTGTCTCTGGAACTACTGGACAGATCTTAAAGAAATTTGCTTTGTTCATAAGGTTGATATAATGCAAAAAAAAAGCAATCATTCAACAGTTATAATACATTCGCATAAGCATGTGTAACACTCATCGGAGTTGAAAGGTATGAAACATCAACTGAAGAATAGAACAAAAAAATTGGTTAATAGGGGGTATGATCATCTCTGACAGATACATAAACCTCACACTGTGATTTTATACTGGAAATAAGGGAGTTCTTGAGGCAAATGGTCCCAATTGTTTAGCAATGCTGTTTTCAGGCCTTGGATGGTTTTCACAGAGAGGTTGTTAGCTGCAATTGCCCTCCCCAGAGTCACAGGCATGCTCTACAGCAGTGTACAGCAACCCCCTGCTCTCCTTTATGCATCAACTTGACATTGCAGACCCCCAAGATCTTGAACACCCCTCCATTACTCCTAACACATGGTTGAGGAATTAAAAGATTCCTCAATAATGCTAAAACAGCCTCTGCTACTTATGCAGACTTTGTTATCATTGTTTAGCATTCAGAATCGTATATCTTATCTTTATCATTCAGAAAACAGCAAACATCTAATCCAGAGGTTCCCAAACTTTTTAGTCTCATAGACCCCTTGCCATGTTTTTTTGGTTTTGGGTAGACCCCTGCTTACATAATATTGAATTTGCAAATTTACTTCAATATCTTTTTGATATAGCTGGTACTACTACTTTAAAAGAATTAAATTTCTAACTGTAGTGGAGTACAGCATTTAAATCTTAAGAAGCACATATTACTGAATAAAATTAAAATAAATTCATTTAATGCATAAAACAACTGTTACATAAAATAATTGAATAACAAATGTTTTTAATGAGTGGGATGAAACTGGTGCTTCAATAACAAATTTTCAATATTTAATATCAATCTAGTTAGGTTTAACCCTAAATCTACAACTTTTGTTAGTAAATGTCTACCCCACCCCCCTTTATTTTTATTGTTTTTGAGGTAGGCAAACTCACTGAAACCCCCTCTCTCTAGGAAAAGCAATTAAAAACTTTCCCACAATATTCCATAACTTGTGATAAATAACAGGTATGTCATTGTAAAGCCAAAACTGCTGATATCCATTTCTAAACTGTATTTTAAGATCTTTAGGGCCTATTCTGACCAGTTTCTATTGTAAGATGATTATATGAATTAATTGTTTACTGTAGTATTACTATAAAAAAAAGCAATCTCAAATCTAGTTTCAAAATCTGAGTAAAGGGCATTTAAATGTTGAACAAAGGTTAACATGTCCTGACAGATTGTCAGTGACAAATTGAGAAAATTCACCACCGTCTAATATTATACTTCTTTAATTTAATTTAATTTCGGATAGCAATGGTGAAATGGTCCTTGCATTAATAAAAGTTAACTTGTCACTTAGTAACCACAAATTAACCTCACTAAATTTATTAAGTATATATAAATCTGTTAAATTGATAAAATCAGTTTCAACTAGATAAATTTTTTTTAAAGGTTAAAATCACAATCTCGTTTAATAAGAGCCACTATTATAGATCCGCATTTACACCTCATAGACCCCCAAATTAATTTTTCGTTAGCATGGACTCCTTGAAGGTCATCATAGACCCTTAGGGGTCTAAATAGATCACTTTGAGAATCACTGGCTTAGAGCTAATATTGCTGTACCTACTGGTTAGTCATTGTGCATTAGAATAAATTATACTGGCACATTGAATAAACTATTTGCTCTTAAAAAATTTTGCCCATTCACTGTCCTATAAAAGTTTTTACGTTTTTACTTGCAAAAAATCATAGCAACGGGCTTAATTCATGTGACATCATAGTCACATGATAACTGCAAACATGAAATTCTAGCCAATCAGTTCATGCATTTTACTGGTGCGAATTTATGCTTTTGAAGAAACTTTGTTTTGAAAAGTTCTTATTTTTTGACAAAAATAACCCACATATAGGTAAAGAAAATGTACTCGTTTTAAAAATACACATTTAACATAACAGTTGTTTTTTTTAATTTTGAAAAATGTTTTCAAAAATTTTAATATTTGAACATTTATTTACCCAAGTATCAAGTTCAAAACTGTATCTAAATTTTACAAGCAGAATAGGTATAAGTCAAATGTAAGTTTTGAATTCAGTAAATACGTGATTGCCTATTTCACGTGACCATCATTAATTTAGCTCAGAGTTTCCCAAATTTTGTCTCAGACCCCCTTCTTATCTAACATTAAATTTTTGGAAATTTACCAACTTAAATGTTTTTTGACAGCTGGTACTTAAAAGAATTAAATTTCTATGTGTAGTACAGTATAATGCTTAAAACTTGAGAAGCACATGTTAATTAAATTAAAATTGAATTAATACATAAAATGACTATCATGTAAGATAACTGAACAACAAACAAATACTTTTAATGGGAGGAATGTGAGTCTGGTGCTTCAATAACAAATTTTTGACATTTGGTATCAATCTTGTCAAGTGTAACCCTAAATCTCTTGACAGTAGTGTTCTCAGTCTTTTTTTTATGGGTAATCAAAGTGCAACTCCTTTTCACTGGGAAAAGCAATTAAAAACTTTCTCTCAATATTGCATAATTCAGGACAATAACAGGTATGTCTTTTTAAAGTTAAAATTGCAGACATCCGTTTCTAAACTTTACTTTAAGATCTTCATTAGTGCCTATTCCGATCAGTTCTTATTGTACTATGACATTTATTTTCTTCAGTAAGACCATATGGATTCATTACCCACTGTGGCATTGCCATAGTCAAAGCATTCACAAATCTAGTTTCAAAATCTGAATAAAGAGCATTAAATGTAGAATGTAGTTTAAAACGTCCTGCCAGATTGTCTATGGGAAATTGAGAAAATTTACGACCTCTAATATTTTACTTCTTTAGCTTCCCTAGGGTGTTCTCCCTCAAAATTGGGGTGGAACCAAGCAAAATCGTACTGTCACCTGTATGGTACTCAAAGCTACGGCTAACAACAGGCGTAAAAATCTAGTCCCTTGCCGCGATGAACTTTGCAGGCCTTGATCTGATGTTATTGTCAATAAGGTTGCATAAATAACAATAACACTTCTTTAGCTTATTTCTGGGAAGAAAGGCTAGAATAGTACTTGTTTTAATAAAATTTATGCTGCCACCTTGGAACTTCAACATTAAATTTAGTAAATAAATGTGTTAAATAAGTAAAATCTGGTTTCCACTTCATTAAATTATCTTTTTCAAGTAAATTCATGATCTGGTTCACTCAGAGCAACCATTTACACCTCATGGACGCCCACATTATTTTTTCGCTGACATGGACCCTTTGCAGGTCACTAGAGATCACTGGGAGTTGATATAGATCACTTTGGGAATTACTGACCTAATCTTTGTAGTCGCAAACAAAAAAACTGAATTAATATTTTTGATCGAAATACATATTCCAGTAAAGTTTTTTCATTTGCTGCAATTAAGAGATCTAGTCTAAAATGGCTCATTTTTCTATTTTTCAAAAAGTTTCGCTGACATGGACCCTTCGCAGGTTATTATAGATCCCTGGGAGTTGATATTAATGATCTAATCTTCGTAGTCTAAAAAAAACTGAATTAATATTTTTTATCGAAATACATATTCTAGTAAAGTTTTTTCATTTGCTGCAGTTAAGAGATCTAGTCTAGGATGGCTCATTTTTCTATTTTTCAAAGAGGGCTGTCAAGAGTCTGTAAAAAAGGGAAATCTTAACATTAAATGAAAGATCTTTGTGGACCACCTAGAAAGATGCTGGGGTACCTAGGAGGGTCTGTGGACTACAGTTTAAGAACCCCTACTCTACAGAGTTGAGGTCTGAAGATCTGGTTGGCAAATCCATCCAGCGAATAATCTCACTTTCCAGACTTGTTTCTTTTTTCGAATATGGATATTTCTAATATGAGTGAGTACTAGAATATTTTTTTCTTAAAAGAATAAGTGTTGTACTAAAAATTAACGCTATAAATCGTTTATTTTACATTTTAAAAATGCTTCTTTTTCTAACATTTTTCGTTCAATGAAATTCGTTGAAGGAACTTGCAGTGCAAGTTTTATATTACAAGCTTTCAGTACTTTGCAATTGATATTCATTTTTATTTTTAACATATATTATGCAATTATTTTATTAATAATGTTGTATAAAAATGCAATTATTACTATATGTAATAATCATATAATATTCTTTTTTTATAATTGTTTCTTTTAATATTTACTTACAAATATTATTACACTTTTTGTTATTTATTTATAATTTTATAATTATATTATTACGTTATTTATTTATAACTATTTTTGTTATTTATTTATAATTTTGTAATTATATTATTGCGTTATTTATTTATAACTATTTTTGTTATTTATTTATAGTTAATATTATTTATTTATAATTATTATGTTACATATTTATAACTATTTTTGTTATTTATTTATAGTTAATATTATTTATTTATAATTATTATTATGTTACTTATTTATAACTATTTTTGTTACTTATTTATAGCTATTCTTATGTTATTTATTTATAATTATTATGATGTTATTTATAATTATGTAATATGAGTATTCTTATGCAGTATTTTTATTTTTTTACAATACAATGATTATTATTCTTCATAATTACTATTAAATTATATTTTATGATTATTGTATATAATAATTGTTATTAAATCTTACTATATGAATATTATCTATAAATATGATACAATTATATCATAAGATTATTATATGCTGCTTATAATACAAAATAATTAAAAAAAATAATAATAAATTAGTACATATTACTTTTTATTATATTATATTGATATTCATTATTTATTTATTTATTGACTGATCTAGGTTATTTTCAATCTCTTCCTATATCCTTCATTTGAAATGCATTTCAATGTATTTTAAAACAATTCTTTAAAATTATTATTTTAGGTAAAAGCACGAGAGCTTGAACTAAACGCGAAGCACATTTTCAGACAGAAAAATGCCTCAATTTCCATGGAAATTTGTAGAATTATAGCTTGTATCTCTGTTAACAATATAGTGTTTTTAAAAATTTCAAAATACCCCATGAATTCCATTCCTTTTTCATTTTAATACGGGAAGGCATAGCCATTTAACATTACGGTATAGGAGAAAAAACACAAAACAAATTTTATACCAGAAGAAATGAATCAACTCTGTTCAAAAAGGGAAGTATGGTAAAAAATGCTGCTTTCTGAAGGATAGTGAAGCCAGAATATCATTAATTTTTCATTTCTTTCATATTTGAAAAAATGTTCCGAATTTAACATTAACCGAAAACGGCCTTAAATTACCACTAGGCCATCATATTGGATTCCATTACAACAAGAAGTGCTGCTTGGCGCCATTACCCCGGATATCAAACTAGTTCCTTAAATTTTCCTCATTTCTTCCATCACATCTTTGACAAAAAAAAAACCAGTCCATTATCAAACCAATGTCTAGAGTTTTGTTTATACCAACAGTTTTATTATTAGGACAAAATAACAATAAGAAAAGAAAAAAAAATTATGTAAAGAAAAGATATGTACAGAAAAAAAATTTTGTATGGCTTTAACAGAAAAATACTGTATATTCAACTCTTTTTCTAAATTTTCTTAAAACTATTTTTCCCAAAGAAGTATTGAAAAATTAATACATAATGTTTTAAGAAATATTAACCAAGAATATACCTAATGCAGAACCAAGAATTATCCCAGTTCCTAAAGCTTTGCTGATTGTTTGTTTCAAGCATTCAACTGAAAAAGAAATAACAGGAATAAATTTATGAACTTAAATATTAAAACAAATCAGTATTTAATTTTTAACATTAGATTCATTTATATTTTTACAGATGTCAGTCATTATTACCTAAAATAGAAAATTTGAATATCAGTAAGCAACAATTAAACATTTACCTTGAAATTATATTGAACGTATTCTAACATTAACATTGTTAGAATTACAAAAATGAAATTCGAAAAATGAGTAGTAAAATTACCAAAAGAGGAATTATATCATGTGAAATATTTTTTAAAGGATAAATATCATTAATAACTATATTTCTCATGCTTCTATAAATGGTAATACTTAGAAAAATATTAAAAATTCACAAAACTTTTTATTCATTAAAATCAGGGCTTCAAACTGTAATTTTTTTCATCACAGTTCAACAGGAAAATCAGTTCAGTTCAATTTCAGTTTTCATTCCGATAAAAATGAGTTTTGGGTTCAGTTACGAATGAATAATTTTATATATTTTATGTATATTATCTCTCTTAACTTCAATTACCTATAATTCTAGTTCATTCAATTGAATTAAACCTGCCTTCGATTAGTAGTTTCGAGCAAAACTGAAACACTAGTGCTAGTGAATATCAAAACAGAAAATCAAGAAGTAATATACATGTAATGATAATTATGTGGTTGAAGTTAAAGTAGAAAATGTTGATGAACTGGTTACAGAAACAAAATGACTAAAGGTATGTTGAATCAAAATAAACCAATTTTTTTTTTTTCCGGTTTTCAGTAACGATTTTGATAACAGTTTTTTCTGGTTTGGGGTTCAGTTCTGGTTCGCAAAGCCTTGATTAAAATACAAATTCCTTAAGGCAGTTTTCACCAAATGTTGGAGAGCCTGAATTAAATGCAAAGCAGATTTTCAGGCAATTTTCATGAAAACTTTTAACATTAGAATTCATACATCTGTTTATAATATAGCATTTTTAAAATTTCAAAATATTCTACAAATGTTTATTTTTTCAATTTAATATATAAAGGGATAGCTCATTTAGCATTATGGTATAGATCAAGGGTCGGAAACCTATGGCATGTAGTAGAATTTTCAGTGGCACACTGCATTACTCAACAATTTGTCAATTTTAGAGTGAATGCAAGTTGATAAATTTGTAATGGACCTTATTTGACACACATCTTCAGAGAGAGAGAGAGAGAGAATTATGGATATTTACAGAATAATGAAATAATCTGAAAAATAACCCTTAAGATAAATTTACAGCCATTTTGTAAATTATTTAATGTCACTGCTGAAAAGATTTAATGGTTTGAAGAGAGAAAATTGCATGCAGTCTGCTTTCCACTTTTGGTTCTACATATCTATGGCATTGATTCTTTCCTTGAATGAAAAGTATTTCCAAGTCTGATAAGAAATTGTTCAACTGAATGCTGAAAAACATCTCAAACTGAAAGTCCCACATTATACCCCTTTTTTTGCGATATGAAAGTAGAGCAATGCAAGCACTAGGTTTACATTAAAATTTTTTATTTAATTCTAATGAAGGGAAATACCTCTATTTTACATTGTCTATTTCTTACTTTAATAAATATGTTTAAAAAATAATTTATATATGAACAATTTTAGTTTTTATTATATTTTTATAGAAGAAATATCTATATTTTATGCTGTTCATTTTTATGTCACAAAATATCTTTAAATGATGCAAAATTAATATATAATAAAATTATAAATATAAATTATTGACTTCTATTCTCTAATTCTGCATGCATCATCACAGTAATAGAATAGTTTAAAAAATTTCTACAATGTGTGGCACACCACAGCTAAAAGATTTCATAAATGATAGTAAAAAGATATATAGTTGAAAAAAATGTAAAATGCATTTTATGCAAAAAAAAAATGGATCAACTCAGATAAAAGAGTATGATGAAATATAGTTCTCTGTATAGAATAGCAAAATCAAGAAATAATAACAATGTTTTAGTTCTTGCATATCTGAAAAATATTTCCAATTCAGAACCTATTTTTCAACACTAAACAAAGTCGGCCTTAAATGTGTAAGTAATACAAAAGTTCCATGCTTCAACTAAACATTAAAGAACCTCTGAAGATAAAGAGCTTTAAAAACATTACAAAAAAGAGAAAATATTGCTTTTTCCAGTAATAAGAAAATTACTTAAATTACTGTTGCAATGAAGAATTAGATGTGTGATAGTCTACTAAAATACAGCATGCATGGTATGCAATTTCAAACATATGTATTATAAAACATTCCTTTTGAAATAGAAGTGACCTACATTATTTCTAAGAATATCTTCACCAAATGTAAAAGAAGCATAGCAAATATCCAAACAGAAAAATGTCTAAATTTTCCCCATGAAAATTTACAGCATTATTATTCACACATCTGTTTTACAACACTACAGCTTCAAAAAATTTTGAAATACAGAAGGACTGGGTCATAACTAAGTCGAATTTGTGTTATTGTGTTAGTTAAGATGTTACTGTAATAAATAATTTTTTTAAATAACAATAGCAATTAATTAAAAAGAGCATGTGACCTTATCTGCATAAAACCACATATCAAAAGTCAAAGGTTACCAAATTATACAGTCTGTCAGAATGAATTCTTTATCTCACCACGATATCCAGACAAAAATCACCAAATCCAAAGAAAAATAGCCAAATACAAAGGAGCCCCTGATCTACACTTCAGCCATCAGAATATGCTAATAGTTTTAAATTTCTTGCTGAATAAATGTTTAGAATTTGAATCCTATTCTTCAACATAATACAATGTCAATCTTAAAGAATTGTCTCATTCACAGCTTTGTGTTTTTATTGAATTACGAATTCTAATAATACATCTAAATACTTTTTGATATTAATCATTTTCAAACATCAATTTGATATTTAAAATATAAGTTGAAATAACATGAACAATATACACTTACAACTCAAAATTATGATCAAATGATAAATTATTATACTCACCGCACAAGATTAGAATTAAAAATTCAGAAATAACTATTCAGGGTTATAAATCATTTGTTCAATACCTTCTTCTTTAAAAAGAATATCAAAACACAAATATGAATTTAGCAGAAGTGATGCAATGTAAATTTTAGAAGACTGATAATACAATTTCAATCTAAAACACTTCAGCCAATGAAACATGAAAAAAATTTCAAAATGATTTCATATAAAATATATGAAAGGATGAACTGTGAAAAGAAATTATTCATTTTTATAATAAATACAAATTATAATAATTATAGCAATTATAATAAATATAATAATTATAAGATTATTTTATAATTAAAATACATGCATTGAATCTTTATTAGATTCAATGCATTTTAATTCGCTTTCAAAACTTTCATAAATATATTTTTGCACGGAAATTTTGAAAATTTGAGGTAGCATATACTGATGAAAATTTACTATACCATAAAGGTAAAAATGCAACTGCATAATTCACATTATAAGCTTTTAATTTAGAAATAATTTCTTTTTCTGCTCTTTTCAAAAACAGGAATGTTATCTTACATTTTTGAAATCCATCTCTGTGAATCAAACAATTTAAAATAAAAACATAAAAAAAAAAAGAAAACATTTCATATTATAAATTCAGACTCGCTAAATTTTTAAAAAACTCAAACCACCTGTTTTTTTATGGATTAAAAAATTGCAAATAATGTCGAAATCATACAAAAAAATTAATTCGCAAAATAATAATTAAAAAAATGGGGTGTTTCAAATTCAAATTACATTGAAAAGTACTTACCATCAAATAGATTAAATTTGACGAAGAATTCATTGTAACATGTATCTGTCATCAAATGGGACAAAAGATTTCTTAAAAAATTACCCATTTTTATACGGGAAAGAATTATGTAGAATGATGATGAAATTTCTTCAGAAAAATTTTAGTTATGTATATTATCAAAACATCTAACTATGTGTTTCATTTTGATCTTAAATGAGAGCAGACGTATTTGGAAGTCGTTAAATAAAGTGCACTTTTTTAGAAGAGGAAAGGGGAAAGAAACAGGTGGATGACATTCTGCAGGGTTAGAGAGCCTAGCAAATTTCTCGCCAATATTGGCGCTTGCTTTGAATACGATGCCAATAGCAGTGGACGTGAACCTATTCGCACGCTTAAAGCTGGATTCTTATCAAAAGCATAAAAAAAAATATGTAACCATCTTTCGAAATAGCAAGTTTAAATACATGGAACAAATTTATTTTAAATGAAATTAAATAATTTATTTGTTCTTTATTTTTTAAATAAAAAGTTGAATTATGTAATTGCAGTGGTAAGTAATACGATTACGAGCAGAAAGCGTTTACATTATTGTTTATGATTGTTTTTTGAAGCCCCGGGTTTTTAACGGAACGATACTGGATTAATTTAAATAATACTATTACTTATAACACGGAAATTCAAAAAAAGAAGCAGCTCCTCTATTGTACATCTTATAGATGTTACGAATAAATATTTTAAATATAACCAATAAGTAATTTAGTAGGATCTTTCAAAAATGTTATTACTATAAATCGAAAGTGTAAGTTTTTTGATACAGAATAAAAAACGTTTACTAAAGTGATTTGAAATGCTTATTTTCGTATTTAGTTTTCTATTCTACAAAATACAATGTTTATTTATATCTTAAGATAGCTTGTGCACTGAATATTCGTTGACAGATTTTTATTAAATCGGTTTAAAATTTGAATATAATATATACATTGTTGAGATTAATTGTGATATTGGTTGCTAAATAACACGGAAACATTAGATTTGTGGTGCCTCAATTTCAATAGTATGCGACTGTATTAAATTTGGTAAAAAACCATTTTCAATAATTTGACCGAAGAAACCGAAGTTTACTTTGCTTTCATCTCAACTTTCATATCATTCTATTCTCTGTATTTTAATGTTGAATCATATCTGCAAGCAGCTGTATTATTGGCTGAGATTTATTTTTGTGATAATTTAATTAAGAAAGAAAAAATACAGCATTTTTTATGTAACAAAATTTATTTCAAACGTATAGAGAATGTATTTAATTAGTTATAATTGTAAGGGGTATATCAGGGTGTTGACTCATAATAAAATAAATTCTCATCGGAAAACTTAATCAGTTCAAACTTTATAAGAAAAAAAAGTAAAAACAAATCTTTCTTTATAGCCTTGACTTTCTCTATAGCCTGTGTGACGTATATTCAATAACACTACGAATAACCAAAGACCTCCCTTCCTCCCTCTGATCCTTGGTAGGAAGGAATTTAGGGGCCATAAAAGAGATAGACAGCTGCTTCGCTTTGCTTCTAGGACAGTGTTTCTCAAAGTGTGGGGCGGGAGCCCTGGGGGGCGCGAGCATATTGAAAATTAAAGATTTTTTTAAAAAAAAATAACCGGAAAGAGAAGTAAAACAAAATGCTTTCTTCCATAATAATAAAAAAAAAATACACAGCAACACTGATATAATTTATGTTTATCATCTGGCGTTTTTCCGTCCTCAAATAGCTACCTTTGATCCCAAAACCAAATTAAAAAGAAAAAAACGTTTTGTTTAATTTGCTGTATTTCCTCAATGAGAGATTTCTTTATTACGTTTTAACATAAAATACTACTCGTTAAAAGAAAAAACGAAATCCAGACCCTGAGAAAAATTCTAAGATAAACAATTCATCACTGTAATTATTATTGAGATACTGTACATTAGTTGTAGAAGAAGAAAAGGAAGACATGATTCACTTTTCAGCCAGGCTGCATAATACAATTGCTAATCATTTGATTGGCCTTCAAACTTATGGAATGGTTAGTTCTACATTAGAGTTCCGTCCCATCTTTTATGTGTTTGCTTTTCGCTTAGGTAAATATAAATAATAAAGAGTTTTACGATATTTGGAAAAGAATTGATTGATTTAAAAATTCTGTAATATTAGTGAAAATTGTCTCTGATTTGCGTCCTTTATTATGGTCTTGCACTTTTGAATCATTTTAGTTCAGTTTTATTGGATTTTTTCTCAAATCATCAAAGAAAAATTGAATAGTCCTTGAAAGCCGGTAAGAATACTTTCTCTTAAAAACATTATTCACTGGAATTCCAATTTGTATCGTGTAGAGTAAAAATAATTATAAATAAATGATTGGGGTGACTGAGTTCCCCCGCACTACCATTAGCGTTAGTATCGAATGCGCGCCTGCTCCCGGGTTAAAACATGTTGAAGTATTTTCGCTTTAAATATTAAAAATAATACAATTATTCTTCATCAGAATTTTATATTATTCTTCATTATTTAACATCAATTCTAAATGCAAATTCTGCGAGGCTTAAAATTACAGTTCGCTTAAAAATAATTATAATTTGAGCAATCATTTTAAAAAAAATCATTTTACATTTTTGTAAACATTGTCACGCACTTGGCTTTACTCTCCTTACAATTCAGCTATTATATCAAGAATAATGTTTTATTTTTTTAAAAAAATGAACTCGGGCGAAGAGCCGGTGTTTCAGCCAGTATAATTTTAATGTATCAGTACTGCACAATGTATTTTAGAACTAATTTATTAATACTAATTTAAGAACAAGTTTAATTATTATTAGTGACTTCCATGGGCTTGCAGAGCAAAGTTTTTCAAAGGAAGGTTTATAATATCAGAAATTGACACTTTGAGTTATTTTTCTATATTTAGCTGAGATCTATATTTTGTCTTCAAAGCAACCATCTCAGAACATCCGGTTTAACAAAGGTAGGATATTGCAAATGGTAATAGTATACGAAGTGCTTTTGTTTTCAGTAAAGATAATTCATCATCCACCTCTACCCAAAATTCAAAGAGCGATTTATTACAAAATTGCGTTTTAATTTTTCACTGGATGTGAAATCTATGAAGATTTCTTCTTCGGAAGTTGAGAGCTCTTCTGGAGTATCTTGAAATAGATCCCTAATCCACTCGTAACTTGCTACCAAGTTGTCCTCATCCAGAAAATACTTTTTAAAATTCTTTGCCAACATAGCTAAATGATTTTACATGTTTTAAAAACAACTTTCACATGTTGTTCTTCAGATTTGTAAGTTTTAACACATAACGAGCTGGGGCTTTTTTCCCCATCATTTACTTCAGTAGTGGTAAATCCAAAATTTAAGTACTGTTGAGAATATCGCCTTGATTTAATTTTCGGAACCATGCTCGTCTGTGTACTTGTTGATTCTCTATTATCATCGAATGTTTGCTTACGACTTAAAAATGTATGTATGATTTTGTTTTAATCTACTGCCGTAAATACTTAATTATCGTGAATTACAATTAACGTGTAAATTAAAAAAATGTACATTCAAGCTAGATTCGGTAGCTATAGGAGTATCGAGTCGACGAAAACTGACTGGAATTGTACGAGGAAAAGCATTTTTACATATTTAGCGCAAACGTCCGATAGGTTGCCCAGACTCACGCAAACGTTCCCTATAATGCCAGATGTGATGGATATGATAGAGAGCAACATAGACTAGACTATTTTTCTAATGACATTTGTACTTTGAGAAATGAATGCTGAAGGAAATAAATCTTTAATTAAATATATCATTTTGCGATGGGTTCCAATTTAAAAATTAGAGAAAGAAAAATAACTAATGTAATAAGTAATTTTCTTAAAATATATATTACTTAAAAGTTACATGTACAAAATTTAATATACTTATTGTATTAATTTGTACGGTTTATAATTAAGATCGTATTGTAACTTTAGCGTCTCTCTCTCAAAGTGCATTTTTATTGCAGTAAATACATTATTGTTGTACGGGGGGGCGACAAAAATTATGATTGAAAATTGGGTCGCTAGTATTTAAAGTTTGAGAAACACTGTTCTAGTTGGAAGGGACGTAACAAAAGCCGGCCTACGCATTCTTGAGGATGTTCCGACTGCACCCATTTCCTTTAGACTGGATATGCCAAAAATTGTATTTCCTAAGATCCGAAAAATAACTATAAGGCTAATCAACCTTAAAGGCAATTTAGTTTATCTTTATTTTCATACCAATTAGTTTAGAAAAATTTACATTTCCTTTTTTTAAACTTCATAGATATCAATCCTAATTAGTGATATTCTAAAGAAATGTTGTTTTTAATTTTTCATGTCTATAATACTTGTTTATTATTACATTTAAATTAGCTAATATACCTCCTTTTCATTTTTTAATCGATGTTATTTCTTTGCTCAAACGTGAATGAGATTTTAAGCGCTATTTTTTAAAAATTAGTTTATTTTTATATACATAAGGAACTGAGGAAAAATATTTGAAATTATAGTATGATCATGGAATGTACATTGAAAACCTATTTAAGTTTTCAATAAACAACAAGTTTTATTATTAACTGTAGTAATAATTTTTTTTTTTTGGAGGGGCATGTGAGTTTGTTCGGAATTAATGATTTCTAATGTGCAATAACGCATTCTTTTTTGCTTGGATTATTCCGAATGCGAAAGTTATTTCTTGGCATTAAGTCATCCTAATATAACCTAATTGGAAAACAAAAGAGATGCTGACATTGAGTTACAGGCTTTTAAAAATTAAAATTTGTAAGATTTAAGGAAATTTGTTTAAAGATGCAAAAATTTCTTTGTATGACAAAAAAAATTATATACCAATACCAACTGATAATATACACTTTACTTATTCTTAAGATTGTAAAGACTGTATAAACATTTACCACTTTGTAATCGAAAAAGGTAAAATTAAAAGAAATTTTTTTATATAAGTATTAACATTGATTCTGATGCTATAAAATCTAATAAAATCTTTATAAATTTTATAGATGACATACAGATTTTGAACAAAATGTTAGTTTTCAAACTCGTTGAATCTCACTCAAAGTAAAACATTTTAAAGATGTTACAATGTTGATAAAAAGTATAAGCTGATCACACATACACACAGAAAATATATTATTTTAGGAATAATATTGAAGCTCTGAGTAGTAGTGCATCACGCTTCCACACCACAGGGGCGAGTTCAAACTCCGGACTGGCATGGTCGACTCAGCCTTTCATCCTTTCAGTGGGTCGATAAAAGAGTGCCATGCTTGCTTGGGTACTAAACACTGGGAGTTTCGCGTCATAATGTCCACATGACCGAAGCATCTGCTCACGCAACTCAGCGCCCAAGGTCACGTATACTGAGATGGGCACAGCAGGTCTTGGCTCTCATGGGCTGTTGCGCTACTGAGTTAAGGAATAATATTTGATTACAAAATATAAATGGTCAAATTAGCAAAAGCAGTTGAAAGTATAGAATTTAATGTACAAAGAACACATATAAAGGAATAAACATTCCCCCCTTTAGTATGAGCAAATGATTATAATGCAAACAAATACCATTTTATATAATAAATTATTAGCTTTATATCGAGATATTCTAAAATCGTGTATAGAATTGAAAATCGATGAAAATCTCAATAACTGGAGATTAATGTCACTGCGAGGGGAGCGCGAGCATATTGAAAATAAAAGGTTTAAAAAATAATTTTTTTGGAATGAAGTAAAACGAAATGCTTTCTGACATAATAAAAAATACACATTTACACTGATATAATTTATTTTTATCATCTGGTGATCATAAAAAATTAAAGATTCTACTTCAAGCGCTCATTAGCCATCTTTGATCCTATAAACAAATTAAAAAATCTATTTTATTTGTTTTGCTGTAATCCCACGATGAGAGATTTTTTTATTACATTTCTTTTAGCTTAAAATATTACTTTAGCTGACCTTCGAAATTACTGGTATGGTTATCTCCCGTCTTTTTTTTTAGGAAAGTTGTAAATCTGTTTCGCCTTTTTCCATGTGAATGAGTTTTATGATATATGGATAAGCACTTTGAAGGATTACTAGGCCAAGATTTATTTTTATGAGAATTCCCAAACATATAAAGCATAATGAAATTGTTTTGACTGAATTTCCGTTGTGATAACTTTTTTTCCGAAATATTTTCTGTGTCCTTGAAAGTAGGCGAGTATATTTTATCTTAGTTAAATTATTCACTGGAATTACGATTTTTATTGTGTACTATAAAAATAATTATAAAAAAAAGCATTGGGGTGACTCGATAACCCCGCTCGACCATTAGTATCGAGTGCGTGCCTGCTCCAGGGTTAAAACATGTTGAAGTCTTTTCGCTTTAAATATTAAAAATAATACAATTATTCTTCATCGGAATTTTATATTATTCTTCATTATTTAACATCAATTCTAAATGCAAATTCTGCGAGGCTTAAAATTACAGTTCGTTTAAAAATAATTATAATTTGAGCAATCATTTAAAAAAAAATCATTTTACATTTTTGTAAACATTGTCACGCACTTGGCTTTACTCTCCTTACAATTCAGCGATTATATGAATAATGTTTTATTTTCTTATAAATGAACTCGTGGAAAGAGAGCGGGTACTTCAGCCGGTATACTTTTAATGTATCAGTGCTGCACAACTAATAAATAATTGTAACTAATTATAATTAATTAATTAATACTAAATTAAGAACAAGTTTAATCAGTATTAGCGACTTCCATGGGCTTGTCTTACAGAGCAAAGTTTTTCAAAGGAATGCTTATGATAAGAAATTGACCCTCTGAGTTCTTTTTCTATATTTAGCTGATATCTATATTTTGCTACCGCATAGCAGCCACCGCATTTTGCAATATGTTCCAATTTAAAAATTAGAGAAAGGAAAAATAACATAATTATCATATTACTTATTATTATTATTATTATTATTATTATTATTATTTGCCTAAAAGTAATTTAAAGAAAATAACCCTAAATTTAATACTTATGTCATTAATTTGTACGATTTTTTAGAACATGCTACACTTTCCCCATGAACAATTTTGTGGTTTTGATTGCTGTGTTGTACGACTTATTATGGTTTATAAATGTAAATGAGCAGAATATTAAAAAAATGGGCATCTGTGATCCCTATCCCTATTGAAGGAAGCTGAAACTGATCAAGCAATTAAAGAACCTACTGAAATAATGCATATTAATCAAGATAGCGAAAGTAAATATCAGAAAAGCGTTAGACATTAAATGTTTGAGTTGATTTGAAATTTTCAAATGCTGCCTAAAGATCTCTATGGAGAAAACTATGAAGCCATAGTGTAGCACTCCGCCTTGTCAAAAAGACACAAGGAAGAAAAAGTTCAAAATGTTATTTGTAGATCATCAAACGATAGCAAAAGTACAAAAACGTGAACAAAATATGACAGTTTAGCTGGAAAATAACGTTCCTGTGTTGTTAGCGAAAAGAGAGAGAGAGAGAGTGTCTGTGATTTATGTCCTTTATTAAGGACACGCACATATGAACGTTATTTTTTTTAGTTTTATTGGATTTTTTCTCAAATTTTCAAAGAAAAATTGAAAAGTCCTTGAAAGTAGGGGTAAGTATATTTTCTCTTAATTAAATTATTCACTGGAATTTTGTGTTTTTTATCGTGTATAGTAAAAATAATTATAAAATAAATTATAGTTTTAAAACAAACTAAAAAACACGCTTTTATAGTGAATCGAACTAAAAAGTAAAAAAAAATATATTAATATTTATTACTTAAAAGTAACATATACAAAATTCAATACTTATCTTAATTTGTACGGTTTATAATTTTGATCGTATTGTAGCTTCAGCGCCCCCCAATGCATTAGTATTGCATTCAATAAATTATTATTTTCAAGGGGGGCGCGAAAAAATTATGATTGAAAATTGGGTCGCCAGTGGTGAAAGTTTGAGAACCACTGAGATAAGCTTCAAAATTATGATTCATCGAATTCTTGTTCAAAACGCAGAACTATGAAGATTTCGACGAGGCAGTTCATACAATGCAAGATAAAAATGTTCCTATCTCTGAACTTTTCGCAATAGAGACAGCTTTTCCATTTGTGAAGGTATTGGGATGAGACCAATTTCCACGTAGCGATGGATGACTGGAAAAATTTAAGAAAAGACACGGCAAATGGCGCCTGAAGGGATTTTTGGTGCATTGCAAAGACATGAAACGTATTATGAGAAACAAAGTACTTTTTTAAATAAAAAAAACTCAAACAAAATGAACATGTTTCATGCGTAATTTAATTTAAGGACGCATGTGGTAAGTTTAAAAAGCCTTGTTATAAAATAATGTATGCTTAAAATTACGTGTATGCTTTAAATTAAAAAATGTCCTTAAAGTTCCTTAATTTTAATATAAAATGATTTTCTTTTTGGAAATACAGTGTTTACCTTAATATTCTTTTTTTTCTCTTTTTCTTTCTTTTTTTTCGTTGAGTAAGATATATAAAATAAATAGATACTAATTTACAAAAAGGAGTGAGTAATTAATTTGTTTAAATATATGGTGTTTAGGAACTTAAAATTTGTTTTATGTGGTTCATAAAGCATATTGAAAGATGAACCTCTACATAGCGAATTTTCCATGTAACGAACTTTTTTTCGGGTGTAATAGGGACTCCCCCATAGCCCTTGATTTTTTATTGGTTGGTTATAATTCTATGTATATATTATGTAAAATTTAATTATGTGTTTGTTATTAATCATTAATTTTATTGATTAATGCTAATTTTTTATTCAATAATTGATTTTGTATTGTTTTTGTTGCCGAAAACCGACAAAATCAAAAGAATATGTTGGGCGGCATATTGGAGCATGATACCAAAAGGGTGGACTTTCGACCCTGGACCGCCCCTTGAAAAATTCTTGTGTGCGCTACCGGTCCGACTGTATAATTATATGTAATAATAACAATACTCTCCTGTTTTAGATTTCTTTTGAGATCCAAGAAAAAAATTTCCGTGGAATTATCGAGTGCTTGTTTAAAATGTATTTCATTTTATAATTAAATATACATATTTGCTATGCGTTTATAATTTTTACATTTTTTTTACAGAATTTCATTTTACAAAAATAAGTGCTTAGTAACTGAGTTCGATGACAAGCTTAATATTTATGTATGCATCACAAAAGAAAATAACGGAACTTGGAACAGTTACTATTAAAAAAGATTAATTTATAGAAGAAAAGAAAAAATTGAAATCATGCGATTTAACTGTTTAAAATAGAAGAGTAAAAAAAAATAATTTCTGATTGTATGATTATTTTCTGATGGAATATACATTATTTTTTTATAATGCTCCATTATTAGGATAAATAAAAAAAAAAAGATTAAATAAATAATCATTCGTATAAAGTTAATAAAGTTTTCAACAATTCTGTAGAGTATCACTCATTATAACTACACTACATACATACGGCAAGAAATTATTAGATACGTATATTTTAGAGCGAGTAACAATTTATGAATCAATGAGCCATAACACTTCTAATAAGAATATACTTATAAAATCTATAAGAAATCTATATATCTTAATCTATAAGAAAGAGAGAAAAAAATCTAAAAACACGTTTTTTTATATTGATTTAATCATGATGATTCAGAAAAAGGATTCATGATTGATGATTCAGAAAAGAAAAATCAAAATTTGCAATAAACAACAGACAAATGAACCACAATTTTTTTAATACTGTGAAACAATAAGACAGGTAGCGTAATGTCTCATTTCCGAAGTTGAAGATAGAGTAAGAAGGCATGATTCATAAAAAAAAATTGTAAACTAAAAACATTAATCATAGAAGAATATAAATATCGACGCAGAAATTACAAAAAAAAATTAAAAAAATATCAAATTTGTACTAAGTCTAAAAGTTGTGGACACTAAAAGATATTTTACCAAGTATTATACTTAAGGGGGAAAAAATACAATATTTAAAACCATATTGAGAGAGAGAGATTTTTTTTAAGTATTCGAAGGCTTTTGTGGCCTAACTTTTCAGCAGTTTTTTGATTATTAATTTTTTTTAACAGTTATGCTAGATTTTAAAAATAGATTATGTTATTCCAAAAAGAACAAGTAACAGATATTGTAAAAAAATTACAGTTCCGATGTTTTATTTGCTGAAAGCATTAAATCTTACAGAAAATTCCTAGTGCAAGAACACGTTTGAAGAAATTAAAGCTGTCATTTAACAATATTTAATTCCATCGATGTATAAATTTAAATAAAGGGATGGTAAGACAAGTATTTGATTGGAAAGAAAGGAATCTCTAAACAGTGGCGTATCTCTCACTAACTAGAGCAGGCATGCCCAACCCGCGGCCCATTTGGAGACTTGTGCTGTCTATATTATTTTAGACACTTGGACTACAGGCAAGTGGCATGTAATTTACGGAGTTCCTGTCCCTAAACGGGGACGTACCTCCTCATCAGAATTGATAAATTTAGAGCCGAATTAATGGGGTGACATAAAGAATTAATAAAGATTGAAATAATTAAGATGGGCAGAACATATCTGCTGAAAAACAGTAGCGAACGAAGTCCGCTCACTGATGGAAAAATGCCCTGCTTGCTGCGTTCTGATTGGTCGAGACCGATCAACGCAGAAAGTGGGCGTGGAAAGGGATTGGGTCGATCCGAAAATAAACGACCCGAAACAAGATCTCCCATAGAAAAATGGGGGAGAACAAATTTTGAATAAAATTTAATGAACCAACTTGCACATTGCCAGTAAAATGGGGGGGGGGGAGGGACCAAAAAATAGTAGAGTAAAGGACATGATCGCGGTATAAGAATTTATATAACGCAATGAAGTCATAAAGTGATAAATACTTGGTAAAAAATTGATAAAAGGAAACAAGGAAAATCCAGCTTTCAAAAATAAACGGTCGCTCCAAGGAGTGATTTAATTTATGATTGCTGGATGAGAAACGAATTTTATAAGGGTACTAGATAGAAAGCGCCGTGCCTCCATCTGGTGGCCGGAAAGGAAAGTAGAAGCGAGAATAACCGCAAAATTGAATTCAAGAGGTCACCTTCCCGGATTCCGACCGCGGTGATCGTAGCTTCAGAAAAACATGGGAGTTTTCAGATTAGAAGTAGGAAGTTTAAGCTTAAAATTTAAGAGTTAAAATTTAAGATAAGTTCCCAATGAGAAATAAGCTAAGTTTAAGCCCTAAGCCTTTTGGCTTGGGGGAAACTTATAAAGTCTTGTTCAAGAAGCGCTCGGGGGCGCTTTTGAGACGAGGGCACTGCGGGATCGTATGCAGGCTGGTTACTAATTAGCTCATTGGGAAAGTTAGGAAGTTTACTAAAGAACCTTTTAGAAAGGTCCTTTATATGAGGTAATAATGGCTTAATTTTTAGATCACGATAAATGACTTCATTGCGTATGAATCAGGGAGCATTTACTATCTGCCTCAAAAAGCGTGTAATTTCTTAAGATGGCACATGCCAGCGGATCCAAAAATTTGTGATCCGTAACACATGACCGGTGGGATGATAGATTTGTAGAGCAAAACTTTGTGCCGGATCGCAAGTTTACTCCTTCTAGAGATGAGCTTTTTAAGCATAGCATGAACAGTGATCGCTTTTTTGCGAGTCTGTTCGATATGATAGGCAAAAGTTAATTTGGCTTCTAGAAACAACCCTAGGTATTTTGCAACATTTACCCAGGGGACGGGCTGGCCAAAAATAGTTACGGGGGTAAGTCCAACGGGGAGTTGGGATCTTCTCGTAAACATGAGGCAGGCACTCTTAGAAGCGTTTACTTTTATTTTCCAGTCGTTGAGCCACAGAGTTCAAGCAAGGAAATGTAATGTTGCAGATTAGAGATTACAACGGAAAATCTCTTATTCTGCGAAATAACGGCAGTATCATCAGCAAACATTGCTAAATGCGATGAATCAGTTTGCGGGATGTCATTTACGTACAGAGTGAAAAGCAGAGGCGAGCTTAGACTTCCTTGCGGAAGGCCGCTTCTGATTGGTCGAGAGGAGGAGAGAATCCTGTCAACTCTCACTCTGAATGATCTATGGGATAGAAAGCTATGAATGGACTTGATCAAGGGAGCCGGAAAATCAAGTCGTATGAGCTTGATTAATAAGCCATCATGCCAAATTTTGTCGAAGGCTTTGGCTATGTCCAGAAAAAGTATACCCGTGGCCTCGTGCTTGGCGAAGCCGCTATGAATCAACTCCGTTACTCTGAGCAGTTGGTGAACCGTCGAGCACTTGGGTCGAAAACCGCACTGCTGTGGGATAATCATGTTTGAAGCAGCGCAGTGTTGATTCAGGCGCCGGAGAAGCACAAATTCATATACTTTGCTCAAGCTACTTAGCAATGAGATTGAACGATAATTTTGAGCTAATTCCGGATTTTCGTCCGGTTTTAGAATGGGGATAACCACGGCTGTTTTCCAGGAATCTGGAAAATAGATGTTTTTAAAAAGCTGGTTAATCAGCAAGGTAATAAATAATAAAAATTTAAGGGGAAGATTTTTAATCATACTGTTAGTTCTGTTGATGAACAGCGCCCTCTAGCGGCTTGTAAAGAAAAACTTCAGTGTAAGTGTAACACTCACTCCGAGAGGTTGTGTACGGAGTAGAGAGAGAGATTAAAAATATTACAGTCCACTGCGTGTGTTTACTGTGTGTGTGTGTTGAGTCAATTCATGGTCCACCTCACCGGAGGTAAGCGACCGAATGGAAATGTGTATTTGTGAAACCGTGGATTATCAAAATTCACAGTGAAAAAAAAAATATATATATAAGTGATTGCCAAAGTGTGAATAGAGAACGATTGACTTTAGCGAGCAGCGTGAAACAGCGATCTGAGGAGGTAGGTGCAATTAATTGATCCTTCTATTAGTGTCCTTAATTCATAAATATGTCTTTAAATAAATTAGGGAAAGATGAGTTAAAAATCGTTGCGGAAGAGTTAAATTTAACTGTACAAGAAGGAGCAAAAATCGCTGGCTTAAAAAACTTAATTGTAAATAGTGACGCTTACAAAAATGATAAAGAGATTAGTTCAATCTGCAATCGATTATGCTTTGGCGGAAATTAAAAATAAGAGATTGGATAGTGAAATTAAGTTAGAATTTGAACGAATTAAATTAGCGCAATTGCAAAAACAATTAGAGCTTGCAAATATCAGAAGAATTTAATTGAAAATTCCGATATTCGAAATCCGAGTGTTTTGAAACTGCCGACAATAATAATGTTGAGACTTTGTTAAAGTCCGTGAAAACTTTAACAATACCCGTACCTTCAAGAGTGAGTCATATAATTTATTTTTCCAGTCGCTTGAAAAAGCATTCAAAATAAAAGAGGTTCCCGAACAATTTAAATGCGAAATTCTTTTAAATATTCTAGGTGAAAAAGTGAATAATTTACTTGTTCATGTTTCCGAAGAAGAGTTAAATAATTATAGTAAGCTTAAAGATTTAGTATTAAAAGAATTTTCTCCTACACCACAAGAATGCTATAATAGATTTCAGAAAGCGCAAAAATTAAGTTCAGAGAGTTATGTGCAATTTGCATCACGATTATGCGCGACATTTGAGTATTATTGTCAGCTGCGCAATGTGAATGATTTTAAATCATTGTGTGAGTTAATTGTATCGGATAAAATAATGAACACTGGACAGAGAATTATTGTCTTACATGAGTATAAAACAGGGAGAGAAATATTTTAAACCACAAGAGTTAGGGCGTGAGTGTGATATATATTTGTCATCGAAAGGCAAAATTAAAAATGAGATATTTTCTAAGCCCTTTTGTGAAAATTCCAAGCGTTTTAATTATAATAAACAAAACAAATTTAATGCTAAAATACCGCGAGATGCATCGAATGTATTTTTTCCGAGTTAAAAAATGATAAATGTGTATTGTGTAAAAATAATCATGCTTTACAATTTTGCCCACAATTTAAAAATGTTTTCTGTAAACGAAAGAGTAGAATTTGTTAAAAATAATAGACTTTGTTTTAAATGTTTTTCACCTCAATGCAGCGTTAGTAGATGTAGATCAAAAAATTGTTTCTGCTCGAAACCGCATAACAAACTATTACATTACCCCAGAGAAAGGAGAGGGAATTCCTTCTTCCCCCTTGAGACGATGACAGACGTTAACCAGGAACCCCAATTCGCCTTGAGTTCTTTCGTTCGAAAGAAGACGAAGCACAGATCGTGGCAACGGCGTGTTTAAAAACAAATGCCTTTTGAGTACTGCTTTAATTCTAGTGAAAGATAAATATTCAGAATGGCAGACATTTAGAGCCTTGTTAGACTCGGGCAGTGAAACTTGTCTGATTTCGAATGAGTGCGCGAATAAATTACGACTTAAGACCGAAAGAATAAATACATTAATCTCGTGTTTAAATGATGCTTCTATGGTAGTAAATGGGTGTGTTAAAGTGGCGATTTCTAATCAAAATAAATCTTTCGAAGGGAAGTGGATATGCTCGTAGTTAAAAAAATCACTGATTTTATTCCGCAGAAAGCGTTAGAAATAAATTCTGATTTTTATAAATTTGTGGAATTAGCGGATTCTAAATTTAATGTTCCCGGCAAAATTGATTTATTATTAGGTGCAAATATATTTTATGAGTTATTGAAACCGGAAAGAATTAAAATAAAAAGATTCGCAATTACTGTTAGTCAACAGCGTATTTGGTTATATAGTAACGGGTAATTTAGATGCAATAAATGAAACTAAGGTTCACTGCGGTTTGATTCGTGATGAGGATTTAAATAAAAATTTAGAAAAATTTTGGAAATTAGAGGAGATTGAGGAACCGATAGTTAAAAATAAAGAAAGGCTAATTTGTGAGGAACATTACGCGAATACTCATTTTAGAACTAAAGAAGGTAAATATGTAGTATCTATGCCCTTAAAAAAGGAACCCTCGTGTTTGGGTAATTCGAAAGACATAGCCCTCAGACGACTTGGATCGCTGTGGAATCGCTTAGCTAGAGATGATAATTATTTAAATTTATATCGTGAATTTTTAAGAGATTATGAAAGACTGGGTCACATGAAGGAAGTGACTAACGAAACTGATCCAGATATAACATACTACGCTACCCATCATGGAATTTATCGTCCAGAAAAGTCCACAACAAAACTTAGAGTTGTCTTTAACTGTTCTTCGTTAACTGATAATGGAATATCTTTAAATGACATTCAATATAATGGAGGAGTGATACAAGAGGACTTATATGCGCAAATGCTCAGGTTCAGAACTTACACGTATGCGTTTACGGCTGACATTAAAATGATGTATCGAACTATATTAATTAACCCTAAACAGCGTAATCTGCAGAGAATCGTTTGGTGTGAAAGTGAACATGAATCACCCAAAATTTACGAACTTTCAACTGTTACCTATGGCACTGTAAAGTGCTCCTACTTAACACAGAGAACTTTAACCCAATTGTCGATGGATGAAGAGGCTAACTTCCCTATAGCAGCTTCCGTTTTACGGAACAATTTGTATATGGACGATGTCCTTTGTGGTGCTGCAACGTTAGAGGAGGCAATTGTTCTCAGACAACAATTAAAAGGAATTTTGAAAAAGTGCTGGAATGGAGTTGCATAAACTTTGCGCCAATCACGAGAAATTGTCACCGGATCCCGAACAGAATTACAATTTTGCAACTTTAACAGAGACGAAAACGTTAGGAGTGTCGTGGAAACCGAACCTAGATTGCTTTTTGATTAAAGTGAAAGTCTGTTTGGACAGTTCTTATACTAAAAGAGACGTCTTGTCTACTATTGCCAAGATCTTTGATCCTGTTGGACTGATGGCACCAGTAATTTCCAAAGCAAAGATTTTCCTCCAGCGTTTGTGGAGAAGCAAATTGGAATGGAATGACCTTCTGCCAGCTGAAGAATATCGAGAATGGCAACAATTCCTAGTATCTTTAGAGAATATCAACAATATAGAAATACCAAGGCGTATTCTTGTCGCTTTTCCAGTAGTTACTGAGATCCATGGCTTTGCTGATGCCTCAGAGCGGTGCTACGGTGCAGCAGTTTACTGCAAATCTAAAAATTTGAAGAGTGAAACTTTTAGTTCGGTTAATCACAAGCAAATCGAGTAGCGCCTATTAAAAGCCTGACAATTCCCAGACTTGAATTGTGTGCTGCAGTGCTATTGGCAAAACTGGTGAAAAGAGTTGTAGCTGCTTTACAACTAGAAACTGCTGAAGTATATCTTTGGTCGGATTCGATGATCGTCTTGGCGTGGCTTCGAAAGGAACCGATGGACTTAAAGACCTTTGTTCAAAATAGAGTTGCCAAGATACAAGAACTCTATCCTAATCAGTTATGGAGACACGTACCATCTGATCAAAATCCCGCAGACTTAGTCTCCCGAGGAGTCGATCCTGAGAAACTTTTGCAACAAAACTTATGGTTTAATGGACCAACATTTCTTTCAGGTGATGACTATCCAAATCGAACTATAAACTGTAGAGAAGCTAGATGAATATAATTCAGAACTGAAAAACTGTGTTAATGAACAAATTGAAAACTTTCAATCGTTGCTTAATATTCATGTTAATGATTTTTAAACGACCTTCTTAATCTAAGCAATAATTATATAACTATTTTACGTGTATTAAGTTTTATTTTCAGGTTCGTGGAAAATTTAAAGGGAATAAATAAAGTGGCTGGTCCACTTACAACAAAAGAATTTCAGAAAGCTGAGACATACCTGATAAAAAAGATACAAGAGCAAGAATTTTCCAGTGATATTAAACATCTTAAAAGTAAGGAAGTGTGCTACCAAACAGTAAGTTAAAGACATTGAATCCCTTTTTAGATGACAACGGTGTCTTAAGAGTAGGAGGACGATTGTGTAACTTAGAGTTAAGTTTCGATAAAAGCACCAGATAATTTTACCAAAAAATAATAGATTAACTTTAATAATAATAGAATATTTTCATAAGAAATATTTACATGTGGCAACTGTATCTTTACTGAATCATATTCAGGAAAAATTTTGGCCGTTGAATGGTAGGTCAATGTGCAGAAAAATTGTATATAAATGTATTGTATGTTTTTAAAGCGAACCCAATTGTGTCAACTCAAATTATGGGTAATTTGCCAAAAGAGAACTTATTACTGATTATCCATTTAATTGTTCAGGAGTAGATTTCTGTGGTCCTTTTTCATTAAAAATAAAGGACAACGTAAAGAAATTTGTTTAAAGTGTATATTTGTATTTTTGTGTGTTTTGTGTTTAAAGCGGTACATATTGAGTTAGTATCAGATTTAACATCGCAAGCATTCATTGCCGCGTTGAAAAGGTTTATGGCTCGAAGAGGCAAATGTGCAAAACTGTTTTCGGACAATGGTAAAAATTTCGTCGGAGCTAGCAATGAAATTAAAAAACTCCTTGAAATAGTCAGAAAACCAGACGAAAAATTAGCTAATTACTTAGCAGCAGAAGGAATAGAGTGGAAATTTATTCCTGCGAGGTCGCCCAATTTTGGAGGTCTTTGGGAAGCGGCCATAAAGTCATGTAAATATCACTTAAAGAGTTGTGAATGGAATTAATTTAACGTACGAGGAACTACTTACGGTCACGAGTACAAATTGAGGGAATTTTAAATTCTCGACCGCTTTGCCCCCTATCAAACAATGATGATGATTTCCAAGTGCTTACACCAGCTCATTTTTTAATTAATAGGTCTTTAAATTCGCTAGAAGAGCCTAATTTGACAAAATGTAAAGAGAGTAATCTCAAAAAGTGGCAAAAAATAACTAAGATAGTTCAGTTAATGTGGAAATTTTGGAGTCGTAATTACTTGAATCAATTACAACAAGAGAGGAAAATGGATGTTTGAGAAGAATAACGTTAAAATTGGAGACTTGGTTTTAATAATTGAAGAAAATTTACCAACATATAAATGGGCATTAGGTAGAATCGTAGAATTGTATTATGGCGAAGATAAAAAAGTGCGTGTAGTGAAAATTAAAACTCAGTATAGTACATGTAAAAGAGCCATATCAAAAATTTGTGTTTTACCAATGGAAGATCCTTAAATATAATTTGAATTTTTCATTTAGTGTAACCATTGGTGGTGTGTAAATTTACTCATTGTTAGTAAAGTGATTTTGTATTTGTATATAAAAAAAATATTGTTATTTGTGAAATCTTGAATTTATATAATGATTTATATGTAATTGTATTTCTTGAGAATTGTCAAGTGTTGAATGTGTGTAAAGTGTTCTAAATGTAATCAATATGAATGTTAATTTAGTAACAATGATTGCATGGTAAACCAGTGCAATGTGGGGCGGTATGTTAGTTCTGTTGATGAACAGCGCCCTCTAGCGGCTTGTAAAGAAAAACTTCAGTGTAAGTGTAACACTCACTCCGAGAGGTTGTGTACGGAGTAGAGAGAGAGATTAAAAATATTACAGTCCACTGCGTGTGTTTACTGTGTGTGTGTGTTGAGTCAATTCACATACGATTAGTAATTTGATCAAGTCCGGGGGAGTTTTTGGGCTTGATTCTCTATACGTAAGTTAATACTTCCGTTGGTGTGGTTGGTTCAATTTCTTGACCATGGGGAGTAGCTAGGAAGTTTACAACTTCCTCGTGTATGCGTTGATCGAATTCTTCTCGACCAGCGACGTGATTTGGTTCGAATTGCTCTTGCAAACTGTCAGCGATAACCTCCGCCTTTTCAATAGGGGTTATAGCGGTACTGCCTAAAGCCCCTTGCAAGAGGGGAATGGAGCGAAAAGGCTTACGTAAGAGGGAGGATTTCCTCCAAAAAGTGTTGTCCTCGGGCGATAAAGCCTCAATGTGTTTTTCCCACTGTGTGTGGGAATGTGATTTAATATCCTTCGTTATCTCACGACTGAGGGTACGGAATTCAGAGTAAATACTAGGGCACCTAGTTCTTTGCCAAAATTTCCGTAACCTGTTGCGTTGATGAATTTTTGATTTAATCTCAGGGGAGAGGATTTTGGTAACATTTTTAAATTTTGGTTTTGAAGCCTCAACGAAAGCTTCGGAAAATTTTTGGTTGAGTTCGCTAATAGCTAACTCAGTATTTTCATTGCTGGTGAGATCAGTAGTGGGGAGGGGTTTCTTATTTAGAGCAAATTTAAAATTATTCCAATTTGTTGAAAGCAGCTCTGGATTTTTAATTATCGAAGTATTAAGATTAATTTCGAGAATTACGGGGTAGTGATCAGAGCTGAGATCGCTAAGAACTCTGATACTATGGTTGTAGGGAATGTGTTTGAACACAGCCAAGTCGATAATACTTCCAAACCGCTGGTGCGGTTGGAGGTGTGTGGCAGTCTGCGGTGCGACCAGCTTCGCTCCCCTTAGATTGCTGACTAGGTTGCACAGCGAGACTCCGTATCGAATTGATTTGGCGTTGTGCCAATTCACATGAGTGGCATTTAAATCACCAGCTATGATACAATTACTGCCAGAATTAAATATTTTTTTAAAATCCTCTGATGGGAAATTACGACGTACATTGTGTCTAACGTACGCCGATACAATATTTAAGGGAGGGGCATTTTTGATTTTAATTTGCACAGCAGTGGCGTCAATTCCTTGCATTGCGGGAAGAGGAACCCTGTTGTGCACGATCTCGTTTTTACAATAAATGGCCGTGCCGCCTCGCGTTACGGTATGGGGGAATTCAATCCTATCGTCTTTAAATAGACGATAGTTTGCGATCTGGGGGTCGATACCCGGCTCAAGCCAGGTTTCTTGGACCAAAAACAAATCAAAGTTTTGCTCTATAACAAAATCACGGACTTCGTGGATTTTGTTACGCAAAGAATTTGCGTTCCAAAATCCAATCTTAAGAGAATTTCTCACGTGAGCTGGGAAAGTTAGGCCTGGGAGTGACGAAGCCTGCAGTAGGCTTCGAAAATGACATAAGTTTTATCCACGTCTGCAGATGCCGAGCGGAGCGCGGAAAGGGAGTTTTTGAACGCCCTGCAGAAGACTTGCTTACCAATGCAAGGAGTATCCTCGATGATGACGAGCAAGTCTTTTAAGAGACCGGCATTTACGCTGGCATCTTTGCTAGGGGCCGGTGTAGGGAGGGCCGTAGAAGTAGAGGGGGGGCTAACATGCTCAGTGGGTATTAAATTTTGGACTACTTTAGAGTAGTCCAAATTAGGCGAGACTTTTCTCGCCTTAGAGATATCAGGGCGTGGGACCTGAGATGCTGTTTTTTTTATTAGATTGGCATTTTTCGGCTTAGGGCCGTTTTTATTTTTGTGTTTTGGGCTTTCTTTTTAGCATTGTTGGGATGCTTAGGGCAACGGCTCCAGTTTGCCGCATGCGCACCCGAACAATTGGCACACTTCATTTGATCATTGAAATCGAGAGTGCAGTCCTTGGCCATATGGGGCCCTGCACAGCGTGGCGGAAGGTGGCACACCTCCGAAGAGTGGAACCACCCTTGACAACGCCAACACTGGTTGATTTTATTTCCTCTTTTTCGAACGGCTTCACTTCAATCCGGGTACCGAATAACTCAGTGAAGTCGTAGATTTTAGGGGCATCCACGCCGTTTTCGATTTGCAAATAAAATAAAGGCATGGGGGCCTTTGTTCTGTAGTTTTTCATTTGCGAAACTTTCGCAACTTTAAAGCCTTCTGCTTCGATTTCAGCTTTGATGTCTTCCGGCTCCGTGTTGGAGGGAAGACCGCGGATGACGATCTTAATCGGTCGGTCTTGTTTGAGCATGAAGCTCTTAAATTCAACCCCTGTCTGTTCGAGCCAGTGACTGAGGTTCCTGTATTCGACTTCGTCGCCTACAGTTACCTTCAGAAAACGGCCCGACATCTGGGATTGAAAAGAGGGGGCAATCAACTTTGCTAGAGCCACTAATTGCCTCCAATCTTCCTTGGGAGAGACGAAAAACGGCGGGATGCGGGGCTTTTTAATCACCTCGGGCACCACGACTTGATCTTGCAACTCCGTTTGTTGCCATAATTCCATATCCTCATCCTCACTTTCCTACAGGCGGGAGAATCGAAAATCGTGTTTTGACCCACCCCACCTCTCCCCGTGAAGTTTTTTCGAAATAATTTTTTTCCCCTTCATTTAACTTCCAAGCAATTGTAATAGCAAGTGTGTTGATGGATGAAGGAAAGCAGATGAGCTTGGGTATGTTATTCCTTTTTCAACATGAACTTCGTTGACGAGTGAGTAGTGTATTTAGTTCTGTTTGCCAGAGAAATAATTTATGTCTATATTTTTAAGTTCAGATTAGTAGTCTTTTTCTTGTTTTATTTGGCATGAAAGAATCTGATGATGGAATTAATGAGTTGCCTCAGAACTGTAAAATAGCTAGTAGAAATGTAAGATAATTACGGCAGGAGAATAAAGAAGTTCAATATTTTAACCTTCTGAAATTATGTAAATTTTTCATGTTATGATATATTTTAATCACGGTGCAATAACAAACTAAACATTTGGCTATCGGGGAGAAAAAAACTTTTTTGTCAAACAGTGTAATAATTATAATGCTGCTCTTCTTTGCTTAATTGCCTTTTTGCATTTGAAAAAAAAAATTTTGAAAATCTAAATCAATTTTATGCTGACATTCTGTAACACAAGTATAAAATGTGAAGATGTTACACAAATAGATGTTATACTACGTAACCTCAGATGGCAGCATAAATCTAATGTAGATAAGAACCTTGTAGGTTAAGAGATATTCTTCCACCAACAAGTGCAGTCGGTCGACTTTCAACTTTGTTGTGATTGTGATCCAGTAAAAGGTAAACTTGCTGTTTTTTGATCATATCAATAATTATTGAATAAATTTCTATTATATATTTATTCCTCATGGCTGAAAGAAAAATTGAAAAGAAGAAAAGGAAACTTGAAGATGAAAATAGACAGTTTTAAAGTGAATGGGAAAATTTGTACTTTTTTTTTATTCATGTAACAGACAATGCAGTGTGTTTGATTTGTCGTCATTCAATTTCAATTTTAAAATCATACCTTAAAAGATACTATGAACAAAAACATGGAGAAATTGATAAACTTACTGTTGGCGAACGGAAAGCTAAGTTACAGTCTTTGAAGAACAATTTGACATCTCAACAATACATATTTCATAAGCAAAATGCCCAATCAAATCAGTGGCGTAATGTACACTCCCGCACTGCGGGGAGGGGGGGGGCAAGGCTTCTAGAGGGCCCAAGGCCAGACTGACTCCATTAACGTAGAATTTCACAAAATTAGCTTTACATTTTTTTTTAATCCAATTTTTTAGCGATTTTCAAATTGGCGATCTAACATCATTCAAAATTAAAACAATGATAGCTTATTAGATATCTTAGATCCAAGAACCAAATCAAAAAAACATTTTAATTTGCTGTAATCGCCGCGACGAAAGAGATACTTTTCTTTAGTGGGTTTTCTTTCCAAACCTAAATTACCAACAGCTAAAAAGAAAGTCAGTCGGAAAATTGGATAAAATGCTAGAAATATAAAAAAATTCATCACTGTTTTTTTTAGTATACTTCATGTTAGCAGTAGGGAGAAAAAAAGACATGTTACTTTTTACTGAAGTAGCAAAGAAACTTATTGGCATCTTTAACTTCTCCCCCCCCCACCCACATGTATTTCATTTTCATTTAGCGAACTCGTAAATAACGTACATCTGTTATGCTTTCTTCATGAAAAATAGTATTGCGATTCTTGAAAACGCATACAGAGCATTTTAAATGATTACATGGTCTAGATTTATGATTTAAAAACCCATATGCCCACAGAAATTTCCGTAGATTTATGAGTATTCAATCAAATAAAGAATAATGAGAAATGATTCACAAAATGGTTTTTAGAACATATATATTTTTATATTCAATGCACTTCAATATAGGAAGTGTTCCTTCGCTGTTAAAACATTTTGATCGCACTTTTCTCTCTAGTAATAGAGTGTTTTTTTTCCAGGTATAGAAGTTTAAGTTGGCATTACTTTCCAAGATGGCGACCGATTTTACAGCTGTCAAGTGATTTATTCTCAGTTTGGTTTGGCAATTCATCAAAACGATCATCAAGCAGGGCGTAGATTCGTCGAATGGGCCCAAAACAAGATTGCCGTTGTTCCCGATTTTCATAAGCGAATTTTGTTTAGCGATGAAGCGCACTTCTGGTTGAATGGCTACGTCAACAAACAAAACTGCCGCATTTGGAGTGAAGCTAATACACAAGTGTATGTCGAAACACCGTTACATCCAGAAAAACCGGCTGTTTGGTGCGCTTTATGGGCTGGTGGAATCATTGGTCCGTACTTCAAAAACGATGAAGGCCACAACGTTACAGTCAATGGTGATCGGTATAGAGCCATGATTACTAACTTTTTCATTCCTGAATTGAACAATCATGATGTCCAGGAGCTGTGGTTCCAACAAGACGGCGCAACATGTCACACAGCTCGTGCCACAATCGATTTATTGAAAGACACGTTTGGTGACCGCCTAATTTCACGTTTTGGACCTGTGAATTGGCCTCCAAGATCTTGTGATTTAACACCGCTAGACTATTTTCTGTGGGGCTATGTAAAGTCATTGGTCTATGCGGATAAGCCCCAAACGCTTGACCATTTGGAAGACAACATTCGCCGTGTTATTGCCGATATACGGCCACAAATGTTGGAAAAAGTCATCGAAAATTGGACGTCCAGATTGGACTACATCCGAGCCAGCCGTGGCAGTCCTATGCCAGAAATCATATTTAAAATGTAATGCCACAAGACTATCTTTCGAATAAAAAAAATTCATGTCAATCGAATAATACATCGTTGTTTTATTGCAATTTAAAGTTCTATACCTCTAAAAAAACACCCTTTATTAGAACTGTTTTTTGTAAACGCAATTAATTATTCTGGTTCTTATATTGTTATTTGGTTAAGACAAGAAGAAACGCGGCAGTAAAATGAGTGGAGTTAAAAAAAAACTGAGTGGTTCTCAAAAACGAAAAATTCGAAAGGGAAAGGAGTATAATATTAATAGCAAATATGCAAAATTGGATAACCTTTTAATATCCGCAAGTTCATTATCTAGTGCAAGTGCTAGTAGTAGTAATGCCAGGGAACTTGATGAACAAGGACAACTCATCCCGTGATTCATAAACGAAGAATTTGATAAGTGATACCTTTTTTCTATCATAAGGATCTGATATCGAAAATATTATTTTACAGTGTTTGTATTTTCTTAGTGTATCGTTTTTATTTAAGTTACCGGGTTATCAGTCGAATGTTGTTAGATTTTCCATTTTTTTAAGTACTATAAATACTCTCTAATGTTAAACGTTATTTACTTTGTTTACTCAGACACAGGTTGATTTCATATTCCGTTATAAGTTTAATATTTAAATATTTTTACGTGATGTGTAAAGGTAGATTACGTTACGGTTTTGCAATTCTTTGAATATATATGTACTAGCCGTTACCCACCCGCTTCACTGGATATTTCACGATGTTGCATATATGTATACTGTTTACATATAGTATATGAATTATTGATATCTAGCATTAAGAATTCGGTTGTATTGAAAAGTATATTTATAGCTGCAACTCTCGCCCCTTGATATAAAAAGGACATAAATTAAAATATCTAATTTCTATTTATCACTAAAATAGAAGTAGAAAAAAAAATTTCGCTCACTTAACCTAATAATCAAGTATATTTCCATCAAAGCAACTTTCAGTGGATATCTACTCCATAAAATAAACATGCGTGCTAAATTTCAAGCCTAAATCTAACAGAGCAGAAACGGAATTTTTATCATCAATACCTCGTTGAGAGCACTCTTAGCGGATTCCGATTCAACAAAAGAAGCATGCAAACCAAATTTTATTATTGTAGTCTTAGCAGTTCGAAAACGGTAATTTTGTCTATCAATACGCCCCAATAGCTCTCCCCGCTTCCCCCTGGAGTTGATTTCCGTAAAATCCATTCTTAGTGGAACTCTATTCAACTAAAGAAAAGTGCTCAACAAATTTCAAGTAAATGAGTTAAATTCAAAAACAAGAATTTTTCTATAACACGCCTTAATCCCTCGCAACCCCACTCCTTTGGGGGTCCGTTTTCGAAAAACTCTTTCTAAAAGGAACTCTATTCCATGAACGGAACATACCTTCTAATTTTCAAGAAGAATCGGTCTATTAGTTGAAAAGAGGCAATATTTATCTATTACGTCCCTTAACCCCCCTCAGTGACCCTTGGGGATCAATTTTCCCCAAAACTATTTGGTAGTGGATCTCTACACCTTGAAAAGAATCCGCTTACCAAATTTTAAGACTGTACGTCTAATAGTTTAAAAAATGGAAATAATTATCTATAACGCACCTTAAGCCCCCGCAACGCCACTTAGGAAACGATTTTCACAAAACCCATCTTATAGCAGATCTCTACTTAATGAATGTAATCTGCTTACTCAATTTCAAGATTTTACGTCTGATAGTTTAAAAAAGGAGATAATTACCTATAACGCCCCTTAATTCTCCACAACGCCACTTGGGGTCGATTTTGACAAAACCCACTTTGTAGTGGATCTCTACTCTATGAAATGAATTTGCTTACCAAATTTCAAGACTGTACGTCTAATAGTTTAAAAATGGAAATAATTATCTATAACGCCCCTTAAACTCCCGTAACGCCCCTTGGGGTTCGATCTTTGCAAAATACGTTCTTAGCTGACGTCTACTCCATGAAGGGAACCTACCTACCAAATTTCAAATCTGTAGGTTTAATAGTTCCGGAGATATCGTGATTAGTCAGTGAGTGAGTAGCTTTTCTCCTTTTTATGTATAGATATTGATGGGGGGCCGCCTTTCCATAAGGATTACAACAGTAATTTGTATACAGACCCTGTTGTTGTTTACAAGCAGAGGAATTTCTGGGAGTGCCTCTCACCCCACCGAAAAAGGGTGACGCATTTCCCACGCCTGGAAGAAGGCAATGTACCCATAAATACATCATGGTATGGGATGTTTTTTGGGAATTTCCCGCGTTTTGGGTGAGTTATGGACCGCGGGAAGATATCCCTCCGCTGACTTCAGACCAATCAGAAAAGCTGATTGTGTTTCGAGAAAGAATCCCCTCCAGAATACAGGGGTAAACCGCCGCGAAATATAAGCGCTTGCACGACGAATTTACTCACTCTCTGACACAAATTTTATCACCGATTTTGGTCTGACGACCCTTTGACAAATTGCCGAGGTTGGAGACTCCCGAGATATGGCACACCATGTTCTCTCTCTGTTAAAATAGTTCCCACCTGATTTACGAGCTGTAACTGCACTTGCCTCTTGTAGACGGCCGACCCTTAAATTTATTTCTTGTAATCTATCCGCTAATGCTGAAAGAACTGAATTTTCCGTTTGTGCGGACGACAAGCCGGATCTCTCTTCGCTAGCTATTTGGTTTAATTTCATGTTCTGCTCTTCTATCAATGCGGCATTGATTGATTCCTCTAAATTCAAAGGATCGCGGGAGAGAACAAACCGGCGTATTTCATTTTTTAAACCACTTATAAACCGAGATTGCAACAATTGGTCATTCGCATTTCTCACCGCGGTATTTTGAGCCGAATTTCCTGACTGGAAAATCTGTGTTCCCAGTTTATTGATGCGTGCTGCAAATTCCTGTACGCTCTCCGAAGGACCCTGGATACACGATGAAAATAATTGGAGACGCGTTGATAAAGGTACAGCTTTTTCGAATCTTCCAATAAGAATTCTTGCGATATCGTTATATTCTGTCAATTGACTATGTGTTGGGTCGGATAGAAAAAAATTCCTCAGCTATTCCCGTTAATTTTAATTTTAGAATTGTTACTTTCTCATCGTTTGACCACTTGCCTAAATTTGCAACATCGTTTATTTTTCCCAAGAACCTGCGAATTCCTAACGATTCACCTCCGTCGTACATTGGAATTAGATCAATTAGATTAAATTTCTCGAACGCCGTTTGCGTCAAAAGGGGGTCTGATTGTCGTGTGCGTGGCATATTTGTTAATTATTAGTTAAGACCAAAATTTCTAGCGAATCTAATTCACAACGAGAATCGTTAAGTTAAAACAAAATTTAAGCACTCGTGCAAGGCAACAGAAATTCATGAACTTTTAAATTTAAATGAAACTTTAGCTAATCGGCTCTCGCGTACATACATGCACAGAAAAAAAAATTCACATCAATACTGAAGGAGAAAAAAAAATTAAAGAGCACAAGTACCTGCGTCATCGTTGCACCTCGGACTCTCTGACAAAACTGCAAGAAAAAAAATTCACAATATCAAATTCAAGCAATACATAAAATACACAGTAGCACACGAGATGAAAATTTGTCCTGATGATCCATCAAGAAACGTTTACAAAAAAAATTTTTTAACTCAAAGGATGTAAAAAAAAATTTTCTAACGACCAAAAAAAATTTTAAGATTCTGGTCACGGCACCATTATAATGCGACGCCCGGTTAACTTAAGTTAATTTAATCTTATTATTCATTTTATAATACCCAGGTTCTAATTTATCATTTGGCGTCACACTATAGCTTAAATTTAAACATTATATCTTTAATGACAAATAAAACAGGACACTAAATTAAAAAGCCGTTCTTTAAATTAACACTTAATTTATTTACAATAACATTTAAATTACGTTAAATACTAAGGAGATATACATGATTACTTAACTGAATTAGGATCTGAGAGAGAGAGAGAACATGGTGTGCCATATCTCGGGAGTCTCCAACCTCGGCAATTTGTCAAAGGGTCGTCAGACCAAAATCGGTGATAAAATTTGTGTCAGAGAGTGAGTAAATTCGTCGTGCAAGCGCTTATATTTCGCGGCGGTTTACCCCTGTATTCTGGAGGGGATTCTTTCTCGAAACACAATCAGCTTTTCTGATTGGTCTGAAGTCAGCGGAGGGATATCTTCCCGCGGTCCATAACTCACCCAAAACGCGGGAAATTCCCAAAAAACATCCCATACCATGATGTATTTATGGGTACATTGCCTTCTTCCAGGCGTGGGAAATGCGTCACCCTTTTTCGGTGGGGTGAGAGGCACTCCCAGAAATTCCTCTGCTTGTAAACAACAACAGGGTCTGTATACAAATTACTGTTGTAATCCTTATGGAAAGGCGGCCCCCCATCACTCCTCCCCTCTCTCAGATTAACAAAACGAAAATGAATAATAATAAAAAAAATTTCAGTAAGCAAACGAAATACAGAATTGGCCTAGCGTCGGCAAATGTCTATGTCAAGAACAAAAATTCAGACTCCGGGTTCACGATCAGCTGTCCACGTCTTATGAGGGGTTCTGTCCATGTTCATCCATGATGTTGGCAGCTCCATCGTCGCTCAGATATTGCTAAAGAAATCTGCTAAACCGCAAAAAATAACAGAAACTTTGTCTCCCAGGGAAACCATATTAGTAATGAAACAACAGTTATGAGAAAAAAAAATTAAACTTGGCCCTTTGTGACCACCCTTGAAGACTCAAGCACCAATTTCCAACTCCTCTCACCGCTCATAAAATGAAAATAAGAATGTTAAAAAAAAAAATACAATCAATTTCTGAAGTTCCTAACCTATTCCGTGAGGGAAAACCAAATTAACTATCAACAACTACAATGACGTTAATGTACGAAGAGGAGAAAAAAAAAATTTTACTGAATGGATCACCCAAACAATTCACAAAAACATCAGACACAGACTGACAAATAGAAATAATTAAACAATCACAAAGAATCGTGTGCCACTAAATAATAAAAAATATTAAGACAAATAACACGTAAGAATACAAAATTGGCGTATGTAACAACTGCGCAACTAATAAAACAACACTTAGGAGGGTTGAACAAAATACATTGATAAGAAATAAACGCCAGTGAAAACATTTACATACAATTCAAGCGTGGCGCTCAGAAACAGACACTTCATAATCGTTTAACATCGAAATCTTGACACGACCAATGTGAAGTGAAAGTCCCAGACCATCAAAAAAAATACCAGCAGAACTCTTTACATACTCAAGCGTAAAAATTTCAATGGTTCACTAAGAGCATTGATAATATTTAATGAAAATAATTAAGTAAAAGTAAAAAAAAATTAGAGATTGAAACGATGAGTGTGCATAAGTGGAGAAAAAAAATTTTTGTAACTTCATAGAATGCTTGGAAGCCTAAGAAATTAAAAAAATTCACTAAAAGCATTGGTTACAAATAAAAGTTTTAAAAAAAATTTAACGGAATTAATTCAGATTTGCAAATTAAAATTTTATAAATTAACTAATCGTATAAATGATAAAAAAATTTATAACCTGCAAGAATGCTGAGTAGCCTAAGGAATTTTAAAAGAAAACTTCACTACGAGCATTGGTTACAAATAAAATTAAGAAAAAAAAATTACTGTGATTAAATTTAGAATCGCAAACTGTGAGTGCGCATGTGATCAGTATGCACCCCACTGTTTACAAATGCACACAAAAAAAACATGCCATTCCCTGCGCAAACGATTTGCTGCATGCCGCAAACGCCAGCACAAGAGATAGAATGAATTTAAGATAAAAAAAATTTTGCAAATCCGATTGTAAAAAAAAAATAACTATAACGATTAATATTGCTTAAAAGAAACTTTAAAGAGAAAAAAAAATTTTCTTCCACATTCAATACATTTGAATTTCCATTTGAGAAATGAATTCCAGAAATCACAAGTGCAGTTGAAAATTTCAGAAAAAAAAATTTAAAACATAAAATTGATATGCAACCCAAGTCATATGAGGCGATACATACAGAGTAAAGTAATGTAACTAAAAAGAAAATTATTGCAAGTGTTACACAGAATTAAACAGTTTCCAATATAAAAAAATATCGCTTAACTAATCAACATAACTTTTTAACAATCCTCGTAATACAATGTATCCACAAGTCCAAATAATATAAAAAAAAAAAAAACTAAAATTGTTTCACTATACGCGCAACAAATATACAAACACGAAAAAAAAAAAAACACAAGATCCTCGATTTACAACAATACCGCTAACTTAATTCATCGAAAATCCTCTAATTAGTAACTCAAGTACAATTCTATAACAACAACCTAAAATTCTCAGTAACCTTAAAATGATTCCTCGATGATCCAAAATTGCCTTTACCTCAGATCGTTCACATCTTATGCCTCAACAACACTAACTAAACTCATCTGCAACTACCGAATAATCAATTGACTGCTCCACAATACCATTAACTAAAACCATCTATGCTCCTCAGCTTATGTACACAAAATCTCACATACCCAATAACACTAACTAGACTTATCTTCAACTTTCAAATAATTAATCGACTTCTCCACAATACCATGAACTAAAACCATCTATGCTCATCAACTTATTTACACAACATCTCACATACTCAATAACACTTAACTAGACTTATATATCTTCAACTTTCAGATAATTAATCGACTTCTCCACAATATCAATAACCAAAACCCATCTTAGCTCATCAACTTATTCACAAAAATCTCGCATAATCCTCCACTCGAACTTTCCTAAATGCATCTCAAAACATTCCTAAATATACCACACAACCATTAATTCAACTTATCCATGTTCATCAACTATTTACTCGGAACTGTACCAAATCATTAACTCAAATTATCCTATCTACATCAAAACAACTTTCTCAATTATACCGTATAATTATATCAACTCAATATTCCCTTTGCCCAAAATCCGTAACTCAAAATATCCTTCTGTACATCAAACAATTTTCTCAAATAAACCATGACTTTCCCTTCAATTCAATTATCCATTTCCATAAAAAAACAATCATCGAATAAACGTACACCTTGAACACAAACTCAACTATCTCCAAAAAAAAAAAACTTCCCAACCATTCAACAAATTCATCAGTGCAAACTTTATCTATCTCCTTCAAATAACTTTCTCAAATATTCCACGAAATCTCTAACTCAAACTTATGTAACTCCTTACAAGTAGTGAAACAACAACAAAAAAAATTCACACCCAATCCCATTCCAACATTTCCAAATTCTCATAGCAACAGCACCGTAACGTAAAAACAGGAAACAAGGGGTGGGGAACGAAAACCCATCGGAAAAATTTTGCTGAATCTCTGTCGCGACAGCAGTGGGGGGAAGACCCCTCCTAAGGCGGCAAGAATCCGACATCCAAAAATTCCACCCCTGAATTATGCTGCCCGCGGGGAGGAGTCCCTGCGAAAAGGAGTAACCAATAAACAGAAATTCCAATCAACAAACAGTGTCTTGTCCTATACCGGATGTCGTGCGGGGGGGGATACGACGAAAAGGGGTGCGGACAAGCTCTCCCCACGTTTTCGAAACGAATGGACGAAACATTTTTAACACCATTAGCTGACCAACAACAAAAAAAAAAAAAAACTTTTTACCAAATAACAAGCAGAACTACGTACTAAAATCCAGAACAAAAAATTGAATCAACGTCAACACTCAGTGAAATAATCTACCCGCACTGACATAAATCAACACATGTAAGCCTAGCCCCAACGAGAAAAAAAAATACAATATCGACCGACCAAAAAATCAAAATTCTTAGTAGTTTAGCACACAGCCGAGACACACTTATTGACTGCAAATTCATTTAACAACCACAATTAATCTAAACCAACCGAAATACTATCTCGACAAACAAAACCTTCAATTCCCAGTACAGTTTAGCACACAAGCGAGACACAATGATTGACTGCACATTAATTTAAGAACCACAAGTAACCTAAACTAACAGAAATACTATCTCGACAAACAAAACCTTCAATTCCTAGTACAGTTTAGCACAAGCGAGACAATGATTGACTGCACATTAATTTAACAACCACAATTAATCTAGACCAACAGAAATACTATCTCTACAAACAAAACCTTCAATTCCTAGTACAGTTTAGCACAAGCGAGACAATGATTGACTGCACATTAATTTAACAACCACAATTAATCTAGACCAACAGAAATACTATCTCGACAAACAAAACCTTCAATTCCTAGTACAGTTTAGCACAAGCGAGACAATGATTGACTGCACATTAATTTAACAACCACAATTTTAATCTAAACCCCTGAATAAACCACAACAAAAAAATTCCAAATCTATAGCAAAACAAACAACGCAGAAATTAGAAGAGCATTAAAACACTTAACGGCAACACAAAAAAATTTTAAGTCAAAGTTAGCAATCATCTCACAAAAAAAAAAAAAAAAAACATGCGCGGGAAAAAACATATTAAAGTTTCAACCTAATATCTTATAGAAAATATTCAAACAACCATCTCTATCCATATCTTGACAAGCATAAATTCCAATGTTATCATCATTTAGTAATACACAACCACTTAAAATTAATACACCAACACAATTTAGCAATAAAATTGATTCTAACAAAAAATGCTGCTACCAAAATTTAATCTTCTATGCAAAATAAAAATTTAACCAGAAAGTATAGTTATAAACAATCAATTCAGCATAAACTAAACAATTCAATAAAGGAACCTTTTATATGAAAAAATTATTGAAATTCTAGATAATAATCACAAAACAAATTATGTAATAGGGAAAAAAAAATTTAAAATATGTATGTATCATAACAACATTCAAATTTCATGACAGGTGTCCAGAGACCCCAAAATTTGACCTTTGTCACAAACATAAATTAAAGCTTAAAATTACTAAAATTAAAAAATTGACGTACGTACATCATTATCATTGAATAACACTTGCATTACAAATTTATTTAAGATAGTGCACAAAACACACAGCATGAAAATATTTTATCTAGAGTTAAAATTGATATTAACCACAAACAACACTATGTCATTTAAGCATAAAATCAAGATATAAAACAAACTGCATAAAAAAAATTTAACTGGAATTCATTAAATCACAGGAAATCATTAAATAAATGAGTACCAAATTTGATATAACTAAAAAAAAACATAAAACATAACATGAAACAAGGTGTGCCTTTTCTCGGGAGTCTCCAACCTCGGCAATTTGTCAAAGGGTCGTCAGACCAAAATCGGTGATAAAATTTGTGTCAGAGAGTGAGTAAATTCGTCGTGCAAGCGCTTATATTTCGCGGCGGTTTACCCCTGTATTCTGGAGGGGATTCTTTCTCGAAACACAATCAGCTTTTCTGATTGGTCTGAAGTCAGCGGAGGGATATCTTCCCGCGGTCCATAACTCACCCAAAACGCGGGAAATTCCCAAAAAACATCCCATACCATGATGTATTTATGGGTACATTGCCTTCTTCCAGGCGTGGGAAATGCGTCACCCTTTTTCGGTGGGGTGAGAGGCACTCCCAGAAATTCCTCTGCTTGTAAACAACAACAGGGTCTGTATACAAATTACTGTTGTAATCCTTATGGAAAGGCGGCCCCCCATCAATATATATATATCCGGCTTGGGGGCCATGATCTGACATTGCGGGGAGCCCAATTATTTTCCGTTACGCCACTAAATCAAATGGTATTGTCAGTGCTCGCTTTCGAGTATCCCACATCATTGCTAAAAATATGAAGCCTTTTACAGACCGTAACTATATCGAAGACTGTCTAATTGCCGTAGTTGAAGAAATCTGTCCAGAGAAAAACTGTGGATCTCTACTCAAATTAGTCTGTCGCGTCAAACTGTGGAAAGAAGAATAAAAAACATTTCACGTGAGATTTGTGCATCGCTAAACACAATTACAACTAGCTTCGTATATTTTTCACCAGGCTTTGGATGAAACGTCAGATATAAAGGATACTGCTCAACTTGCTATTTTTATTAGAGGTATCGATAGCCAAATGAATATTACTGAAGAACTACTCAAACTTGTGAGTTTGAAAGGTTCTACCACCGGAAGAGATATTAAGGATGCTGTCATAGATTTCAGAAGTCGTCAGATAGATTTGAAAAATCTTGTAGGCATTGCAGCAGATGGAGCCCCTTCAATGGTTGGAAAAAATGCTGGTGCTGTTTCATTAATTTTCGATCACACAAAAGCTTTAGGAAACAGTTCGAATGATTTTGAAACGTTAATTTGTCATTGTATAATTTTGTAATATTTGTCATTTGGATAATTTTTTTTATTTGGTACTTACGTGTTATTGCACAATCGCCAACGTTCAAGACAACTCGCCACTTTGGCAATCCCAACTTTGTTTGCGTTGAATTGGCAATCATGTGCTTCATTTTGCATAATGTCACCAATAGGTTGCAATAATACTTCAGTACATTTAATTCTGTACATTACTATAACATTAGACTGGCCGCAACACCAATTTGGCGTGATTTCAAAATCATGCCAAAAATGAGTAGCCAACCAATATGAAATTAATATTATGAGTAATATCTTAGCATGTTTTATCTTTCCCTCCAGTAATCCTTAATTAATTCTCTCTCTCTTCTCTCTCTCAATATATAAATTTTTTTTATATATTTAAGTACTTACATTTTTTTTTGGTTATTATGTACTGCAAATATTTGTTTGCACATTGCGATGTCTTTGGCAAAATTAATCAGTGGTATTTTTCTTAAATATGTTTTTTTTATCTGTTTTTGACAATTTTTAAAATTTTGTTTGATGTCTGTCTGAAATGCAAATAGCAAAATAAATATTTTACAATATATATATTGTGTTTGTATGAAAATGTTTATACTGATTTATTCAAAATATTGAGTCGTCTTTTATTTTTGATATCTTTTTAAGATTTAATTTTATGTTATAACTAGCTATACCCAGCTAAATGTTGTTGTGGCTCAGTCAGCTTTAAAATACTGGTACACCATAAAGTATGTCATGAAGCTTACAAAAGTAATAATACACAAGAATTCAAACAAATCTATATGCATATAAGACGCATTTGTTATCTGTCTGAATAAATTTTCTATTTCACACTACATCATTTGGACAAATTTTCAAAATTTGTTTGTGTGGTTAGTAATTAATTATAATGCTATAGTTTTAATTGAATAGGCAGATATTGCATTTTAAGTATAAAAATAGTTATAACTACTGTACTGTATTTTTTTCAGTGAGTGAATATTAACATCGCACTGTTCAGATACATGAGGGCGTTTGGCGACGGACCACATAATCTTGAACGATGGTCAAGTGACGTGGACGACACCTGAGCTGGCACCCCCTTCTCCTAACTACCACGCCACACCAATTTAGCAGGAATATTCTACCAATAATTAGCTGGAATATTCTTTGAAGTCCACTCTTCCAAGTTATATGACAGCACGGGTTCTATGATGAGTATTTTAGCGGGGAAGGCAAATAGTTTTGTAGCAGATATTACATTTTCAGCTGCCAGCGTTTTCAGCGGATTGCAAAGATTATCATTTTTGTCCCCCAAAAATAGTTAATGTCAAAATTTAAGTGTCTTATGTTTTTGTATGTTTATGAAGACCTTAGAAAACGATTTGACTATTTATTTTAAGTGAATGGTGTACATAATTAATTTTACAGTGGAATATATTTAATTAATTTATTAGCTCTAACCGAGTGGAGTATTCCCTAAGTGGAGTATTTTGTTTATGTATGTCCCTTAATTTTCAATGTAGTGACCTAAAAAAATATTGCATGAAAAAAATTTCAGTAGATCATAATGCGGTAGATAAAGCATTAACGTGCATCGCTCCCCTACACGGCGGGTCTTACAAAGCTCTAATAAAGTTTGAGCTATGAAAGTAGCTAGACATTTGCCAACTTGACTCTATTGTCAACATTTCGCTATTTTTTCCATTGAATCGCCATTGTTATTTAGGAAACGGCATTGCTTGCGAGTATTACAATTTTAACATAAAATAAATTTAACAGAAAGTTATATTAATGTATGACACTTTCAGTTATAAATTATTTACAATATTTTAAGCGTCACAAAACTTTTAACAATGTGTTACTTTTGCTGAGCAGAGATCAGCTTAGGGAGGTATTTTCAAAAATCAACCCTCAAGAGTGTTACGGGGAGTTATAAATATTAAAAAAATCCATTTTATCAGCTATTAGATCTACAGACTTAAAATTTAACAAAGGTATTTTTTTCTTTCTTTTTTTTCTTCAGCTGAGATATGTGAAAAGCTTTTTCTGTTTAATTTGCAATTCACTTAAAATTAACTCATTAAAAACTTCTTTATCCTTCAATCTGTGCTGTTTAACTTTTCAGTTCACCCGTGCGAAGAACGGGTATACCATATATATATATATATATATATATATATATATATATATATATATATATATATATATATATATATATATATATATATATATATATATATAAATCTACAATGTATTTGCTTGTTAGCTGCTCTTGTTTTAAAATAAATCCTTTTTGATAATAGAAATGTTCTTTAGATTAAAATAGATTTATATTTTATCAAACAGTTACATTTGATTTTTCTATAATAAATTACTTTTTCAATAAATTCCGAATTGCATTATACATATCCTTTACGATGGACAGTACATGATTCTCTTTCATTTCTCCTCCTTTTCTGTTTGGAGTGCTCAAAGAAAGCAAAAGGCAGTCTCAGAGATGTTTTTTAAAGTTTAAAAAATATTCAGGATGGTTAAGATAAAGGACAATGTAAGGACAATCGTTTGCGAATGACAACACAATCAAATTTTAACAATGAGTAACGAAAGATCAATTCCAAAGGAACACCTTAATTTTCAGGAAAATGGTAACACTACACACACACACACTGTAATATTTTAAACATTATTCTACTATATAAACATTATTATATTATCTATGTCTGTAGACATGAAAAATAATGAAAACAATAATAATAATTCATTCCGTATTAAATTTTCACTCCAATAAATGTTTTTTTGCATCCTAATCTGACATAAAGGTACATAATTTTATGTGCGGCCCGCGAGATTATGATGTTTTTCCGAAGTGGCCCGCAAGGTCATTTGGGTTGGATACCCCTGTCTTAAAGTATCAATGATGTATACAAACGTCTCGCTCAGCCAAAGCGTTAATTTTTCTGAACGTATGTATACTGAAATGATATTCATAAAATTATTTCGAAGGCTTTGGAATGCAATAAAAAGAAGGCTTTATTTATTTCAGAGAATTTACTCATGTATTCCTTATTCTTCCAATACATCACATGCGCACGCCTACATGGTTTGGGGGGGGGATCTTTTAATGGGCATTTAAGGGATTATTTATAAACCGTACAAAGGATCAAGTTAATTTTTGTGCATAAATTTACACATGACAAGCGCGGGGTGTCAATGGTAATTATTAAACTTGTTTTTAACTTAACTCTCTACTTCTTAAATTAATTATAAAATACATTTGCAGTACTGATACACATTTATAAGTGTTTTTTAAAAGTGTAAATGTGCAGTTATTTTTTATTATGTCAGAATGGTTTTTTTTTTTTTTTTTTTTGCTTATTTCCTGTAAATTAATAATTTTTAAAAATAATCTTTAGTTTTTGACTTTTTAATTTGCTCTCGCCCCCTTCGCACGCTCCCTAGGGGCGCCCCATAGTTTGAGAAACGCTGCTCTAGCTGACAATTGCTTACTTTTGTCATTGTATGCAATTTTTTTTTATGTCCAGTGCTGCAACGTAAGTTAATAACAAACAAGTACATTGTCTAAATTTTTTTTAATGTGCCTTGTTTTTATACCGGACTAAAAGACTAAAAAGCATAATTTTTGTTTTCGTATTCTTCATCCCCCTTTTCGTTTTTCTTTTCTTTTCTTTTTTCACATTTTCATGTTTTGTCATTCACTTTTGAGCTATGTGGCCCAGATTTCTAGCTGATCGGGAAATTAGTTTAAAATCAATTACAAAATTCCACAAAAGCCTCTTTGGGGGCTCGGGTTCACGACTAGAACTTCTTTTTCTGCATTGTCGTCCACTTCTGAGATGTGGTCCAAATTTCAAGTCTGCAGCTCACCGGGAAGTTAGTTTCAAATCAATTACCACCCGAAAAGACTGTGACGTCTTACGCGTCTTTTCTTTAACAAGTCCTTTGGGTTCTTTGGGCCAGAATTAATGGCAACTCTTTTCCAACCAAATCCAAGAAACGAGATGTGAAGAAGAAATGCAAATAAACCGACTTTAAGTATAGGATCTTAGAGTAAGCGATATGGCAATGTAAAGGAATGTTAGACAATTGATGTGCGTTGTGGCAGTTGATGATTATTGCAGTTCGTGGTGTAAGATTGATTAAGTTCTACTTGTCGTGGATAAACGTATTGGTGTTCGACTAGAAGTTAACCGTCAAGCTGCATACCATTGCAGAAAGTAGCATTACGGAATAATATAAGGTAGGATTGATTACACTTTATTAGAATTGAGGATTAGGCGGTTCGATTATTGAGATTGGTCTGAATTAGACTTAATCATATTATAAATATATATATTGTGTGTTGCGTATTGAGTCATCGTAGATTCTCTCATATTAATTATTATAATTATATTTGTTAAAGGTTTAAGCTGAATATCTTAATAAAGTCATATTAAGATAATGTTTGATCCGAGTTCTTTCGCTAATCCTACACCTCTAGCTCACGCTGATACTTCGAGAGATGTACTTCCAAGGGGAGGTACATCACAAGACAAGAAAGCGAGTTAATAAAAACATGGCAATTAATAATTATTTTATTTATTTAAAGGATTTCTTATTAAAATAACGACTAACTGGTAATTGGTAATTAATATTTCTTCTAAATATTCTTACTAATAATTACAAACGCGAAAGCTTGTATGTGTGTATGTATGTTTGTTACTCTTTCTCGCAAAAACAACTGAATAGATTTTAATGAAACTTTACAATAATATAGTTTATACATCAGAGTAACACATAGGCTATAATTTATAAAGATATTGTGTGAAGGGTCCAAAATATAACGATAATTGTTAAGTAAGTAGGAAAAAATTCTGCCATCTGCTATTCTGGCGTGCGCTGCAAAAAAGACCCACGACAGCATATATCTCTCTATTGTGTGTGAAGCAAAGCTTTCCCTTTTTGTTTTGTCTAAGCCAGGCGCTCGCTTCTAATTTATTGATTTGATCAGTATAATCAGTGAATACCAAAGTTTCATTCGACAAGTGACGGGCAGGACATAATACAAAAAATATGCATTATCAAGAAAATAATACAAAAACACTTCTCAGAAAAAACAGAGGAGGGGAGGGGGACACGAATAGATTGCAAAATACTGAAACAGGAAAATAACTTATTATGAATCATATTGTTATTAAAAATAAAATTACCTAGAAGGAATAAGGTTTGGTAAGATTTTTCACACATGGAAGTTTATTTTCAAGTAACAGTTAGAAAAATGAAAAAATTGAAAAATAATATAAACTTTTCAATAAGTAAAGTTCGCAACACCATACAAAGGAAAGAATTTTAGGGAATTCTCAACAAGTTCAAAATTATTTTTAAATGAGTTGGCCTTATTACAGTTATGTTGCAACGTTTTATATTTATACATTAAATGTGGCAGAAATTATCGCAAGTTCGACTTGCTTGGTGGTCAGGGTGCGAAGGCCCCGCTTGAGATTGAGGGCCCTGGTGCATGGCGCAGCTTAGCCCATTGGTAGCTACGCCACTGTCTTCACTAGTGCTTTCTGCTTCAGTTCTTAATGTAACTACTTGTAGAAATCAAATTTAATTCAGTTGAATGAACTTGTTGATGACTTTTTAAGAAAAAATAAAAAGTCTTCTAAATTTTGATAGAATTATATTTTTGTTTACGATAGAATTATATTTGTAGTACAAATAAGAAAATATACGTAAAATAAAATTATTCATTCAGATCTGAACCGAAAACCGTTATTTTTGGCAGGACGGTAACCGGAACAGAAACGATATATATATATATATATATATATATATATATATATATATATATATATATATATATATATATATATATTATAGTTGAACCGGAACAAAAAAATTACGGTTTGAAGTCCTGGCTCTATATGTTTTGAAATCACTTATTCAAGGTATTATTCCAAGATTTACAAAAAAAAAAAAAAAAAAAAAAAAATAGTATACTCTTCTAGATCTACAGTTGATGAGGAATTTGATTTCTTTTAACTAAACAGTATTTCGATATACTATGTAGAAGTCTTAATTTTTTTTCCAGGAGCTTTTTTCTTATTTTTAAAATTAACGTTTTTTTCCCCAGAGTATAATGCGCACTCATGAATTTCGATCTTATTTTCTGTGTTCAAATTGTGCGTTATACGCCGGCTTTTACGGTAATTAATTGTTTCTATAAGTGTTACGGCTATTTTATTTCAGACGTACATGTTTAGTTTGTTGAGTTAACTGACAAATAATAATTTTTTTTAAAAAAATTCTTACATTTTCGTATAATATTAGTGGTGTTTCGAAAATTTACAGAGCGCGTACTTTATACTTACAACGCCATTGTGCTCATAAATAACGAAATAAAATGGAAAGAAAGTACAAATACATTGAACGTGATATAAACGTGAATATAAAGATATATATTTCTCGAAAATTAAGTCCATTTCTGGATATTTTAAAATAAACTAGGGATTACTATATATATATATATATATATATATATATATATATATATATATATATATATATATATATATTCTAAGAATGGAAATGTTGGAAAAAGAAATTTTTCTAAATGATTTCGTTAAATGTTTTCTGCTACGTATTATACTTTCTTGACTATCTCTAATTGTAGCTATAATGAATAATTAGTGTGTGAAAATTCTTGTTAGATAGTATGCAAAATCTAAATAAGTTTTCGGAAATTATAATTTAATGGCTAATTTTTATTTTTGCTCGAAAACGTATAGTTTTATGTCATATTTTCGTATTAATTTTCGAACAGTAGCTTTTGCAGGAGGAAACATGCTTTAGGAAAGGAGAATATTTATGTGCTTCGAGTGACACAACACCGATCAGTAAATATTTCTTAAGATGAATCCAAATTCCATTAATGACTAAAGCTTCATTAAACTTGCCTGTTATAAAAACAAACTATTCTCTATAACAAACCACTGATGAAGGGATTCAAGTGGTACTCTATTTCAGGACTATTTAAACCCTGAATGAAGATTTATATGTGTGAGCATGTTAGAAGAAAAAACCTCTAAAATAATTGTAAAAATTGAGAATTATGTGAATAAATGTGTCGATGATTACTTGAACGAATAATATGGATGTGATGTAGAAGTTAGAACAGTGAGGTGTTTCTTATACAATAGCCACGAATCACTTTATTTATAGTATTTTACTAAAGATAGAAAATAAAAATTTAAGCATGAGTTCATTTATATAGTTAAGTTTATAATAGCTACAACTTTTGCAGTAAATTTAATTCTAAAATTTAAAAGGAAATAGAGTATTGGACGAATTTTTAAAAATGTGAATAAATGAGTCTTACACACATACATAAAAAACAAATAACTAATTACACAAATGAAATTTAGCTAATAATTTAAAATATCACTTGCCTGTACAAATTCAATCTGATCTAAGAATTAATTCATTTACTTTTAAAATGTACATTAATATTGCCAATAAATATATATTATAAAAAAAACATACATTTTCTTTATTTATAAGTGACTTCTTTTTTCTTACATAAGGATAAAACTCGAAACTCAAAGTATTATTAATCACAGTAAATGGATTATTAAAAACTCATATAACAATTTTTTTTGTTTGTAATTGAGTTCCTCATTTACTAAGCACAAATATATATTTCTTCTACAAAATTAAATCCATTAAAAATATTTTGATTTTCGTGAATGAAAAAAAAAGATTGTTATTTTTACAGTGAAAATTTCATACGCAAGGGAATTTAACTATTATACTCAAGACACGGAAGAAAAAACATGCCTGAAAAACGATCTCCCAAATGGGGACAAAACTTTTATGTTTCAATGAACCACTAGGGAAACCACATAGAAAAATGCTATAACGCCAAACCAGGCAACCCAGAATAATGACGTCATTGCACATGTACCAATGACAAGCAACCACTTTTCCTCTGACCGTGCCGAAGAGGTGAGAGCAAATCAAGAAGTGCACTATATTTAACGTTATGTGACGTATTTCATTTCCGGATTATTTCGAAAGTTACATGGAATGGCTGTGTCAGTAGCACATCACATAAGGTGGAATCAATTTGGTTTTGGTTTCCAAAAAGGGTTTTAAGCAGTATGAATTTGAAATTAATAATTTATCTAAATCATAATTACGAGTTCCCTATTTCAAAACGCAAGTCTCATTTTGTTTCGCATTACAGGATTAAAACCTATATTTCTTGTTAGATTTGTTCGTGATTTCTCGTTGACAGAATTAGACATTGAATTTTTTGACAGATTTGTTCGCGATTCCTAGAACAAGAATATCTTACAGGTGAGTAAGTGAATATTAATTTCACACTGTTCAACTCTTCAAAGGCTTTGGTGACGGACCTGGTAATTTTGAACCATGGTCAAGTGATGAGGGCGATACCTGGTTAGCACCCCATCTCCTAACTACCACACCAACGGCAGGACATTTTTCTTGACAAATTTAAAGGGCATCACCCCCCCCATACGGTTAGCCTTTAGACTCAAACTCACTAGACTTTTAGGCTCGAACTCATGTCACGGTCCGTTATCTCGACCACTAGGCTACTACGGCCACTAGCTTTCAGGTACGTAATTGAGTGGTTGAAACTTTTCTTAAAACAATTAAACACATCGCTGTGACATTCCAAATATATTTTCGCCTTTTTTTCATTGTTTTCAATGAAAAGGGGGATCATTCTGTCTGTCTTGTTCTTTTGGCACAAATGTATTGCTGAATGAACTTTCCTGGTCTTAAAATTCATAAACAAAGGGTGGTCTGTTTAATACTGCGATTTCTCACTTGCCACAACTACAATATTTATCACAACAACACATTTGATTACAAAAGAATAGATCATTACAACGAATAAATAATCGAGACGAGGAGAAATATTACAGAAATTTAAATTTGGATCTTAAAACTTTAAAAAATGAATAATTTAAAATTTGCCTATTATAGATGCATGCTGATTATAAAATACACACACATATATAATACGATATAAATAATTCAGATAATATGTAAATCATTAAGATAAAAAATAATGTTTTTGTCTGAAACGTAAAATTATTTTTTCTAGCACGACAATTCAATAAAAACTTGAAGATCCAAAACGCCACTTGGGAGTCGATTTTGACAAAACCCATTTTGTAGAGGACCTCTACTCTATAAAAGGAATCCGCTTACCAAATTTCAAGACTGTACGTCTAATAGTTTAAAAATGGAAATAATTATGCATAACGCCCCTTAAGCGCCCTCAACGCCCCTTGGAGGTCAATTTTCGTAAAAATCATTATGTAGGAAATCTCTACTTTATGAAAGAAATCTGTGTACCAAGTTTCAAGACTGTACATCTAATAGTTTAATAATGGAAATAATTATCTATAACGCCCCTGGGGGTTCGATCTTTGCAAAATACATTCTTAGCTGATGTGTACTCTATAAAGGGAACCAACCTACCAATCAAATTTCAAATCTGTGGGTTAAATAGTTCCGGAGATATCGTGATAAGTCAGTCAGTAAGTCGCTTTTCTCATTTATATATATAGATATGTATTAGGTGCTTGTTTAGTAGCACTCAAATAATCAGCGTGATTTCAAATTTCCAAAAACTTTAAGACTTCAGCATCTACTGGAACTTTTATTGTGCATGTCTATTCGACGCAGCCAGAAAGGCAAGTGAAAGTAGTTCTACAAAAATGTCACGCTTTTACAAAAAATACAGTTTTGTTACAGTTAATCAAGTTGATAGAGGAAAAAAGTAAAAATACAAAAACTGAAATATAAGTTACGAGAATCATTTTAAAAATTAACATTAACTAAGTGCATTTAAATAAAACAAGTTTAATATTTATTATTTAAATTTAACAATTATTATTTATTCAAGTAGAATTAATCTGAATCCTTCAAAACCTACGCCAGCATATTTCACTGATTCTGAAACAGCTTGACAGGTGCAGCCGTCTAGTGGCACAAAAAATAATGATTATTGCACAAAAAATAATGAATTATTGTACAAAAACAATGAATTATTGAGTCCTCACAGATGCAGTGAGCACAACATCAGCAATTACCATTGGATATAAAGAAAAGTAGGATACTTAACTTTATTCTTGAGTCCTATTATTGAATTTTAGTTTTGAAGACACAGTATAATAAACTGATGCACATTTATGCCAACAACCCTAATTATTTGTAAATTACGATATTTTGTTTTATATGAGAAATTAGTACTTATATTTATGTATATATATATTATTCTATTGTATCCTATTACCTTAAAAATATTAAGAGTTTTATTAGTAACGTAACCTAACACTCCATTAATAACATAACCAAATTCATTTTATAGTAATGCCTCGTTATTATTATGTACCCAACCAGTGGCGCAAACAAGGGGGTGACCTAGGGGTCCCCCCATAGCCTTTGTGTTTTTTTCGATTGGTCCATGTATAGAATATGTAAAACTTAATTATGTATTTGTTATTAATAATTAGTTTTATTAATTAAGGCTAATTATTCATTCAATAATTAATTTTGTATTGTTTTTGTTTCCAAAATCAACAAAATTAAAAGAATATGTTGGGCGGCGTATTAGAACATGATACCAAAATGGTGGACTTTCGACCCTGGGCCCCTCCCCAGGGCCGGCTCTAGCAGTTTTGCCGCCCCGGACAGAAATGAAAAATGCTGCCTCTCCAAAGCAAAAAATTATAATTAATTAAGACGAATTGTTCACATAAATATGCACCTATCAAACTTGAATAATTCCAGCAGACAAAAAGGGAGCCTTACAATATATATATATATGTGTGTGTGTGTGTGTGTGTGTGTGTTATTAAGTCTTGAAAAATTCAAAGCAATTCGAAATTAAGAACACAATTAATTGTTATTATTTCAAACAAGTAAAATGTAAGAGAAGGAACCGTCCATTTCAGCTGGCCTGTTTCTTCGAAAAATAGTCTACTGGGGGTGAGAATCACAAGCCTTTGTTTTAACTTATAGTAACTACACACAAGACTAAAATAAACATTTCCTGTGGCTGTCTATCTACCAAAACCTCTAATTACCTCAGTCCCCTTTTCAATAGCTAAGGGTGAAGGAAATGCCCTTTGTGACCTCACTTTGGATGGGGAGAAAAGTACTAGTGAAAGATGTGTAAAAATATTAAATTTCATGATTTAAAATATAGTGTAAAAATATTAAATTTCATGATTTAAAATATAGTGTAAAAATATTAAATTTCATGATTTAAAATATACTCCCGCATCGAACCCATCAAGTTTCACCACTACAGAAAACTGTCTTTAAACTCAGAGAGTACAAAATATAGAAATAAGATACGTTAAATGAAATACCACGATTTTTTTTTTCAAATTCGATCCAAATGCCGTCTTTGAAATTTGCCGCCCTGGGCAGGGATCCGGCCCTAGAGCCGCCCCCGCCCTCCCTCTTGAAAATTTTTTGTGTGCGCTATTGTACTCAACTGTTTACCAAATTTAAAATACATATCCTTGCGTTTTCCCGGTTTTCCATCCTATTTGAATGTAATAACATATTGATTAACATTATTAAAACACGAGTAGGGTTGTAATATTCTGGCGCCCCACGTTGGACGCCAATATATTAGAACATGAATAGGGTTATAAGTTTGGACAAGCTGCATGGCCATTCGTTGCACGGGCTATCTCTACTTTTATAAATTTTCCCTTTCTTTCACAAAATCAGATTTTCTACTACTCATTTTCAAAATGACTTCCATCCCCACCCTCCTCCACCGCTTTGCCCGGCGTTGCTCGGGCTTTCTTTTTCCTCATGACACCAGCATTTCTGTGTGTGTGTTTGTACGCGCACAATGTGGGTGATTTCTAAAATTGTGTCAAAAAATTTCCCTTTTTCGAAATTTGTTCCATTCCACTCACCGTAATTTTTAAGATATTTTATCAATCTTTGTACGGATTACGCATAATATTGTTCTACACTCGGAAAAAAAGAAAAACATGAAATTTTTCTTTAGTGTAAAATATTTTTTTTTCATTAACGCGAAAGAAAGTTTAAGCGAAACTTATAATTCGTATTCAAAAAAAGGAACCGATGTCCTAATTTAACTACAAAAACGTCACTTTTAAAAAAAAAAAAAATAGTTAATGAAAACCATTTACAGTGTAATTAGTTTGAATTGTTAAGAATGTGTTATTCAAAGAGAGAGAAATTCTGCTGAATGTTTTTTATTTAAATAAAAATAGCGAACCAATCCATAAATTAAAAAAAAGAAGGTAATTTCTAAATTTATTAGTTTTAAGCATTTCTTTGGGTAAGTTTTTTTAAAAAAATATTTCGTTTGTTTTATCTGCAATATTTTTATAAGCAACTTTAATTTGTAGATAAAACTTCCAATTTCAGCACGTGATTAATACCTTTAAAATAAAAAAAATATTTTTTCAACATCCCTTTCCATTATTCCTCTTCAGGTTCGAACCTGGGAAGAGTCGTCTTATAAAGCAACGCCTTAATCAACCATGCTACGATCTCCTTCGGGTAGAACGGTAAAATAATCTTTAAAATATTGGAAGATTTTTGTCATTTTCTCATTTCGTTTCTTGTTAAAGTTAAAAAAAAAAATTCGGGCTTCCTTTTTAAGTTAATACTTTTAAACTTCATGTATAGATTGCAAACAAAGGTAATTTTTAAACAGAAAACTTAAAAAAAAAAGTAATGTTTACATATTTATTGCAAAAGAGAAAAAAGTTGAAAAACACATTTTTTAACCGCAATTTTTAAGATATTTTATCAATCTTTGCACATATTACGTATAATTTTGTTCTACACGCGGAAAAAAAAGAAAAGCATAAACTTTTTTTAGTGTAAAATATTTTTTTCATTAACGCAAAAGAAAGTTTAAGCGGAACAACTTATGATTCGTATTCAAAAAAAAAAGGAACCGACGTTCTAATTTAACTACAAAAACTTCACTTTTTTTAAACGAAAAATAGTTAATGAAACCAGTGTAATTAGTTTGAAATGTTAAGAATGTGTTATTCAAAGAGAGAGACAGGACAGAGACGGCAACCTTTCTGAATTTCGGTAAAGAGATATGCATTCCAAGTGAAGTTGTTAATGATATCCGGGTCGTCATTCAGAACGATAATGTGCCAGAGATAACTCCCTATCTCAAGAAATTTGTTAAGTTTTCCATTCAAATTAGAAAGATGGTTGAAGAGCAACAGGATAGTAGGAACTTTTACGCTGATAAAAAGAAAAAGCTGCTCCACCATATCAACCTGGAGAACATGTCTTTGTAGCATCATATCCACTGAGCAACGCTGCGCAAGGAAGAAGTGCAAAACTAATGCCACGCAGAGACGGTCCCAACGTGATTTTAACACAAAGGTCCCCATCATCTTACGAGATATTGCTAGTCTTGATAATCCCGGGGAACCTCTTGGTGTTTACCACACCTCTGCTTTAACTCCTTGTAATAATGACTAAGTAAAAACCCTTATTCCTCTTCGTAAACGTCGCCGTCCACCAAAGGTCCCAATAGACTCCTGGTTCCTCGTCGGAACCAGAGGGGGAGAATGTAACAAATGATAATATTTATTTAATGTTTATTTTCCCCCTTTTGGAAAACCGGGAGTTGAATGAGTAAGACGGTGGATCTGCTGGTGTACGCATCGTGCGGGAAATCCTTCCCCACGTGTTCCTGTATTCTATATATGTATATCCTAGAATTTATAGCTGTTATATATACAGTTGTCGCGAATCCTCGTTCCGAGCCTTCGCAATTTGTCTGAAATTATTATTTTGTAGTGATTAGTTGCAGTTGTGTGGCAACGCAGTTTGTCTCGCGAGAAGCCACGATAAATGCCATTTTTTTAGTGAGTAAGAAAATAAAGCTTCTATCTATCAACTACGGTCGGATCGCTCGTTACTTTAAGTGTGGTTTTACTTCTTGGAATTTTTACCTGAACCTGTTACTATTTTGAATTCTAGGAACATCTCACGACTGCTCTCTGCCCGATGTGAATTGAGGTAAGCTTGACTATTTTCTTAATCGAAGTTAAGCCTAAGAATTAATTATTGACAACTGTAAATAAACTCTGTATTTAGTCCTGAGGTGAATTAATCTCATCTATTGAGAGCTACCCATTCATTCCAGCGTGTTAAAGTTTAAATTATTTCCATGAAGATTTTAGCATTCAAAGTATGTTAAATGTAAAATTCTGTTTTTTTTTTAATTAAAAGAATTTTGTTTGATTTTTACATATTTTTACCTAGGCATAATATTTATTTTTCACGCATAAAAAAAATGTAAAAATTGGTTTAAATAATATCATTACAAATGCAAATGATTCAATACACTGCCTCATTAATGATATATTCTACGAAATTTTTTTTTGTCCTATTTATATAGGTAAAGTATTCTTTTCTAATGTATATATTTTCTAACGTATGATCTAGAATCTATTTTTGCTGTATTATTACAGTCGTATCTAAAACTGTGTTATTTTTATATTTCTATATAAACTCATGGACAAAAAAAGTAGCGCATCAACAAGGAGTCGCCAAAATGAAATGAAATTTTACATACGTAATGACTGCCTTAATAATAAGTAAATGATTAGAAAATCAAAGAAAAAAAGGATCATTTATTTCAGAGAAAAAGGGAAAAGAACAGAGGATTTAATACCCTGTTGAACCCCCTCAAGCGCGAATGCACGATGCGATACGATCGGGCATTAAGGTATGCAAGTTCTGTATGATGTCATGAGACATTTCGTTCCATATTTGCTGTAACCTCGCCTCTAGTTCGTTCAAACTCGTGGGATGCCCAACTTGCTGTCTAAAAAGATCCCAGATATGATCGATTGGAGACAAATCTGGGGATAGGGCAGGCCCAGGAAGGGTAGTAACAGTGCGGAGACACCTTTGCCGTGTGAGGCCGAAAATTGCCTTGCTGAAAAATGACTCCTAGGAATGAGTGGCATTACATGTGGTTGCAGGATGTCATTGACATACCGCCTGGACTGTCATGGCGTCACTAGGGATGACTGTCTATTGTAGGCAATGGCACCCTATACCAGCAGTGGGAACAGTGTGTCACTGTAAAGCAAAGGCAGGATTGAGGCGTTCTCCACACATGAACACGATTGTCATCACTGCTGAGATGGAATCTGGATTCGTCGCTAAAGACGACCTGATTCCATTCCGCTGCAGTCCAGTTTCCTCGTGCCACCACTCCAAAAGGAGGCGTTGATTGGTAAGCGTCAAGGGCAGCACATGTAATGGGTGCCGCGATGACCAATGTCGTTCAGACAGGCGCCTTTGTATGGTTCGACAAGACACAGGGGCCCCTAGTGATGTGCCTGGATGGCGGCCGATGTAGTAGTTGGCTGTACGCGTGCATTTCTTACGATGTGGCGGTCTTCTCGACGACTGCTCTGTCGAGAGCATCCTGAGTCTGGTCTTCGTGTAAATAACATCTCTCGGATCCACTAGTCCCAACAACACAATCAGAGCGGCCTAATGGATGAACTACTCGCCTGGTAACCACCCAGCTCCCATCATGCCAATGATTCTCCTCCTCTCAAACTGCGACAGCTGCTCATATTGTCTTCGAAAACGGCGTAATGGTGTGACTACCTCAGTTCTTTTGTAAGCGATTCAGCACACTCAATCATACTCCATGGAAAATGACGCTCTCTACCGGCTATACGTGTTGCGCTATCCCGCGGTATTTCTAATCATTTGAATATCTCCCCGACAGAAACCTTCATGCCAAGTTTCGTTACGATCCCGCAATTATTTCTTGGTGCGCTAATTTTTTTGTCCATGAGTGTATTTTTACATGCATCGCATTCTATAATTGCACGCATTTAATCTTTATTAGGATTCATTGATTCCAGCAAAATGTTTCTAAATTCACGTTTTTTTAGTAATATGCCTCTAATGCTTTACTTTTAATATTTTCTTTTTCAATCCCTACTATTAGCTCACACTCTCCATATGTGTATATTTATTTATCTTCGTGGAATTTTCAATCGTTAATAAAAGACATTTTAAAAAGCGTTCAATTAAACTGAAATCTTATATGCATGATTTTTTTGGATGACAATACAATAATTTAATTATAATTCATAAAAATTAATGGATTAAAACTAATTATTTAAAGAATTACAAAAACAGCCACGTTGGCATCATTTTTGGCGACTTGTGTCAAAACTTGAAAAGGTTTTTTTTCTCACGTTTTAAAGCATTCAGTTGAACTGAAATTTTATATGCACGATTGTTTTGGATAACAATACGATACTTTAATAATAAAGAATAAAAAAATAATTGACACTTAATGTTGTGATTCTGTCATATGTACATACATATTTACATTTATTGTAACTATTAAAAAGTAGCCAAAATAAAAATTGTCTTTGTTGATCTAAGTAGGAATTGACTTAAATTTTTTTTTTTTTCATATTGCTTGTTTTATTTTATCTGATTGAAAATATTTTATATTGAGTTAGTTTTTACTTGGATGTTTCTATATTGTTATGAGCCTTTCATTAAAGATTTTTTTTCCTGGAAATTATTAGACATCCTTCAAACGTAATTAATACATAACTTTCATCTGAAAATATTCTAAGTGAGAATTATAAAAAAAAATCAATATAAATGGAGAAATATTAGTATAGAGCTAAAAAGGAAATAAATGTCGTATCTTTATATTCCTGACAGCGACTACGAGTATTACAGCATTCCCTCCTTTCGTGACATCATCAAAACGCTGTCATTGCCTGTTCTTTCAATGTGGCTTTGACTGAAATGTAGACCCCATATTTGATCCTTAAAATTGAACAGTACGCATACGTTGCCAAATACTCGTACAAACAATAATCCGAAACAAATAAATATGCGTGACTTACAATCGCACAAACCGGCTCGGTTGACTGCCGCTTTTTGACGGAATGAATAATGATGGTGTACGTGCCTAGGCCTAGGCTAGTAGTAGACCTAGGCCTGTACGTGTCGACGCTCATCATACGAGGGTTGGGGCAAAAGTCATGGCAATTATTTTTTTTCTTGAAGATACCAGTCTGGTTGGAAAATGACATATACAGACGAAAGTTCAAGGTGTTAACTACATGTGTGTACAATGAATAACTTTGAAATATTGTAGCACACTAATTTATTAGGGTAATATACAGGGCAATTTGGCCTTCACGGGGCAAAAGAATGACAACACAGAACACATAAAGTTGACATGACAAACCTGGGCCTATAAACCCTTAATGTAATCCATGAGCTGCTCGATGACGGCACGTGCAAAGTCGGTTCGCACACTGACCGGTCGTCCCGGATGGACACACGTCCTTGCTGAAACTTTACTGTTCACGGTGCTACTAATTCATTGACATTCCATCGTATTTCTCTCTCGGAGAACGGCTATTTTGATGCAAGCGCGCTGCTCATCACAGGTTACTTCCATCTAGCACGACACTCACCAACTGACTGATTTCACAGCCTCGCTGAGCTACTACCAGCTATCACAGATCCATCTGATGTTTTGCATATACACTATGCCTGTAGAACTTTCACACGACATATATACGTTTGTGATCCGTTCACATATCTACAAGAAAAAAATAGTTGTCATGACTTATGCCCCAACCCTCGTATGTAGCCTGTTGACATATCGTCCGAAATTCCCAGTTTTTCGGAGAATACAACAGAAATGACATTTGACCATTGAAATTCTTAGAATTATGATCTTATTAAGACTGAGTTGAGAACGAGAACAGGCCCATGCCTTAAGAAGTCCCTTCATCGAGAGGGAAAAATACCCGTCCGAAGTGGCAAAGAGGTGGAAGATTTTAAAAAAAGGTAATTTAAATGACATATTACAGTAGAACCTGTTTTTGTACCTTCCTTTTTTATGCGATTTTATTTTTGTGCTATCTTTTTTTGCGGTATAGGAATTCCAATGGCTTTGGCGCCACTGTAATGTTTTCTATCTATTTACCAGTGGCGTATTAGGACCCCCCTTCTGAAAGTCAGGTTTTGCCTTTAATATTTTTATAAATTCTGTAAATACGTATTTAGCCTTTGCCCGCTAGAGTCATACTCCCTCCCTCCGTGATGCGGGGGTGAACGTTACACCACTGAAATGTAGACACTTCAAGACGCTCTGTTCATTTGTTATAAACAGTCTCCTAACAACGCACATTCAGTTGCTTTCTCTCAGTCCACGCTTGATTGAAAACGAAACTTCCAATGACAGTGACATTATCAATAATTTGATAGATTATGAAGCCGGACAAGAAAAAGATTCTTTGAGAGCGGATAAAAATATGTAGGAATCCAGCTTTCCAACAAATTGGAAAAGCATTTTCTTAAAATAGATACCAATTAAGAAAGGAGTGTAAAATTCCAAAAAAAAGAGCTTCAATCATGTATATCTGGTTATCGTGACATTTACAAGCAACTGATCTCACCCGACCTTCATCACAAAAACTCATCTCTTACTTTATGTTGCCAAAAAATAAATCAATTGAATATGTACCTTCAAGTGACGAAAGCGATTTTGAACTTATTCATCACAGGGCTTTGGATTACTATGAGTAGCAGTAAATTATGTTTGGGCATTTTGAAAACTTATCCGTATGTACAGTGAGAAACTATGTTTTTAAAGCTTTTCCATGTGTAATATTTAATTTGTGAAGTAAGTACTCTTACACATATTTCGTAAATAATTGGCATATTTTATAAATGCGACTTTTCCAAAGCTAAAAGCTATACACTTGAAGCCCGTGTCACGCCGGGCCATGCAGCTAGTTGTACAACAATGCGCTTTCTGGTAATGTTAGTTGCATATTCATTTGAGCTGGCTCCCTGCAACTGTGAACACCATTCTTCGGAGCTGTCTACAAGTTTTCAGAGCCCAAATTACTGGTGCAGTTATAAATCTGGATTTTGCTTTCGTACTCGATGTTTTATGTTGATTCTTGGTGTCGTAAGTTACAATGCCATGAATATTCCTATCAGCAATTCCCCCCCCACGTACTCTTACTTCCCATGTCATAATTAATCTCCATACCAAGTTCGGTTGATTTATGATTTAATATTAACGTCGCACTGTTCAGCTACACGAGGGCTTTTGGCGACGGACCACGTAATTTTGAACCATGAAGTGACGTGGACGACACCTGAGCTGGCACCCCCCTCTCCTAACTACCACACCACACCAACGGATACCAAGTTCGGCGTCATTGTGGTTGTAACATCGAGTTACGGGGACTTTGTGAATAGTGTCAGTTTAAAAAATCCTCCATTATAGATCTGTTATAAATAAACTCGACCCATAGTTTTATTATTCTTACTCATGTCATTGCGAAGTATTTAATATTTTCTCCCCCCCCCCTCCTTTCGCTGAATAGTCTGTGATCACTGTAACAATTTATAAACTCAAATTTTTTAAAGTAATTTCAAGTTTATATTAAAAAATTGCAATTTCAAACATTTATTTAAAAAACTGCATCATTTAACTATTTTTGAAGCATACCAATCAATGGAAAATAAAATATTAACAAATGAGTAGTATCCCAAAACAGAACGGAACAAGCAATTGTGTTTTTTTGTGAATTAATACATAAATTCCATCTATTTTGTCAGTTAAATAATTTTAAAGTAAAAATGTAAACTTTTACACATATTACATTGCACTGAGGTTAGAATAGCCTGAAATTGATATTTCCAAGTGTTTTACACACACATTCTTATTCTTACACAATGTTACATTAATTTTTGTTATTATTTACAAGGCAGATTCCAACTCTTTCAAGGGCAGTAATTAAAAGATAAACCACCTTTCTAAAAATAAAACAGATATTTAACAAAATTTTTGCAGATCTATTTTTATTTCTATCTGGCATTAAGAGATGGCAGCACCAAGCCAATGAGAGCATTTATTGTGGATTTTATTCAATTTTTTAAAAAGAAAGGTGGTTTATCTTTTAACCACCGACTTTGAAAGGATTTCAAGGTTTTTCACACGCTTTTATAAATTTCACTTGTACATAACGGAATCTTTGAACTCGGTTTTTTACACACTTTAATAGATCGGATTAATTCGAAATTTTGCACCCTTGCCAAGGACCGATGACAATACAAAAATTTCATAATTTTGTTCCATTGTCCTGAACAGGATAATCCAGACTTGGTGACTAATTCATTATACCATTTCCAGATTTGGCGATTAATCCCAAGTACCATTGCCAGATTTGATGACTAAAAGATTAGGAGTAACCCTAAAAGCGAAAACGTTTTTTTTTGCGCCAGCAGTTTCTTATAATATAAGCAGTTGTCCAGTCTTTCTGAAAATGTAAAAAAAAATACTCGTTTAGCTGGGTATTTTTATTGAGCACTTAGCCCGCTAGGGCTTTGATCTCTTGTCTGGACTTTTGATAGCTTGAATTGATTAACTGCCCTTTTTGTTTCAAAATACTCGTGTATGCGAAAAAAAAAGTTCCAACTGAGGGACGGGCAAACATTTTAGGTCGCAGGCCAAAAATTAAAAAAAAATAATAAAGTGTATGAATAAATGATAGTTAAAAAAACTAAAAATACATGCTTTTATGGTTAATCGAAGTAAAAAAAAATTCTTAATAAAGAATAAAATGATTTACGAGGAAATATATTGTCATTATGTTAAAAGCGTGGGGTGCTTTGTACTAAATTTTTGCACTAACTCAGTTTTTTCAAACAGAACTTATAACAATTGATATAGAGCACCCCACACTTTTACCCCAATGACATTAATAATCATTTTATTTTTATATTAAGAATTATTTTTTTTACTTTTTAGTTCAATTTACCATAAAAGCGTATTTTTTAAAGTGTTTCTAACTTTTATTCTATATGTATTTATAGCTAAAACCAAACAATTAAAATATGAATGAGAAACTGTTCTTAAAATGAAGAAAAAAATGGTAAAATTAGTTTTAATGTGTTAAAGCCCCTTTTAAAAGATATCAACATATTAACGAACAAAATCACGATTCTTAAGTGTACCAGGACATGCTCGAAAGAGTAAAATGCCAAAAATAAGACCCTTTGTTTATGGGACATATATATTTAAAAATTTCCAATAGAGCTTAGATTTTTTATGATCTTTTGTATTTCAAAAATACAAAAATAATTTTTTAGCTAAAAAGATTTTTTTTGTTGCTTAATTTAAGTTGAATATAATTTTTGAGATCACATAATACATGCCTATGTTTAGGTACCACTTTTTAAAAAAGTATCTCTTAGATATGTAACATATTTTTTGTGCGTATATAAAATACACAAAACATAGTGAATCTAACTTTTAAGTAAAATAAGATAAAAAACTATAAAGCTTAGTATAACTTTGAAATTTTTACACACATAAAACTACTTTGATAAAAAAAAACAGGTTCACTCTATGTAGAAGGTATCCTGTATGAAAATTTGGAACAACATATAGTGCAATAGTTTTTTTTAAAGTGTACCTAAACAAAGTTATGCTTTGGAGAAAAAACTAAATATTTGTAAATGTTTGTTTATATTTGTGTCAATTACTTTTTTCATATTTTTGAGATTATTTTATCAATCAACATAAGTGTAAAACATTTTTAGATTAAAAAAATATGCACTACTTTTTAATACTAAAATTGAAAAATCGACTTTTTGAATGTGTATGATGTCCCGGTTCCTTTAACATATAATACCATCACAAAATACAATTGTGGTTGCTTTCTTATAAATAGAAAACTTATAAAAACTGGGGAAGAATTTGTAATTAAAATTAAAAACACACACATTTAGCAGAAATGATACACTAAAATCTCAAAAATATAACTATTTTCCAAAACTAGAAAAAGTGTTAAATTTAAGGGGACAAAGTACAATTCAAGTGACAAAAATTGGTAAAAAAAAAAAATCAAATGATCTTTTTAGTCTAAATTATTCTTTAATCTCACAAAATTTAAAAGCTCTAAGCTTAAAAATACTGAGTTATGATAACTTTTATGTTCATTTTTATTCACATTCCAATGGCAAATATTTTAAGCAATTGGAATATCTATTGGAAAGAAAAAATAACTAGTTTTTTTTATCTTAAGGCTTCTTTTTTATTGTTCCAAAAAGCATTAAATTTTTTTTTACCTATTGCTATTCATACATGTAACAAAAGTAGGTAAGCATTTTTGAATCAAAGCAATATTTATTTTTTAAAAAAAATAGTTGAATATAGAATTTATGCATTTTTTAAGGAATTTCAATACACATCCAGAAAAATTGTATTTTACAAATACCAATCATGCTAGCAGAAAACCCATATCAACCTTTGTTATATGTAGTTTGAGGTACTTGTAAATCTAATTTCATGTGTGTACGTTAATTATTGCAAGAGTAGTTTTTATAAAATCACTTCATAAATTTAAAAAAATTTTTCTCAAAAAATAAAATGGTTAGCTTTTTGTGGCATTTTGAGCCCAAAAACTGCTTTACACAATTCATATGCATACGGAGCAAACGAAAATTTTTTGAAAACCATTAAATCAAAGATTTTTGTATAAATTGTACATCTATAAAAAAAAGAATGCTTGAAATCAATTTTTGAATTGAATTCATCTTTAAAAAATTCTAACAAGAGACAAAATAAACATCTATTCACTATGGAATAAATCTAATTTAAAGCAAAAATTGCATTAAAAGAAGAAATCTAAATTTGCATCCAATCATGAAAAGTAACCTAAATTCCTTGTGCAATGCCAAAAGGGTACGAAATTCTAAGCATACTACTTCACATTTAAAAATGCATCAATATCAATATTATACCACTCTGCTATCTTAAAAGCACAGCATTTTGTATTTTATCACACTACTAATTTTTATCCAGATAAATTTTTGTCTGTTAAAAAAAATGAGTTCTTGATTTTGTACCTTACAACGAAATGGTTAACAGATTTTGGTTTTACACATTAAAGAGGAAAAGAATGTATGAAATGTATATCTAACTGTAATTTTCCCATACATAAATAATATTAAGGAAGCATGATTTAGTGTAGGGGTCTTCAACCTTTCATGCTAAAGAGCCAAATTAATAAATCTGCAATGATCCGTGGGCCACATCAATAAATTCAGTGATTCGCGAAACACACGACCGTCAAAAAAGTACTGTAGTCGGGAAATTTATATAAAAAAAAGGAAGGTGTGTTTTACAAGACTACAACTGATCCTAAGGGAAGAAAAGGTGTTTACAGATTTGTGTACATATATCGGTTCCAAAAAAGTTCAGTAGAAATAGAATTTAAATACTTTGCAAACCTGTGCAACCTTTCCCCCTCAAAATTTGAGATTTTATGCATAGTCAGATTTTTTATATTTAAAATACAGTACAATTTTTCAAAAATTCATTATTTTCAGAAAATTTTATCTCAAATGGATATCAAGCACATCAGTGAAATATTTTAAAATATCAAGAATAACAGACATGGGGGGGAACAGACAAGTCAATTCTTTTTTAACTGCCTCCAATTCAAATGAGGTGCAACTAAAATGCCCCTTCACCCTAATTAAGTGAATGCCTATAAATTCCACCCCCATACATAAGCCGTCAATCATGAACAGACAACCGATGAGTCCGAGCCTCACAGTCAAGTGCTCATTTTTAGTAGAACGACAGTGACACTGCTGCAATAACTTTTACATAGAAAATGGCAATTGCGTGGAATCAGAAACAAGAAAAGAAAGGAAATTTCAGTCAAGAGAAGACATCATACAAAATGTAATGAATCAGCTGCATGCCATCTCCAAAGGGGCATTCTGTTGCTGCTCTGGCAGAATCCCTGAGAGGAGAGTGGTAGTTCAAAGGATCCCTTTGAAGAGATATGTGCAAGATTGTTATATTGGAAAAATATAAGTATTTTTAAAAATGTTATTTGAACGCACCTCATTTGAGTTACAATGTCATGGATGTCACAGTTTTCTGCTTGGAAATTTAATTTAGGATCTTTGACAGTTGACAATAGTTTTTAAGTAATAGGGAGAATTACTGTAATAATTTTATATCCCCCCTTTCAAAGGTGAAACAGAACAAAAGGGCATTAGTTTTCCAATATGAAGTTGTACATTAGTAGTTATAAAAATATCATTCACACAAGTATGACTCAATTTTTAATAATTGTGAGGGAATTGCTCCCTTTTTATAATAAATATAAAGCAGTTCAATCTTTAATTCAAAATAAAAGAAAATCGTAATAATCTGAAATCGACTAAAAACAATTTCTTTTTTTCCTCTTTCCTACAACAAAAATGTGGATAAATAATCAACTTTAATACAGGACTTCACACTGGGCAAGCTAAACAGTTCCAGTGGACGTGAAAAGAAGTTCCAAGTTCATGTCCTATGGAGTTTTGACAATCATGGAGCCAAAAAAGAAAAAGCTTTGTTACAAGTGCACAAAATGAATAATATCACTGCAGAATAAGTGTTTTGGTTCATATAGAATTCTGATTGCAATGTTTTTGAAGGTCTGACGACATCTGACTGCTTTGGTCCGTGCCGTCACTCGTCTCGTCTTTGCTTTCTTGTTTGTTTTTCTTTCGCATCGCAACTAACCTGGATAATTCGGAACATAAACTATCTGTATACGGATTTCTATCCGCTTCTAAATCCAGACTCCTCAGTCTACGTTCCGAAAAGCTACTGCACACTGGCACTGAATCAAAATGAGATGGAGTTGAATTTGTTCCCTTGTCCCTGTTGTGCCAATTACAGGCTTTTGATGCAAATACTGGTTCTGTAGAGTCAGGCAGTGCACTCTGGACTTTTTCAAACTGTGATGATTCAGAAATATGTTTGTGATGAAAAATCACAGGGACTTGAATATCATGAAGAGGAATAGGATCATTCTCCTGGCAGCTTTTTCCTTCAGAAGCAATCATCTCGTCTTCATCTTCTGAACCCTCTTGATCTTCAATATCCTAAAGCAGAAAAACAAATTCAAATATCTTAAAGTGTACAAGAGCAATCAGACAACCATTAACTTATAAAATGAAAAGCAGTTTTGACACATGCTGATTGCAGTTATCAATACTCATATTGTGCAATGCTTTACAAGAGCATGTCGTTTAAGGCTGTTTTTGCCAAATGGTATGAGAGCTTGAACTAAATGCAGAGCACATTTGCCTCTATTTTTATGAAAATTTGTACTAGAGCAACTCATACATTTATTTATAATATATAATGTTTTTATAAGTTCAAAATATTCCGTAAATAATTAATTTTTCCTTTTATCATGTTAAAGGATACCTCGTTTAGCATTACGATATAGGAGAAAAAATGCGAAACACATTTCATAAAGGAAACAATGTTTAAACTAGGATAAAAATGAGTAATTTGATAAAATAAGTGATTCTCTACAAGATAGTGAAGCCAGAATATAAAATTAATGTTCAAGTATATACCCGATAAAATATTTCTATCCTTTAACATTAACCGAAAACAGCCTTAAAAAGTGAGGTGAACAGGATAAGAATGTCAAAATTTTCTTTAACATATATAGTAGGATGTAAAACAATTTTCATCATTAAATGTAAAAATAAGTATAAAAAGACAACAAATAATTTTCTCATATAAGATATATAAACAGGGATGTCTTAAGTCTTTTTGAGACCTTGCACACACAAAAGTAAGCCTTGCATGTCATCTTTAAAAGTACATAGTATATAGCATGTATTGTCAAATACACATACAAACAATAATTTGAAACAAATAAATGTGCATTTCGACTTAATGAGTTGAATGATTGTTTATGGTATTAGGGCTAGGCCTAAACAGGGACAATAATCATCACGTAATAATAGTCTTGCTACTTTTGCCAGTTGATATGCAGTTTGAAATTCCCTGTTTTCTGGAGAATGTGTATGGGAATAATATTTGATCATTAAAATTATTCAGATCATGATCTTATTAAGGCTGAGTCGAGAATGATATATGGTTACTCGGGGTTATTCATTATATCGGGTTCCAAACAAAATACAAATTTTGTGCACTTACCATTTGGAAATTCTATAATAAGCAACTACACACAAAAAATATAGTTAAAAATTACACTCTTTTAATTCAGCTGCTAAAAGCACTATTAGTGAACCAATAAACACCAGTTAATTGGAAATTTTACAATAGATTTTTGATTCCTGATTTGAGAGTTCTTTTTCGACTTTGTGCAGAGAAGAAATTACGTCCCCTAGCATCAGGCATGTTTTTACACAGTATCCAAAACAATGAAAATGTAACAGTTTGGATAAGAGTTTCATTATCAATTTTTGCATCAAAATCACTCTTCCTTGGCTTCAACACATCAACAATTTCCACAACTTCAGTTGCACAGGTAGGCAGTCCATCACCAAATATTGCAAAATCAGTAGTATCTTTAAATATCCCCTACATTGTGGTTGAAATGAAATACGGATTTCCTTTCCTTTCAAAAACTCACATGATGGATTACTCATGACTCATCTGCACTTGTAAAAAGTGTGATAATGGGTTGCACCCTTTCCCATCAAAATTTGTTGCTTACAAGAAATCTTTATTGTTCCAGACAAAAAGGATATGTCATTTTTAAGAAAATCCTATTTTTTCTAATACAAATGTTCAGCTGTTAAAACAATTCAGGGTTTATTATTTGTTAAATAGGGGCCTTTGCCTTCAATTTAATCAGGAAAAGAGAAAAATTTGTTAAACCGGGGTCCGATTGTATATATTTTTATTTAAATTTTCTTTTAAGGGATTTTCTTTAATGTAATGTAGTTTTGAACCCTTCAAAATATTGCATGATACTTAAATTATTTTCTTTTGCACATCTAATCAGAAATGTCATTTAAACAAAAACATTTATCTCCTGCCACACTTCATGAAATGATGCACCATCACGAATCTGACGGATCAATAGAAACAAAAAGCAGGAAGAATGCTTTTGTCATTTCTCTGAATGTTTGTGTTGTTGCTTTTTGCGTGTGTCTTTGTATGATAAAATAAACTAAACACAGTGGTGCAACAGCCCATAAAGGCCTTTCATGCCCATCTCAGTATTCCCACATAGAAGTGCATGAGCAGATTTCCTGGTCAAGTGGTCAGTCTGACACAAAAAAATTCTCAAGCTTGAGAAATAACAATATGAGATCTTTAAAACTTATACTACTATTAAAGCACATTATTCAAATTATTAAACTACTATTATAGAACATGAATAAAAACAATTACAATAAAAGTATCTGCATTTAATGCTATGGTTTTTATCTAGGATGAAAGATGAATTTTTTTAAAATAAACGATTGAACCCTAATAAAAGACATACCTTTAAGAAATATATTTTTTTCTGAAAATTTCATTATGAGTGAATATTAATGTTGCACTATACAGCCACTTGAGGGCTTTTGGAAATGGACCTCGTACTTTTAAACTATGGTCAAATGACAAGGACGACACCTGAGCCAGCCCCCCTCCTAACTTCCACACAACACCAATAAGACTTTTGAGCCTCGACAGTGAGTGAGTGAAGATTAACGTCGCACTGTTCAGCTACACGAGGGCTTTTGGCGACGGACCACGTAATTTTGAACCATGGTCAAGTGACGTGGACGACACCTGAGCTGGCACCCCCCTCTCCTAACTACCACACCACACCAACGGGAGGACGTTTCAGCTCTCGACAGATTTAGCGTGCATCGTTGCCTTACACGGCGGGTCTTTAGTGGTACTGGGCTCGAACTCGTGACAAAGCCAGCCACGATCCGATGCCTATACCACTCGGCTATCGCGGCCACTTGAGCCTCGACAGATTTTACGTGCATTTAATGTCCATTTTGGCACGATTCATTCAGTGCTCATGATTTTCAAGAAAAATTGCTGATCCTTTCATACATATTTTTTTTACCTTTCATACATATTTTTTTTATAAGTTTTCTGCAAGGCATTAATTGTTACCAAACTGAAATCCAATGGGAATTAACTACAGCACCATACTACACGGGAAACAAATACAAGGAACTTCTTTCAACTGTAAGGAATCTAAATTATGTTGAACTTTAGAAAGTTGTACCTAGAAGCACGTTTACATGATTTGGACTGTCAGACATATATTGTTGTTAGTTTGAATCAACATGTTTGTGAACAATTTTTTTCTTTTTTGAACATAATAAAATCAAAATATTGCTCGAAATTAAGTGATGCACACATAAAAACCTATTTTGTTAGCATCTCCAAGAACTAATCTTAATAAGGCTGTGACTTAAAATACAAATTCTAAAACCAAATTAAGAAAATAGTGACTGTTTAATAATTATTTGGAATTAAATGTTTTATTTTTATTTTATACCTAACTCTACCAATTTGAACCTGTAAAAAATTTATTAACAATAAAACCAAAGAGTTCCTACTTATGTCTTATTTAGTGTACTATTTTCAAATTTCCTGTACTTAGACTTGGATAAACTTGGATATTTTTTTTTCGATAAAAATTCCATAATAAGTCTGCAAGGAACATTTTTTCACATCCTTTTGTTTGTTGGAAACACGGCAAGGGGCATGTTGAAGTGGTATGCATAATTTTTTTTTAATCAGACGTATGATGATTATATCAAGGCCCACTAAAGATGGAACATTGATTGTTCATATTTTACATTGTTTTGATTTAATAATTTTAATTTAATTGTATTGAAATATGCCTTTAGAATAAAATACAGTAACACCAAAAAATGAATATTAAGTTATTGAACATGCGAGAGAAATGCACCACAGTAAATAAAATGGAAATAATTTAATGTTCCTTGGGTGGTCTGGTAACCATTTTCATCCCCAGATCGGTCCATGGCCTGGGAACCACTAGATTAGATGAACAGGTACTAAATAATTAACTTCCAAAACAAAATTTTCTCATTTTGGATTTTGCTTCTGCAAAATTATTCCAAATCCCATTTAGATCTGAAAATTAGCTATACATTAAAAAAAAAAATGATTTGGAGTTATAGACTAGATTGCTTTTTGAAATTAGTTGTAATACTTTCACCATTTTTCAAATTCAGCATAAGCAGATATATAGGTAAAAGCACATCACTCTTAAAAAATACCATGATTTTAAATTTCAAAGTTTTACTTTGTTAAGAGTAAAAAATCTGGAAAGTTTTAAGTATCCTTATCAACCTTTTTATAACTTATTCGTGCAAAAATTAATACTCAAAGTAAAAATTACTTCTTGTATATTAATTCTTTTAAAATGAAAAGTTTTATCTATTTATTGGAGAAAATACTTAAACTCTCAATCAATTAAAAAAAAAACATTTTTAAAGCTCCCGTAACTCAGCAGAACATCTTAGAATTTTAAATTTAGCCTTAATTTTAGGAGAAATTCATTATGTGTGTAAAAAATTCTCTTTTGGAATTTAATAAATAAATCCATTTATATCATTTTTGAATTTACTTTATACCATTGAAAGTAACACTAATTTCCGTCTAGTTGAGATGAATACTAAAAAATCATTTTGAGTAAAAAAAAGAATTTATTTGCATTATTTTGAGAACAATATACGAATGCACTTAAAATACAATAAATATCAAAATAAAGACAGATTTTTCCTCACAGAAAATTCGAAAAGCCAATCTTAAAAGCAAACTAATAGACATTTTAATTCAATATTTAATCACTATAAATTTATTTATTGCAGTGAAATACCTATTTGTGTTATTAATTTTACACTATTATCTAAAAACACATATTGCCAAAAAAGGTAGTTTGGATATTAATGTAACAACTATTCTTGAGGGCTTTTGGCGATGGACCCCCTAATTTTGAAACATGGTAAAGTGACAAGGAAGGACAACACTCGAGATGGCACCTCCCTCTCCTTACTTCCACACCACACCAACAGGAGGTCAGAACCTCGACATATTTAACATGCATCAGCCCCTTCTGCACAGCAAATCTTCAATGGTACAGACTTGAACTCATGACACGCTGGCCACCAGCCAAAAAGGTAAGTAATAAATGTAAAACCTAAAAATGCTTCAAGTCTAAAAGGATTTCATGACAAAGGAAGAGTTTTTTTTTAAAATTAAGTCTTTTGAAAAATTTCAATTTTGAAACTATTTGAATGTAGACATTTTTTTTACACTCAACTCTTTTTTAACACGATTTTGAAATAACGTGGTATATGAATTTGATATACATGCTTAATTTTTTTTTTTTTTACACATTTTTTGTTTTGTTTTAGCACAAATTTCGAAACAATTTTGAGATTTGTGCCTTTGAATGAGGACGATTTGATGAAATTTATGACACTTTAAGATTTTTAAGAAGTTGATACAATGACAAAGTCGAAAGTGAATTTTAGGTTCTAACAGTTGATTTCATTCACGAGGGCTTGAAATTTGCTACAAGCTTGAACTCTGAACAACATTTTCTTACTCGTGATCCTGACACAGAGTGTACATTATAATTTTAATGTAATCATAAGTTTTGTGTAGCAGGATATCAAGAATTATATAAGCAACTTGAAAAACAAAACAAACAGACAAAAACACACACACAACTGAGACCTTTCACAACAAATGAAATTCTTCATTTGCATCCAAACCGACAATTGTGCTAGAAATATCGACACATCTGATGAAATAATTTTTGATCCAGTTTGTAATAAATGTGATTAGTTGTTAGTTTTATTCCTAATTTCAGTTTGAATTTTTATATGTTGTATGTACTTTTAAACTGAATTTTCACTGTACACTAATTTTTTAACTTTATATAAAAAAAGATTTATAATTACATTTTCAGTATGATTTTACACGAAAATATTTAGAGATTTTTCATTTTACATGATTTATTAAAGTTGTGGAACATATCCCCAACTTTTCTATATGTCGTATGTTTTTTACACTGTTTTTATAAGGAATGTATCTAACGTGTAAAAAAAGTCGGGTGCATTTGCAATTATATTTCACAGAGATTTCTATCAAGTTCTAATGATTCAATAAATAAAAATTACTGATAAAAGAATTAATAAAATTTATTATATATTATACATAAAATAACTATATAGTATTTATTAAAATTAATCAACAATGAATATCAATAATTGCTGATAACTTGCAATATTCCAAAAACTGCGAGTTCCTTTAATGAATTTTATCAAACAAGGAACATTTAAAAATGCATTATTTAAAAGTAAAATGAAGTGGAAATGCACGATTTGCAACAATAATTAAAAGCACAACCCTCATATACTTAAAAAAATAATTTCCTAGCACTCACCAAAGATATTAGAAATATCCATATTTGAAAATAGCACAAAATACAACTGAAGCAGTAACTTGAAGAATGATTTCAATTTAAATGGTTAATTTTTTAAAGAAATCGAACTAAAATCACCAGAAATCAATAAGGTTTCTGCAGACCCCCAAAAAAAATTAACTATAATGACATCATCCCCATGGCAACAACATTACCACACAATAAAAATGTCAAGATAACCATATTGTAACGTTATCACCCATCATGGTAATGTGTTGCGTGTGTGCACGTAGCACTCGGGATACCAAATTAGCACTTACAAAAAACGATTATTCAAACATAAAAATAAGTGGTAATCTGAGGAAGACATATCTGGGGAATAAAGAAGAATAGGAAGGATCTCCTTCCTGCCTTAAATGCATAATTTTTGTTCTGGTCTAAACTGTAACAAGTGGACCCGAGTTACCAATTTACTTAATTTCTTCTTTTATTTTGTGTTAATGGTAATCAATGTTGTTCCTTCACTTTGGATACTTCTGCAACTTGTAACATGTTAAACTATGATCGGTTTTAATCATTATCTCCAATTTCATCAATGATTAAATTTATTACATTATTTTGTCTCCTGGAGATTCAAGCCTGGTAGAAAATTTTTCAAATAATATTGTTGATGTAACTATTTACATTTAAAAATATAGTATTTTATTTTCTTTTTTGCAACTTCCATAACATTAGTTCCAAGACCCATCAATGTACAAGTTCAAAATGGAAAATTTATATCGTTTCCCAGAAATTTTTAAGATTTAGAATAATCTTAATAAAGCTGTTCAAGATACTATCAATAGCTATAATAAAATATATACTGATAAAATGAACTAATTTCTTACAATTATCCAATAAAAATTGTGAACAGTCCTTGGAATTATTGTACATTGTAAAAACAAAACTTTTTCTCGGCTACCAAAATTTTTTAATGTTTAGCTAATAAAATTAACAGTCTTGATTAAGATCTATATTTACATATTAAAATAACAAAATCACTGACCAACCTTAAGGTAAAGAAAGAAATAACATTATGAATGAATAAAACACATGAAATTTTTTTAAAAAAAAACCCTGATTAATGTATATTCACTTATTATATTTGATGCATTTCAAAAATAAAATTTATATTTATTAGCATTTGTTATCTGCAGTATTTAAGCTTGTTTTAAAGAAAACTAACAGTAACTTACCAATCCAACTGACAACAATTCATATGGGCAAATTAAAAGTTATTGGTGTAAAGAAAAAAAATATTCAAATAAAAAAATATTTATACTAAAATATAATCACCTCATCTGGACACAACTCGAATGCTTTAGCCAGGGTTATTCTTGCAGAGTGTGACCGTTCCAAGAACTGACTATTAGAAGTTTCATTTGACTGAGCAGGTGGGGACCAATTATTATAACCATATTGAGCATTTGTAGGATAAGGCCGCTGCAAAACAACAGAAACTTAATATAAAACAGCTTAAATTCACACAAAAATCAATAATAAAATAATAGAAGTAACATATAACAATAAATAAAGCAAACAAAAATAGTTCACGTTTATTTGGGGACATGCAAATACTAGAAATGTAGTCAAATAAAATTTTTCCCCCAGGATTTAAAATGAAACAAAAACACTTTTGAAAGACGAATAATAAAATTAGTCTTTATTTCAGTTAATACAATTAAATTATACAATATGGCCATTCATATTTTTATATGGTGACAGGCAAACAGAATTATAAATCAACATTTTTGTAATACATTACATATTTTCCCCTTCAAAACAATAAGTTATTTGTCCTTGATAAAACAAATTTTTTTTTTTTGGTATTTTTACTTCACTTAATAATCTAAGATCTGGAACTGGAGACAGGGAGGGGGGGCTACTTTTTGTATTAAGTTTCTAACTTGAACAAATTCACATATTTTAAACAAAAATAAAGTTGAATTTTTAAGTACCTGGGTGTATCTATATTTAAAAGGTAGAAGGAAATTAGTAAAATTGATACATTCTTCAAATTTCTCTAAAAATAAAATTTCTACATCAATCTTGACAGTTTGAAGAATTTCAAAAGAAATTTACTGAATGTTAATATCAATTGAAACAGGACTTTATTTTTTCACCATATTGATTCTCCAAAAGCTTATAATATATACACATCATTTTCCCAACTGTAGTTATTTATTAACATTTCCAGAAAGCAGCAGGCAAATTTAAATATTAAATATGCACTCACTGAATGAGCAATTAAAAAAACAAACAAAAAGATAAAACATACTATTCACATATATTTTCAGACAATTAAAAAAAAATCTTTTTATCTACATGTATACAAGGAGACAAAACATTTAGCAATCAGCTTAGGCTCTGTGAATGTAAGGTTACTTCAAACAAAAACAAATTCGTATCACTCTGTATGATTATCTTTCAGAAAACTCCACTAAGGAGTTCCAATAGAGTACATTATAAAATAGTCACACACTGAATATTAGCACTGTATGCACAGATTAAATAGCTTCAAATTATATCCAATTTTATTTAAAATGAGTTTTCATCGGCGGCAATTCCTCCTTTTCATAGGCTTTACCATATTCTTCATTTCTCGGCGACGAACAAGTTCGTCATGTTCATAAAGCCAGTATTTACTGGTCAATGATTCTTCCTCTCTAGTTTTCTTGACCGATGGTTCTCGTCGCTCTTCTCCAGCTGTTGAAGTTGTTTCATCCCCCAGAACAACAGTCGTGGGTGAAACTGTAGTGGTTACAGAACTTGATGTAGAGTCTGAAGTGTGTTGAGTGTCCGAAGAGCTTTCATTATTGGATGACAAAAAAGGAGGCTCTAAAGGCTCTTCAATAGGTGCCGAAGATGGGAGAATGGGAGCTTTTGGAGATGGATCCACACCATCAGATGGTGCAGGAGGGGGTGGACTAGGGTGTTGTGGGATGCTCTGACTGTTTCCTTGCCAGCTTTGAACTTTTTCTTCTGGTGGAGGACTTTCACCATCTTCAGACATATCCTGATCTTCAATATCCTATTCAAAGAAATACAAGAAAAAATAATAAAGTTTTAATAAAGAGTTATTCATACTCTTAAATAATGCTATAACTAGTCAACTAAGGTTATAATCTGTCAGACTTTTCTTTTCTTTAATGTTTTTAAAAGATCAATGTTTTTACAATATTAGATTTAAAAAAAACATCAAGTTAAATACATTAAAAAAATCCCAGAATTTTATTGTAATTACTGCAATCCCAATAAGCAAAGAGAAACATTTCTTCAATGTTTAAAAAAACAATTAATCGAATTCCAGAACAAAATACTCCATGTATGCAAAAATTACATTTTAATCATAAATTTAACACTTTAAAACAAATTTGGTAGCATTCAAATAATTAATATTATAATGAAATTGGTATCAATTTTAATTGATTTGATCACATTTTGTGTGTGAGTGAATAATAAGCAAGAATAAGTAAATAATTTAGCAAACAAATGTGTTTATTCCCGTAAAAATTACAAGATACAGAATACTTTAAATTTACTAGAAATAAATTGCTAAAAGTCAGATTTCTACAAATATTTTTTTTTAAAATTTTAATAACACACACTTTTTGAACACTTCTTATAATTCCAAAATTTTATCAATGATCTTTTTTTACAGACATATTAAATTATTAATAAAATTTTTTGAAACAAAACTACTATATTTTTAAATAAAGAGCATCACTACTTCTAAATCTGAAGTCAGGAAAAATTGAAAAAAAGTAATAACTAATGAGTATGCCTATATATATGTGTGTATTATTCTTATACAAGAAATATTAAATCAGCTATATTGAGGCAAATAAGGTACTTATTTTTGAAAGAAAGAAAAACACAAAAATAATAATACAACTGATGAATCTATTTTTATTAGAGATAAAATGATCAAGCCTAATCTTTCTAAAGTAGCTTACAATGAACTCCTCCAAAAACACATTCTGAAAATTAAAATTGAAAATAGTAATTCATTAACCATAATAAAATTTCAACATTTTATAAAAAATAATTACCTCATCAGGACACAATTCAAAGGCTTTAGCCAGAGTAATTCTTGCAGTGTGGGATCTTTCTAAGAAGTAGCCATTGGTTGTTTCATTAGATTGAGCTGGTGGGGACCAGTTATTATAGCCATATTGAGCATTAGTAGGATAAGGTCTCTGTAAAATAAATGATCTATAAAGACCTGAAGAATGTCACCCGAATAACATTCTTGTATGGTCCATAAAGACATAAAAAAAGACTGAACACCAAGAAAAACATGAATTGCACATTACAGTTTATATTCCATAATATCTTGCTAAGGAGAAGAGGGGTTCTAAGAGCGATATTAAGACTTTTAAAAAATTTAATTACTAAAAACTTATTTTCTCTCTCTCTTATCCCTGTCTTAAATCTACTAAATGATAAATCCCTTCAAAATAGAGAAATTAATACATAAATTAAAAAGCCAAACAAAACACTAGAATCACCATTTAGGAAACTGCTAAATATTTAGTTTTGGCAATAAAACAAAATCCATTTTAATAAATCACAATATCTGTATCAAAATGTTACACAAAAATGAACAAATACTGTGAAGTTACTAATTAAATTTTGAACATGTTTATTTTACAAAAATGGAAAGTTATTCATATAAGCTTAAAACTTATTTAAAAGAGGAATATTAATTATATCTGCAATTTCAGAATTCAGTGTTTTTACTTAAAAAAAAAAATAACAGTAAATTTCATTTCTAACTGTAGTAGTAGAAAAACTTTGTAAAGTATTAAGTAGCTATACCAAGAGAAAATTTCAACAAGAAAACATAAAAACAGAGCTAAAAATATTCTGAAATTAACTGGCTCAAAATAAATCAATTTTACTGGAGAAGAAACATTTTTCAATAGGATCTATAATACCTCAAATTCCTACACATTTTCTTCAATTTACATACAATACAATTTTTAGAAAATAACTAATCCGAGAAACCAAAATGTATAATTCTGTTATTATCAATGGAATTTGAGTGAGTGAGAGTAATTTTTTTTGTTGCACTATAAAGCAACATGAGAGCCATTGGAAACAAAATTCATTCTTTTGTACTTAAGTCATGTGATGAGCACAACACCAGACTGGCAACTTGTTTCCTAACTACCATAGGAGGACAATGAACTTCAACAGATTCAACTACATGGTGGGTCTTCAGTAGCAATCAATGAAATTTGATTTACCATTCTTTAATACAGCAGTATTCCCATTAATAAGTTCTCTGCACAACAAGTGAGAGTGCTGTGATAGTGTGAGAAGAACTAAGGAGAGGCTTTCAGTGCACTTGAGACAGCAGCAAAAACATGGGACTGACAGTCAACAAAGGAAAAATTAAATTCATAGCAATACGAACAGTAACAAACAGAATCTCAAATCTACAACCGCTGAAAATTATTGGATATGAGTTTGAATGAGTGACTCCATTTAAATACTTAGGCACAATTGTAAATAACAGTAATGACATAAAAAAGGAAATCAAAGGTAGAATCAAGATGGCTTACAGATGTTATCACGGATTGCGAAACCAGATTAAATCTAAATACATAAGTTGGAAAACAAAAATACAGTAACACAAAACTCTAGTAAGATCAATTGTTTTATGAAAGCAAATGCGGGAGAATTAAAGAAGATGAAGAGAAACTGATGACTTTTGAGAGATAAATTTTATGAAAATTTTTTGGTACAGTTAGAGAAAATGGAATCTGGGGAATACGATACAATTTTGAACTTCAATCAAAATACAGAGAACCAAACATAGTCAAAGTGATCAAGGCTTCCCAAATAAGGTGGCTGGGACATATACTTCAATATAGTAATATAATTCCTGTTAAGAAAGTAACCTTCCTAACTTCAGAGGGAAAACAGGAAGACTGAGAACAAGATAGATAGATAAAGTGGTTGAAGGATTTGGGAGTTAACCGATAGAACATAGCATTAAATAGATCAAGATGGCATTAACTGACTGAGACAGCCTTGGTTGGTAACCGGCTGTAGTTCTAGGAAAGAATACAGTAGTATAAATTACAGTATTAAAAGAAAGAATGGATAGGAGGCATTTGGAATGAAAAACAATGAAACTTGTTTATATCAACAAAATAAAAAAAAAATCATATTAGTTAAAAACCTTACTTTTAATTTTTAAGAAAAATTTTAAATACTTAAGATGTGAAAAGAAGAACATTAACCTAAATGTTTACAGCACCTATTATAACAGAGGATAAAACTTTGATATCTCCAATGCAATAACATTATTCTGAATTTATTTTTATTTATATGTCGATAAAAAGTGTTAACTATACATCAAATTTTGGTCTTTTTGTCAAAGCTAGGAATAAATAAACCAAGCAAATTTATCTTATTGACAAAAGAAAGCTCTTTATATTCCTGAAAGAGGCAATACTTAAAAAACATTATATTTATAAAAGAATGCTCCTTCAAAATCAATAAATGCAAGCACTCCCATTTTAATATTTCTTACCATTTAAATGATGTAATAAACTAAGAGTATTATATATATATATATATATATAAATTAAAAATAGGAAAAATTAATTAGCTGCCTGATATTATATATCACAAAACTAAACTTTAAATTGGACAAAAATATAACATCTTTAAAATTATACCATCATAGAATTAGCACTGATCATTTATGAACGGTGCATTTAAAAGCTGCACATGGCCTATTAGAATGGACTTCATAATTTTAAATCTTACTCAAGCAATTCAGGTGGTAAATGCATTCGTATCCTACTCTCCAAATTTCCACACCATGCCAGTGTGAGAATTTTCAGCTATGATAAATTCAACATGCATCAGCTCCCTCACATGGCACTAGGATTCAATAGAAATGGCTCCAACCTCAATTTTGGTGCTATGATTGCTCAGCTACCACAACCATATAAGGCAAAGTGAAAACAAAAATTATTTTGAATCAAAAAGTTTATCGGTTGATTGTTAATTAATATTGTACTAAGAAGTATTACAAGAGCTATTGGTGATGGACTTCACAATTTTGCACCATGGCCAACTGAGGAGGTTGACAACTCAGCCGGTACTCACTCTCCAAACTTATCACTGGCTTTTATTGGGAAAACCTTTTGGAAGGCTCTTTTACAGCAGGCTTGGGAATCTAAATTTGATGCAGAGATAGAGGCTGCAAGACAAGCAATATGCCACCAGACCATCTAATTGATGAGCTGTTTTAATTGTGGATTCACAATCTGCAATCTTTACACTCTGATAGTGATTCGATAGAGGTGGAGGAGGTGAGAAAAAAAATGAACTCAACAGTACTGATTGAACTATTGTCTTCGAATGGATCCCTAGCAGTTGTGACATCCTAAGCAACAGAAAGGCAGATTCTCTGGCAAAGCATGGCTGCAATCTCCCACAGCCATCAGCCACTGGCTTGTCCTGCAGCCAGTCTTTTTGAAATATTTTCAGAAGCTCTCACTTAAAAACTGGAATTTGAACTCCAAAATTGTAAATTTCAAGCCATGTACAGCATCTTCCAATGATTTTGAATACAGAATTATAATTATTATAAGTGCAACATAAGAAAATCTAAAATGAGTTATCTTACCTTAAAATTCCAATGGTATATGTAGAAATATCAAATAATTTTTGTAACATTTTTTAACAAAAAAGGTACTGCTCACTAAAATTAGTGAAGTAAGTTAACAAATGAAACAACAAATTAAAATACTCACAATTCAAAATTTATCTCAGTGTTAGTATGCAAAATAAAATATAAAAATGCAACACATGCCATTTATAAATTGGTTGAACTTCAAATTTAGTTCAATAAATGACAATAGCCAAAAAAATAATAAATAAATATTAAATAAAGAGAGAAAAATTTGTACAAATTAGCAATATTAACACGAATAATAAAAATAAGCTGCTTTACATGTTTGGTTGAGATTCTCAACAAATCATTAGCTGAAAATAAGGTTTTAAAAAGTTACAACTGAAGGCAATTTTGCAAGATGACAAGAATACAAAGAGAATTTTTAATGCTGTTTGGTTACTTTTTGTAGATCATATTTCAAGCACCTATTATTAACACAGGCCTCTATTCAAATTAATTTTTCTTTAGATTTATTGTTTGGAAGATGATTCAACTCATATGGCTGCTTATTACTAGTTTATGAGCCAGGAATAATTATAATACATATATATATTCAGTATCAATAATCCATTTTCAAAATAGAAATAATTCAGCAAATGAATTTTTAAAAAAACTATTGAATATCCGCATCTATAAAAGAAGCTAATCCATTCAATGTTTTTCATATGTTCAATAACAGAAGTTTTGCATAATTTATTTATATTATAATAAGAGAATATTTTTTTTTCAGATTAGAATAAATTCTTATTTACCTAATCCACAGTACAAAAACATTGATAAGAAGTAACTAAAATAAGAGCAATAAAATTTCTCAACACGGATTTTTATAAACAAGACATTACAATATTTTATGTAAAGACTCAAAGCTATATTTTTTAGATTTCTATATGAAACCACTTATTTTCAATCTATACATGCAATTTTGATTAATAACACATTAAATATAACAAGTAACACAATATATCAAAATTTTTATAATCTACAAACTTTTAAAATAGGCAAAATATAAAGAGAAATAACATACATCAGTACAAAATTATTTCCACATATATATTTTTACACATAACAATATAAAATTCTGTTTCCATTGATACAAAATAACACAGCACGCAAAATATTTTACGTACAGTTGAGAAAAATCATAAACAAAAGGAACAAAACTCTTGAAAAACAAATTTCTTGGGGGGGAACTACAACATATAAAAATGATAAAATACACAAATAGAATGCATAAAAAACAAACTACAAAATTAAAAAAAAAACCTGCATTTTATTCTATTCATTACAATATGCTCAGGCAAAGCTTCAAATAAGAAAATGCACAACAATCTACACATCAATTAACTATACAATTTTTTTTTCTAAAAAAAATAATTAAATATAGATATTGTTTAACTTATTTCTCTATTCCTATGCAAAATAGATGCTTAAATAGATATTTAATGCTATAAAAAGACATATGATAAAATGCTTCTACTATTTCACTTTTAGTTAAGATTTTGGTTAGGTTTCAATTTAGTAAGTTGCCATTTTGTAATATTTTGAGCACTCTACTTCTGTTCTGCTGTGAAATGAATTTATTAGAGTTGGAACCATGGTTCTACTTGTGCTTGCTAATTTAGGTAAATGAATTATATGGCCAGCATATATGGCAAATGAGACAATATAATATAGACTTCTCAAATTTTCCAATTTCAACTTCTCTGGGAAAAGGAAGAACCTTTTATTAAAAATTTGAATACACTTTCGGCTTATTCTTACATTCGTTCATTAATAAATGTTTCAAAACCAATACAAAATTCATTCTACAAAAATTCCCATTTTTTCATTTACTTTTCCAACAGTTTTCAATTTATATAAATGTATATCTTCAATTAATACAATTTTATAACAAGATAAATAATATGCTCAATTACAACAAACATGTTTAAAATGAGCAATGCTACAAATATACATATTATACACATTTATATTCACTTTTAAGTCAATAGTTCATGTTTAGAATGGTTGGTTGCTTTTTTTTTTAAGCATGTGATGCAACAAATGCAGCTTTGCCTTAAGTTTAAATATCACTCTGTTCTCACTTATTTTGTTCAGCTAATTCAAATATAAATTGATTTTCTTTATTCATTCTATTTTTTCCAAATGAGTTCATTTCCTTAAGTTATTTTTACTAAATATACCAATAATGGAGAAACAAAAACTATGTTTTTGAATTCTGCATATAATATTGTTTTTAAATGCTGCCAGAAGTTACTGTGTGTGGTCAGAGATTAAAACTATATTTACTCTATATTTACTTAAGTTTATCAAACTAAGGATAAACCTACTTGCTCCTGAATAATTTTATAGATAATTTGTGCAATTGTAAAATCAAAATTTGAATTTTAAACTTAAACTAATATATTTTTTCTTAGAAGCCATTAAAATAAAAAATTTTTAAAAAACAGAAACACACACACAAATACAAGGGTTGTCCAGAAAATAAAGAATATTTGATAATAAACAAACAAAAAAGACATAGCAATACAAAACTGTTTAAAAAATCACCTTAGTCCATTTTTCAATGCATTTAGTTACCATAGCTGTCAAAGCAATTATTGTAACGAGGACCAATTTTCAATTCCAAAGCCATACTTTTCTATTATAATGCAGGATGTCCCTTTTTGTTTGAGATAAGCAATTGCAAACTTTTTTCCTACTAAAATATTCTTTTAATTTCAGGTATAAGTGGGAAGTCACTCAGTGCCAAGTCATGACAAATTCTAAAAAATTCTTAAAATGATCTTAAAAGTTTTCACAGTGCTCATGCAGCCGATTTTGTGGAAGTTTAAAAAATTGCGGAACAAAGATGTAATGCCACTCAACAATAAAAACTGGCTCATGCTGAAAGCAAGGGACTTGTGAGTGAGTGAGTAAATATTAATATTGCACTTTTCAGCTACACAAGGGCTTTTGGCAACAGACCTCGTAACTTTGAGCCATGGTCAAGTGACAAGGACGACACCTGAGCTGGCACCCCCTCTCCTAACTATCACACCACACCAATGGGAGGACATTTGATCTCTCGACAGATTTAACAAGCATCGCTCCCCTACATAGCAGGTCTTTAGTGGTATTGGGCTCAAACTCATGACATGCCTGCCATGATTCAATACCTCGACCACTGGGCAACCGCAGCCCTTAAAGCAAGGGACTAATTGGGTTTGGTGATAATTCGAGGTGGATCCATATAGCCCATAATTGTTCTTTACTTTCTGGATATTCCTCACATACATTTGAAGGAAGAAAGAAAAAATCCCCATAGAGTAGAGCCTTTGAAATAAAATAGGAAGAAATTATTAAAATAGCAGAGTATGATTAGATTTGAATAATTTCATCACGATTAATGTTTTAAATCATAACAAAAATCAAGTCTTCATAATTAATATCCATTATCAGCTAAATAAATACAGGAACTTACACTATCACTTATGATATAAAATATGCATTGCAAAATTTAGCAATGTACCACTGTAAGGATTACTTAGTCTAAAATGCATATTCTCTGCATATAGTTGTGAAATGTAATTTGCATAATAATCATTAAACTGCAATATATGTTCTAGTTATGCAACTAAACAAAATAAGTACTTTTGCAAGTGAACAGCAAATGTGGAACAAGATGAATTGATATAAAACTTAATTACAAATATTAAACAGGAATTACTTACCCTCTCCAGTTCATCATTTAGCCATTCAACTGCATTTGTCCATTTCCGTTTTAAATCCCCATTACTTTGCAACATTTGTGCTGCAGCTGGACAGGTTGCAAAGAGTGCAACCATGACTTTGATACATTGATAGGATCTTTTTTGATGATGGTTTTTACTACGAGCAATAGTGTCAAACAGTCCTTCTCGATCATCAGGTATACCTAAATAATTTTTCATACAATTTAAATTGTATCATTAAAAAAAAGGCTTGTGAGAAATTTTATGACAATGTATTAATATAATTCTCTATATCTAACAAAATAAAAGATCTATTTGAAACTCTATAATATCAAAGGCAAGGATTTTAATTACAAAAAATTTTCGCACATTTTCTGCAAATCAAAAATTTTGTCTTTTTATTCCAAATGAGAAGTAGATGAAGGAGTAATAATGATCAAGTTTTAATAAATTGGTATATTTGCTAAGTTTTACATACAAGGGTTGGGGCATAAGTCATGGCAACTATTTTTTTTCTTGTAGAGATGTGAACGGATTACAAACATATAGGTGTCGTGTGGAGGTTCTGCAGGCATAGTGTGTATGCAGAACAGATGGCTCTGTGATAGCAGGTAGAAATGCATCGAGGGCTGTGAAGTCAGTCAGTTAGTGTCATGCGAGATGGAAGTAACCTGTGTTGAGTAGCTCACTTACATCAAAATAGCCATTCTCCGAGGGAGAAATGCAATGGAATGTCACAGTGAATTTGTGGAAGCCCTTCGGAAAAATGCCCCACCATACCATACAGCAGCACAGTGGGTAGGAAAGTTTCAGCAAGGACATGTGTCAACCAGTGATGAGCAACGTTCAGGATGACCGGTCAGTGTGCAGACCGACTTGGCATGTGCCGTGACGGCAAGCAGCTCGTGGATGAAGACAGAGGATGGATGCTACTGGAATTAGAGAGGGCAAGTGGCATTGAGAAACATACTGTCCACAGAATATTGCGTAATGAGCTACACCTACACAAAATCGCAGCGAGGTGGGTACTGCATGCAACTGACATAAGTTCAAAGGTGGTTGCACTATGCAATATGCTCCAACAACTTTGCACACTGGCAACAGGACGGTGATCAATTCTTGTCACGAATAATCAGCATTGATTAATTTTGGGCCAGGACATACAAAGAGACTGTCGAGTGAATGGCGACATGCCGGATCACCAAGGTGGCAGAAGGTCCATCAGAATCCTTCCTCATTCAAATTGATGGTCATCGTCACGCATGACCTCAGGGGGTGTCATTGTTTGTCACTTTGTTCCTCATGGCAGAACAGTGACCAGAGTACTACAGGGGCTTCCTGGTGCAACAAGTGCGATATGGCATTCAAAATAAATGTCTGGATATAGTGAACAGTGCAATAATTCTGCACGACAACATAAAGCAGAGTGTGCACAGCATCTACTACGACGCTGGGGATGGGAAGAATTGAAGCACCCACACAACTCTCCTAACATTTTGCCCTGTGACTTTGATCGTCATTCCAAAGATTAAGGAACCAATACGTGGTAGGTGGTTTGCAACAAGAGAGGACATTGTGAATGCTGTGCGCCAACAGGTGACCCGATTCACACATGGTGCTGCAATTGCTGAGGCTGATGGTATTCAGTGCCTCCCACATCGTTGGCAGCATGTGGGGACAGTAGCAGGGGACTACATAGAGGGTCTTAAGGGGGGGGGGCCAGGTTTATCATGTCAACTTTATGTGCACTGTATTGTCATTCTTTTGCAACATAAAGGCCATATTGCCCTGTATACCGTAATGAATTAGTGTGTTATGATATTTCAGTGATATTCATTGTCCACACAAGTAGTTACGACCTCGTCCTTTCGTCTATATTTGCACCATTTTCCAACTAAACTGGTATCTTGAAGAAAAAAAATAGTTGCAATAACTTTTGCCCCAACTCTCGTATAAAGAAAAAATACAGTTTCTTACTGCATTAATTTTACTCATAATATCAATGTGATTATTCTTAAAAACTTAAAAGGAAATCTATTACAAACTCTGAGAGCTGGAAAGGTAGCATTTATCACAAATTAATCATGCCATGTTATTAAAAATATAGGAGTTAAAGTTCTTAATTAATAATTCAATATTTTCTGGAAAACATCATACATAACATTAATAAAAAAAATAATAAAACTAAGACTTCTTTATAACAGAGCATATTTAAAAACAAATTGTAAGTATTTAACACAATTATTCTTGATTTGTAAATAAGAATAGCAATGAACTGAATATTGATCAGCAAATTCATAATTCCCATAAGATTCTCATGAATCATGATATAAATACATGCTTGATGATTTTCTTAAAGGAATAACAAGCCCTTTTTAAAAACAAAAATATATCATGTACCTTTTAGAGCATTATGGATACGATGATTTTGCCAAGAATCTTCCAGTAACATCATGTGTAATAGAAAATCCAGGTAAGGTCTAAGCTCATAAGTGTAAGAATAAGATATTTGCCATAGTAATTCATTCAATACCATGGACGAGAAATGTGGATTTTCCCATGAACAGAACTGGAACAAATATTTTGATTAATTTTTTTTTTCAAATCACATCAGCAATATAAACATTCTTTCTTTTTGATACTTATTACATAGTCATAATGGGTAACTAACACATTAGCTTACTGCAGCAAAATTTGTGCCATGTAAATCATACAGCATGTTTTATTTGGAGATTTGGTTTTGGTGGAAACAGGTGCGATTCACATGCAGCAAGTTTGGCAATGGTGAAGTTAATACATAAACACCCCATAACCTTTACTACTAGAAAGGAAATTGTCATTTTCTTATTTACTATTACGTGTATTAATTAATCCCTTACAGTAAGCTGACGAGTCTAGCTCGTTAATGGTTTTCCAAGCCATACCACACAATGACAAGCTACACTCATCATGCAACTGAAGTTACTGTTGAATATGATTATTAATTTCAAAGAAGTTCCAAGTCTCTCCAGTCAAAGTTTTCTAGCTCTGAGACGGTCTGACAAAAGGTAAGTATATGTACTCAGAAGAGCAAACATTGCAATGTTGACATCGTTGATATGTGATAAAAAAACAAAACAAAGATGAGTGAAGAGGAGAATGTTTTAAAACCAGGTTGTGTGATTGAGTACAATAATGGAATGGGAGGCACCGATAAAAATGATCAACAAGGCGTGTTTTCCGGTTATGTGAAAACATGAAAGGATATAGAAAAAAACCTTTTTACATGTTTGACATTGTATTCTACAATTCCTGTTTTACATATAAAAAAAATCAATAATGACAACAAAATCGGATCTAGAACCTTTTGATTGGACATAGCAGAGTAAATCCTATAAAAAGTTACATTAATGGATTATAAAACTCATGGGTGTCTTCATATAGTGATGCCCTGGCTAGGTTGCTGGTTAAAAGATGGGGACATTTTCCAGAACACTTTCCTTCAACTAAGAATAAAAGAAAACCTAATAGAAAGGATTTTTTGCACTTACCAGAGTATTCTGAAAAGTACCACATGCTTGAAGACTGTTAATTATGTACCTTATTAAGAGGTTTTGCTTTGAATTTTTCTTAATTTTATCATTTTTGATATAATTTAACATGTAAAAATTGTTATTAGTTCATATGTAAGAATTATTAAAATGAAACAAGTTTTTAAATAAAAGAGTTATTTCATGCACAGTTTTTCCTTATTAAATCATACCGGAAAGGGGATAATGATATAACCATGAAAAAATACACATATAAAAATAGAAATCAAAATAACTGCTTGCAAGATGACTAAGAGATAATCTTGATAAAAACAATGATCACTTTTCGTTTCTTAGTTTCTGAAAATATTACAAAGTGTATTTGACTGTTAATATACATACATATAAATGTGTGGAAAATTCATGTTTTGGTTACAAGTAAAAGTAATATTTAATAAGTACAATAAAGTAAACAATGAAGTTCATATTTTATTGCAGGGTTATTTCTATAATATAGATTTCAAAAGTTACAGTTTTTTTACAGAAAAATTTGAGAGAGATTTTATTTTTCAAATAATAAATAGCTATCTTAAATCCCATCATTTCAAAGAAATAAACTTATTTGCAGATAAGGGTTATAAAAAAAATCATACCTTTAGAAGCCTCAGAGTATCTTCAGAATTATTTGCATCTTCAACAATTTTCTTTAAATAGCTATAAAGCAATACATTAATTTAGAAAATGACCACATCAGAAATATCATTCAAGGTTTCAAATTAATTGTAAAAGTTAATTTTCATAATTTAAATTAAAACTCTTTTTAATGAAAAGGTTCTTTCTTTCCTCTTTTGCTTGCCCACACATGAAAATTAAAAATGTGATTTGTTCTTGAAATGAATGATCGGTTTAACCTCCTGATTGCTCAATTTTTTAAAAAACACAATTGCTTCAAAAATTGCACATTTCTTTTCGAATTACATATTTGAAATATGTATATATTTAACAGTTAAGAAAGGCAACATGTTTTAGTAACAAAGATTTTTAAATACTGATTTAGAGCATGTTCAGAAATATAAATTTACTGTGAGAGAGCTGTTTTGAGATAAAGATACAATTCAGAAATTAAATTATAATTATACTGGCATTTGTTTTAATAAAAAAAATCATGTATGTAAAAAATACATTCATTTAACTGTTTATTTACACAAACTATGCTGTAAATTACATTTAGAAGGGTAAATTTTGAAACAAGATTCTCAGCCTAGTCCTTCTTATTCTTTGAACCAAGTTTATTTTTCCACCTTCAATTTTTTTTAAAGAAACTAGCAAGGAGACTTTTTTTTCCATTGGTGTGTGGTTTGTAAAATCACAAGCCGTCAATCTCAAAATGTTTGGACTAAAACTAGGTCTTCCCAGCATCCATTTCACAATACAACTGATTACTTCAAGGGAGTCATTTGTGTATGAAACCACAGATGCTTAATTTTTTGTATTAGGTTGTTCTCTTAAAAGTGCACACAAGTGTTCTCTAATGATTGATGCAAGAATTGACCAAAAATTTCAATATAATGTTTTCATATTTCTTTCGCACAACTGTTGAACATTTTGAATTATGACTAAGTAACCATTCAAAGAATTATCAACTTCTAAAAAATAATGTAATAAATAACTATTATTATCACTGTTATAGCCTTCAAAAGGACTAAAAACACTTTCAGAATCTGATATTTCATCAGAAACATGGAATCTATCATTTGCTAAATGTTTCGTGCAAGTTATTTCTCATTATACACAAAAGAATAAGAATAGATCTGATTTTCAATGCAATTATACATGAAATTTAGAGGAAAACTAACCCTATCTATTGATCAAAACTAGGTTTAAAGTCTTAAATGCAGCACAAATCTGATTAACATTTAGCTGGATATACTTGTAACTAAAGGTTAAAAAAAATTAATAAAACCACCACACGCCCGCACATAATGCAGAATGAACACATTTTGCTACATTTATATTTCCCATGGAAATTACAGGATAAGCAGCCAGAAAGTTAATGAATGAAGTATATGATCACAAGACTTACCAAGTATTGTTGTATAAAATGTCAGCAACTTCTGATTGAATAGGCATTATATATTCTTGACATACATTGTCTCCAACAAATGGATTAGGTAAAGGTGTACCACCCTGAAAAACATTTTCCAGTTGATTATTTGATAATTCAGTAAAGAAACAAATGAATATACTAGATAATGTTCAAAAAAGAGCACTAAAAATAAATAACTTCACAGTGAAAAATAATTGATGTTTTGTAAAATTAAACTAAATCTGGTTAAATTTAAATCTTCCGATTACACAGGTCTGCGATGAAAAAATTGTTGTATATTTAACTAGTGGGTTTAACTTTATTTTTTGTGCAGATTACGGGAAAAATAGTGAAAAAATTCCATCACCCTTAGATAAGTCACAAATATCATCTGAAATTGTCTTATTTTCCGGGGGTTTCAGGTCCAGTATGCATACGATTTTTCAATATTATAGCCTATATAATTGGTGAATTTAGTCTGAATTATGGATCTTTTATGGTGAATAGGTATGTTATTTACAAACACAGTTTTATTCTATTTATTTGCTATGACAATGAATCTAAACTTGGAATACCAGTTCCTACTGGAACAAGATATGTCTCATTCCGTCTGCCCCCTCCCCAATCCTACTGGCTGCTAGGCGTCGTGCGCCGTGACCTTGGTTGCAGTCAGTGTGGAGCTAGTCACTGTGGTGTAAGCATCAAACAGTTTTGTGCTACGATATTTAAAAGAAATGGCTACTAGAGGATGTGTTAACTCTCCTAACTGTTTGTTATATTTGTGGGTCTTATACCGTCAAGAAGCAACAAAGGAACATTTCTAATTTTGTTCAGAAGGAGTATTTTGCATACTTTGGTATTAAATTAGTGGACCAAGATAAATCTTGGGCACCCCATGTAGTGTGTTCTGTGTGTGTTGAAGAACTGAGACAATGGTTTAAGGTAAGAAGTCATTTAGTTTTGCAGTACCCATGATTTGGAGAGAGCCTAAAAATCACAGTGATAACTGTTATTTTTGTTCTTGTTCAGTGCAAGGTTTCAATTTAAAAAACAGGAAGGACATTTCATACCCAACCATCATACATTCGGCTATTTGCCCTGTACCTCATGGACCTGACCTGCCTATTCCTTCACCTCCGGATACCCTGGACAATAATTTAGACGATTTAGACCAAGTATCACATATTAGCAGCGACAGTGATGATGGCAATGATCCAGGTACAAATGACCCTGCACTTTTCTCTCAATCAGATTTGAACGACTTAGTACGAGATCTGGGCCTCCCAAAGGCCACAGCGGAAGTTTTAGAGTCTAGACTTAAAGAAAGACATTTGTTAAATTCCGGTGTTTCATTTTCGTAGTACCAATTTAGAGAAAAGGAATTTGTCCCTTTTTTAACGCAAGAGGGGGACCTAGTTTTCTGCAACAATGTACCTGCAATTTTGGAAATGTTCAAAATTATGTATGAACCAGAGGAATGGAGACTTTTTATCGATTCGTCAAAAAGGAGTTTGAAAGCTGTACTTCTTCCCAATGGTAACCGATATGCTTCTGTGCCTGTTGGACACTCAGTCCATTTGAAAGAATGCTACGAAAATCTTGAGTTTATTCTTAATCAGCTCATCCACTCTGACTATAAATGGACCATTTGTGGTGATTTGAAAGTTATTTCTATGTTACTAGGTCAACAAAGTGGTTACACAAAGTTTCCATGCTTCGTCTGTGAATGGGATAGCCGTGACAGGAAACAACACTACGTAAAGCAGACGAGGCCAACTAGAAAGGCTCTTATTCCTGGAGTTAAAAATGTTGAAAGACAAAGTTTAGTAGATCCTAAGAAGATCTTGCTTCCACCACTTCATATAAAATTGGGGCTAATGAAACAGTTTGTGAAAGAATTAGACAAAGAAGTAGAGTGTTTCAAGTATCTTTGTGAACAGTTTCCTGGTCTATCCGATGCTAAGCTGAAAGAGGGCATCTTTGTTGGGCCTGACATAAGAAAACTTTTAAAAGATGAAACTTTTGTCACTAAAATGGAAATGAAAGAAAAAAAAAATGCCTGAAATTCATTTAAATTTGTTGTAACAGGCTTTCTTGGAAACAAAAAAGATCCAAACTACAGAGCTTTGGTTGCTGAATTGTTACAAAACTACAAAATATTGGGCTGCAACATGAGTGTCAAAGTCCATTTCCCCCACTCACATCTGGACTACTTTCCAGAAAATCTTGGGAGTGTAAGTGAGGAACAAAGAGAACGTTTCCATCAGGATATAAAAGAAATGGAGTGCAGATACCAAGATCGTTGGAATGTCAACATGATGGCAGACTACTCTTGGATGTTAAACGGGAAAATTCGCAGGAGCACAGCCGAAAAAGTACTAAAAGAAACTTCGATGGGAAAAGAAAACGTTTTTACGAAGACTTATAATAGCATTTTCAACACATGTGTATCACTATTATTCTTATTTAAGCTATTTATCTTTGTTTTTTTCTTTTAGTTTATGTTAAAATAATAAAAACAAATCCAAAATTTTCGTTTTTTTGTACTTTTTTCAAATATTTTACCTTTATTTTGTAGGCAAGCCTTACGTGATAGAAAAAAAACCCATGCCATTTTTGAAATCTGCGCAAATAACTAAATAAAGATCAGTTAATAAAACCAAAACAATTTTAAAAAAAGTTTTTTTTTGCAGACCTGTTATTTTTTCATTTTTCTTTTATTTAACAATTATCAAATTATTGCAAAAATACTGACTAAAAATTGTAATTATTATTATCAAATTATTTTTGCAATCAATTCCCTAGGTAGTATAAATATTAATATAATAGAACAATATATTGAAATAGGAATAAAGGAGCTAAGTTCAGTGAAAATTCCATTTAAGTTCATAAAAGATGCAGCATTTTTAAATTATTTCAATTCCACAAAAATTTTAGAGTTAAATGCATTCACTTTTCTTTAATAGGCTCATTATCTTTAATATTTCTTATGTTAAAATTCCTTCAACTGAACTTTTAATCTTCAATGAAATTTTATAATACAACAATCCTATTACGAAATTAAATTTTCATTTTAGCTTCAGCAACTTCCAATTTTCTTTTAATTTTTTTTCAGCTTTTCTTCAGTGCACTTAAATTTTAAATGTCTATATAACCCAAAATGTAACATTAAATATACACATTATGAAATAAGCAATACTTACGTGAGATGACTGGGTTTTGCTGCTCACATCACAAGACCGAATCAGGAGACTAACAACTTGATAAAGTTTTCCTAATTCAGCATATTGATATTTAATAGGAGGACCAGGCCCTTCATCTAAAGCAACCTTCATAAAAGTAGCAGGAACATTCAATTGGAGAAGCATTGTTCTCTGTAACAAAACATTTGACCCATATACATTATAGCACTAAAAAGTACATAGTAAAATTAAATAATTATAAAAAATAGTCTTGAAATAAATAAAAATACTGTATTAACTCTCATCTGATGTTAACCCTACTGAGAATTGAAGGAAAATTCATTCATTGAAGGGGGCAATTACAGGTTCATATATGGATTTAAAAGTGTATAATACCAGTAAAGTAACTAATGATTAAGTCCTCATTTTAAATTTATTTTCATTTCATAAAATTGCATATTGATAAATTATTTTGCATTATCTTTCAGTTTTCACAAAAACTTTTAGAGGTGAGGCTTAGAATCAATGGCGGCTCAGATTCGAATAAATATGGTACTTATTATTTAAAGCAAGATCAGTTCTTGCAATTTCTAAAACATTTTGAAAGTTTTACATTTTTATATATAATAATTTTTAATCACATCACATTCTATAAAAAACACAACTTGTACATTACAAATTACTCAAGGTTCTTTTACACAAAATATGGAATTTTTAACCAGCTGCCTGGGACTTTAAATTTTCTAACCTGTATAACATGAGTAATTAATCAAGCAAAAGGCTCTAATATATTTGAGCTTATCTTCTTACAAATTTAACTGTTATTTCTGTTTAAAAAAATAGTATTTTAAGATGAATTACATCAAAAAGTTGAAGTTTTATGTTATGTATAGTAATTTTTTATATACTCTCATTTACTGAATGCATGCTATTTTTTAATTACAGGTACCTGTATCAATATAGATACTTCAAATGATAGCAAAGGAGGTACAAATAAAAAAAAATGAATGAATATTAAAAACTAAGAAATGATAGGGAAATCTCTTTTTTCAAGTGTTATTTTTCATTCGAGATATTCTAATAGTAAAGAGAAACAAACCATCACAAAGTATAGGAAGCAGAAGTCCAATTTTCAAAACTAAAAAAAATACTATGCACAACACATAAAATTTCTCACATCAAAGTTATAGATTTCAAAATGTTACAAATAAAAAATTCTTCTTAACCTATAACATAATTGCAAGACAAAGTATCAAAAATCAACATGGCAGGCAATGTACTGTACACAGCATTGAACAGCTAACCTTGGTTTATATAAACATATTTTAATAAATTTTTAAAGTGCAATTTTTTTCCCAAAGAGATTCATTTACAGTGGATTTCTTCCAATGACAAGTAACAAAGCTGCAAACACGCTATCTGAAGATGGGTACAAGAACCAATTGGTTCTCTCCTCAAATTCGACTTTTAAGAAACTATACTCCCAAACAGTGTCAACAGAGCCACCTGGATCACTCCACACATAAATACATCAACAGAATTCATCCTAGAGGCCTGATCTTTCAGTGTAGCATGCAGGAGAGAATTAATTTAATTATTTTTACCAGCATGCATCTTTGGTCTTGAATTCACCCCCAATGGAAAAAATCTCCATCAAGAGTTGCATTAGCCATGCCCTCTCCTGATTATACATTAAAGAGATTGTAAAGGACTTTTCAAACATGATCTTATTTCCAATTCATTAATAGTTCAAAGTTTTCTTCTGAAGTGCGATCAGCCTTGATGGTCTTCAGGAACTTGAAAAACAACATAATTAATTAATATTCAATTTTGTACATCTATTTATCAAGCCCTGATCAGAAGAATAATGGACTCATAAATAAAGGATCTTCCCAAAGATATGCATGTATCTATGGAAAATAAGAGTGGGTCTCAGTTCAATTGTTGCCCCTGTTTTAAATCTATAAGGTTCATTGCCAACAGCCCTTATGCTGCAATACTATTAAACTATGAGTCAACTAAATTCTGTAAAAACAAAGAATCACATTTTTTAAAAAGTACATGACAGAATGACATTTTGAATAAAAACTAACAAAAATGTCAACATTTAGTTAGCAATTAAATTTGGAAAAAATGTTCCAGACAATTATTAAGAAATAAATATAACTCCTCGGATGATTTCAAAACTCGTAATTTTACTATTAAAAAATAATATTTTGGAATCAAGGTAATTTAACACACTGGAATTTACATTCTTGTAAATAACATCAGTAGAACTAAGTAAACATCAGAAATCAGTTCAACAAAGTTTTACCTTTATGATATACCTTTGGACTTAAACTGCATGAATGAGAAGGCAACATATTGCAATTCCCAGTTAACACAAAATCTTTGCATAGCATTCAATCCAAGTACAATAAAACACATTCTCAAGCTTGGCTTTTTTTGTCATACTTTTTTCATTACAAACTACAAGTTTGAAATATAAAAACTCTTCCTCAAATAAATTTCAATATTATTTTGTTACTGCATTTACTTAGTTAATAATTAGTGATAGGACTTTGTAATTTCGAAATATGTTCAAATGACAAGATGGGACTTGACTCTTTCACACCAATATCATTACTTTGACAAATTTACTGTAGTGCATCAACTTCTCTGCATCAGGATTTGAACTCAACAAAATCACGAGTTTCCAACTATGATCATTTGGTTACTTCTATTGACACTACAGCCCAGGGTAAGCTAACCTTCCAAAAGAATCCTCTTCCATTCCGATCAGCAGTCGCAATAATACGTCTTTTAATTTCAATACCAATTTCATTTAGAATGTTAATGCTTGAGCCTAAATATGCAAAACTATCAACCATTTCAAATTTGAAATTTTCTGTCTGCAGACATTTAAAACCTACTGGAGTTTTTGTAATTGGCATTCTTTTAGTTTTGTCAACACTCATAATTAAGTGCAACTTTTTAGCTGACTTCTTAAGACTAAAATGATTGAGACATTGCTCATACTAAAATGGCTAGACATGCCTCTGACAAAGCCATTTTAGTATGAGCAATGCATTTGATTACTACAGCTTCTAAAAATCTGTAAATATGCAATTCTGATTCTTTTTGTAAAGTTTCGATTAAAATTTTAAATTCCGAGATATATATTTAAAGATCAGAATAAAATTTTACTAAAAACTTAACTCCCAGTCAATGCCAGGTATTTTTTTCCAGTAGGAACAAAAACTGGAAAATGTAGTTTTGTTCATTACATTAATTTAAATTTGGTATAAATAAGGTTTTAAAATTGAAGAGGCACACTGGATAAACATACTCCATTTTAATAAAATATTACCTCAGCAACACCAAGAGAAGCAAACATAGCAAATAGACTGAAGTACTGGGTGAGATGTCTTCCATGCTCAGAAACTTCTTTCCTTAGTAAACTTAAAACCGCAACAATCAAGTTATGAGCTAATGTAGAATTGGAATCGCCTGTGAAAGCTGCGATTACAGAAATAAATATAAGTTTAGTAGAATTCAGTATCTTTAGAAGTAATGGAGGTTCATTACATATTATTAATATTATTTAAAAAGCCATTTTAAATAAACCTTATTTACTTAGAATTACAAATACATTTAAAGGACATCTGAAAGTTATTTGTAGCAATTTTTAAATTTATATATTCCAGGAATGGCACAGTTTACAAATCGAGATGTCCAATTTTTCACCAGCTTTTAATCAATAAAATGGATATACAGTTATCTATTGAATCTAGATTTTAATAAAAACATTTAAGTGTTTGTTTTTTTATGTCAGTAATTGTCTAAGTAAAAGCAAGGTGATTACACAAGTATATAGAGTAAAATATTATTTTAAAAAAACCTTGCATTTATATAAAAATTTTAAATGAAATAGATTTTAAACACATTCACTATTTTGTAGAAATCCTATTAATTGTTCCAAGAAAATAAATCCACCTTGCTTGAAATTATATTTTAAATCATGTTACGTAATGAGATTGTATATATATTTGGTATAAAAATTACATTTAAAAAAATCAATACATTAAAATACAAGAAGCATTATAAAAGGAATCTATTATTCATTTACCAATGTATTTTTTGACTAAAACTACTTCTACTCCTTTAAACAGGAATTTTAAAACAAAAAATTGAAATAATAAAAATCTGCCATATTTCAACTTTTCATACAAAAATTAGGTACATTAAAAGACTTCATTTACAATTAATTATCAAGTTGAAATTTTTCAATTTCTAAACTAGATTAGTATAAGAAACAGTTTGGTGAAGGATAACAAAAAAAAAAAAACAATGAAAGTTAACTCAAACTCTTATACCTAGTCATATACCCTAAAAAGCAACTACCATGCTACAAGAAAGGAAAGACTTGGTATTTTTGCACACATTAAATATGCAATTAACAAAAAGTAAATATTCAATTTCATAATTTTTTTAAAAAACAAAGACTTCAAAAAAAAAAATTTAAACTCTGGAAATCTTGAAGAAATAAAAAAATAATTAACTTATTTTTAATAGTTAGATTTTGATTAATTTTCTCCTTTCATAGTAATGCACATTTGCATGCTCAGTTAACAAAAACACAACTTATATTTAATAATTTATAACATGAATTTACTCTTAATTTAAATGATCAATACATACATTTTTTATACATTCTATAACCAAAATGATTATCAATTACCATCTACAAAGCATTAAAATTTACTCTAAATTATGAAGCATGCTTATTATATTAACTATTTTTTTTAAAAAAGACATTTTGCCTTTAGATAAATTTAAAAAACTGCTCAAATTAAAACAAAAATAAAAAGTTACAACAAACCAGAAGATTATCAATTAGAGCATGTAGATATTAAACGTGGATGTTACATAACATATTACATTAGTTTGCATGTTCTAGAAAAAAACTGCACATCGCAATGAAATCTAGGCAGAGATTTCAAAACCACAGCAATTTTTATTTTCATATTTTTCAATCACTTAAGTCCCATTTATTAACTACAAAACTGGAGTAAATATTCACCGGAAACTTCCTTCTACAGCCCTGACTTGTTTCCATTTTCATCTCTTTATACTTTTGAGAGAGAGAGAGAGAGATGTTTCAACATCCCACTATAAAACCATACAAGGGCTATTCTTAACGGACCTCATAATTTTGAACAATGTCGCATAACAATAACGACCTCTGAGCCTCTTCTAACTTTCACACCACTATGTCAGGACATTGAGCCATGAGAGATTTAACATGTAGCTGCCCCCTAAACACAGTGGGTCTTTTAGCAGCACTAGGCTAAAATTCAAGACATGCCAGCTATGAATCCATGACCTTGACCACTAGGCTATCACAACTACCTTTATACTTTTGAAAGAAGCTTTAAGCGATTAGTGATTTAATGATGCATAAGAAGAAGTATTTGTGCTTCTTTGGTTTCAGAACCAACCATTTCCTTTTAATGACAGTCATACAAAAAAAATTTCACATATGCTACAATGGTAAAACAGGAAATTATGGAGGAAAAGTTTCTAAGCTTTCTTTTTTTCCCCCCTTGATAAACTTTTTTCATGATAATTCTGGATCATTTTTCATCTATCCTTGTGTACAACCAGAAATCTAGTGGAGAACAAGATGGATTACCATAGAATGCCACAAGGCATCACTGGATGCCCGTAAAACAATAAATGACAACTCTGAAGCTATCAAAAGTCTAAAGTCAACACAGAGAACACCCTGAATAAACTTACTTCAGGATATTGGCGCATCATTTAAGTTTAGCTGATTGGAGACTTTATAAGAAATAAGTAATATTACCACAACATAACTTGTCAGTATTTAATTAAGTGAACTGCCCCCTGCATATAACCATTTTTGATATTCTATTCAAGTAGAATAAATTATATATTGGAACTAGTGCCATATCTGTGATTAATTTCAATCCAGTGATGTCTCTGAACTTGATTTGCTATTGCACATCTTTTCATTAACAAGCTTCTTTCCAGTGATGCAGTTTTCTATTCATTTACTTTTGAGGAACAAAATATTGTAAGGCAATATTTAAATTTCTTTCATTTATTAAGGAGAAAAAACGAAATATAATGCTAAATCATTAAATTGCCAATACAGCTGCAACAATAACAGTAACATAGGCACTTCCCACATTATAGACTTTGGAGCTTCCAGTAGAACTGTAGATAATTTTGTATTTAGCAAATATTTCATACAGTTATCTCTCTCACTTCCATATAAGTAATTAATTCTCAGAATTTTCAAGCAAGTATTTTTTATTAAAGTAATTCGTTCACTCCCAACAGATTGCTCACTTTTTTCTAAGGATTCACATATAATCACTGCTCTAAACATAATCTTTTGACTATTTAAATTAATTTATATTTAAGACAAAAATACATAAATACTACAGAAAATTGCAAAAATAAAATAAAAAAGAAAAACATACATAAAATAGAAAACATACGTAAATTCTCTAGTGCTGGAGGAGTATATGGGCCATCTTGCAATGCAAAATGTGCAATGAAAACTAAAATGCGCATGAAGGCACTCCGAACCTACAAATAAAATGAATATTTAAGAGTTTAAAATTTATCTATATTCAAAATCCAAAAATTAACGGTTTCTTTTTCAAGTAATACCTCTGAGCCTGGACATTCAAGTAAATATTCACAAAATGCATGAGGATTGGCAAAGAGTTGGTTGGCAAACCATCGACGTACATTACAACTATTTCGTAAGTGGATGCATAGTGCATCGTACCAATCATTCGCATGTCCCCTGGAAAATACAAATTTACACAGATTAAAAAAAACTAATGATTAATTTTCATATATGTATAACTGAGGTTTCATTAATTTAAGAAATTTTAATTATTAAAGATATGTAAATTTTCATAGTTCTTTCAAAAGACTTTGTGGTTATGCATATCATAAGCTAAACTTGCAAGATTTTTACAAAAAAACATAAATGTTAAAAATGAAAACATTTTCAGCACATACTTCAAACATACGTATAGTAACACCTCGAACTTAGGCGATCGGAGGGACTGAGTAATAACCCTATAATTCGAATTCGCGTAAGTCGGGGTATATTTCCACACATACAATTATTTTTATTTGGGGGCAAAGATGAAAGAAAATAATTTAGAAACAAAAAAATATTGAATTAATTTTAGATAACACATGTACGAAGTCGAAAATGAAGTTATTTTGATGTAGAAAGAATTTCATAAAATCTAACAAAGTAGTCTGCAGCCTCAAAGATTTTTTTTCTCCCACAAAATTTCCTCATGGCATGCTAATAATTTCTGTATTCCTTGTTTTGTGAGTGCATGGGGGAGGGAGGGAATGCACTCTTTATTATAGTATGTACTTTCTAAAATTTATAGCCCTTTTTCATTTAAACTGAGGCTTTCTGTCAAAGTTCAAACTGTCATTCAATCTTCTGATTGAATTGGGTCTAAAAAGACTCAAGTTCTTCAATGTCTTGTTCTTTGCTCATGCATTTCCATGAGCTAATCCATCATCAGCTCCCAATTGTGGGAAGCCAGCAGATCCTCAACATCATCCCTATCCACTTCTAAATTTATTTGCCTACCAGATTGACAACTTCTTCAACCACATTATCTATTCCATCAGGCCCAGGCACCGATTCTGTTTGAGTTTCAGAGATGGAAAAAAAATGACAAATCGTCAAGATTTGAGAATAGCATAACCCCAGGTTTGTGTAAATTGAGGTATTACTGTATTTCATTTAAACTATTGTTATTTTTTTTCCTTTTTTGAAAACTGAATTTATTTTAAATCTATTATATAGAAATATCCTGCGATTATGCACACTTTCACATTGTAAGCAAGAATATAATCCCTGATATATTTATAAATGTTTATCATATATAATTCTAATTAATTTTTGTACCTCAGTCTTATACCCAGAAAACAAATCCCACATTCACAGATTGTGTTTTTAATCCACTAAGTACATTTTCCTTTTGAAATGAAATTCATACATTTTACTCATATTTTCATAAAGAAGGAAATCTAAATGAGTTAAACTCTGAAATAATATAAACATTAAAATGCAATGCTATATATAACTGCATAACATGAGAAATTTTAATTCTTGGGCAAATCTCTTCCCAAAACAAAACAATGAATTTCAATCCTAATATGTTTTCCAGATATATCATTCAATTATGTCAATGCTTATGCCATTATGAAAATATCTAAATACACATTAATTTCAAAAACTAAGTATTTATTTATTCTTCTATATTATTTTATACTAATAAAAAGAACAATATTGGATGTAAGAGTTATGCTGCATACTAATAAAAAAATGCATGCAATTAATTCTGCAACTGTAAAAAATCACAAAAACATTGATTTTAAAAATAGTATAAAAATCAATAATATTTTTAAAAAACCTTCCATATTTAAAAAATATTACAATTTTAATTTATGTTAATTCATAATTATTAAAACTTATATTCTTAAATAATTTTTCTTGGTTCTTTAATAAGTTGGGGTTGAAGTTTTACAGATAAGAATTAACACCAAAACAAAATTAGAAATAATTAGAACATAATAATTACATGATTTTGAGGAAGTGCAATCCACAATTGATAATATTAAGTAGGTAGTTAGGACAAGAAGAAAATATTACACTAAAAACATTTTAGATGGAGAGGTCTCAGACAATGAGAGGGATGAACCAAAACAGATTTCAATTATACATTCTCAGGTCCTTGAAGCAACAGAGCTGTTATTGAATTATTTTGTGCAGTAAAGATTTTGGATTAAGGCACAGCAAATAAAATCTATGAAGCAAAAAATTAAAAAGTAAGGATAATCCTCTACAGAAGAATGCCAATAAAAACAATTTTCTTTTTCCCCAGTGAGAAAATGGAATGACACAGAAAATTCACGCCAAGTTTAAATTTACTATATCATTCATCTACACTATTAAAATTCGTAGGTAAACAAACATATCTATGTATGTATGTAGGTATAAATGAATGTAGCCAAATTTTCTCACGAACCACAAGACACAGAAACTCGCCGAAAGTACCAAAATTTCGGGAATGATCCGAGGAATGCGTTTTGACCATTTATATTCGGATATTCCAATTAGTTAAAAAGATATTAATTAAAAACCTTAAAACGCATAATTAGTACCATTTCTCACCACCAGGGGAAAATTCGGAACTCCTTTTTTTCCCAGAGGTTTTTAAAACACAATCTAATTTTTTTCACGAAACTCACACAAAAAATAATTACAGATTCGTAAAGATCATTTATTTCGCCACAGTATGCTATAATTTATTTTCCAAAATAATTATATTTTGTATTTTTTACGATTTTTTTAAAAATTAGTCGAAATCGGTGTGACGTCTCATGCGTCTTTTTTTTTTAACAAGTCCTTTGGGTCAGAATTAATGGCAACTCTTTTCCAAGCAAATCCAAAAAGTGAAGTGTGAATGAAGTGTGAAAGATGCAAATGAACAAACTTTTAAATATCAGATCTTAGAGTAAGCGGGATGGCAATGTAAGGTAATGTTTGACAATTGATGTTAGTTTGTGGCAGTTGATGGTTATTACAGTTCGTGGTTCAAGTCTGAATGAGTTTTGCGAGACTTGAATACAAATTATTAGTGATCGAATAGAAGGAATCAGCCAAGTTGCAAACCATTGCATACAAAGACAAGATTGATCGTTGCTCCAAGCTGTAATAAGGTAGGATTGATTATTTAATATTAGAATCGGGAATTAGGCGGTTCGCTTATTGATAGTGGTCTGAATTAGATTGTGTGTTGCGTATTTTTACCATCGTATAGATTCTCTCATATTAATTATTATAATTTAATTTGTTAAAGGTTTAAGTTGAATATCTTAATAAAGTCATATTAAGATAATGTTTGATCCTAGTCCTTTCGCTAATCCTACACCTCTAGCTCACGCTGATAGATACTTCGAGAGATGTTCTTCCAAGGAGAGGAACATCACATTGGTTCCTTTTTTTTTTAATACGAATTATAAATTGTTCCGCTCGGACTTTCTTTTACGTTAATGAAAAAAATATTTTACACTAAAAAAGTTCACGCTTTTCTCTTTTAGAATTAGTCATTTAAAAAATTTAATGTCAAAAACTGTTTTTTTTACGATTTTTCAAAAAATACTCAAAATTTTATTTAAATACTTAATAAATTTTTTTATAGAATTAAAAATTACGCTTTTTTTTTAAAAAAAAAATATGTTTTTCGTTTTTTATGCAACATTTTTCAAAATATAATCAAAATTTTATTATACATGTGGCACTATCTGCAGAGAATCAGAAAGATCATTTACTTTGCCTTAAAAAATCTGTTTTTTCAAAACAAAACTTTGCATACAAATAAATTTATTTAAAAATTAATATAATAAAATTATATCTATATCTTTCTTTCAATTTAATTATTTTACAATTTTTTTATCAGCCTTTATCAAATGAAGTCCGAATTTTTTTTTTTTTTTACTTTAACGAATAACGAAACGGGATATTGAAAAAATATTCGTTCATTTTAAAAGTATTTTTACTGTTCTCCCGAAGGAAAAACAATGTGGTTGTTTAAAGTGCTGCTTTATAAAACAGCAGTTCCCAGGTTTGAAACTGAAGAGGAAGAAACTTTTAATTTCGCATTACGCTACTTCTTAAAGTTTAAAATTTTTTTAGTGGAATGAAAAAGGTTAAAATTAAAATGAAATATCAGAATGTTTTTATAAGATAGGTTTTTTTTAATGTTTTTTTCAGTACACACATATATATAGGCTTTCCCCAATACTGTTTTTTTTTAACTTATATATTTATATGTTTAATCAAACGTTTAGAAAAAAGCAATCGTTTCAATAGCTATCTATCTGTTAATTTTTCTTTCATTTATTGCTTATAGAAATTTGATTTCAATAAATATATATATGTCTTTTTTTAAAAGGATTAGTCCTATTGTTTTATTACGAAATGAATTCTTTGTTAAAAAGTACATCGTCTATTATTTTGGATCAAAATACATTTTAGAAACATTTTTAAGCTAACTATATGTAACAATTGATTGATTCATGAAAATCTGAAATCTATTTTATATTTTAGATTCTTAGAAACTATTATTACAAAATGATGAACGTTTTTTGTTTTACTCTTAGCATTAGAATCGTTTTCTTTTTATTGCTTCACATTAATAACGTTTTAGTTCTAACGCAATTTTTTTTTATAAGTCATACATCGAAATTTGAAGCTATATTTTATCTGTGAGAAGGAGGGGAAGATGAGAACAATAATTTTACACTAAAAAAACGTGTTCGGGCTATAGAGAAGGTTAAGAAACCTGTCTTAAATCAAAAATAAGTGAAATGGAACTAATTTTGACATAATTTTAGTAATCATTCACATTGTGCGTGTACAAACACACACACAGAAATGCTGGTGTCATGAGGAAAAGAGAAAGCCTGAGCAATGCTGGGCATTTGGTGGAGGAGGGGGGTGGAAGTCATTTTGAAAAAGAGTATTAAAAGTTCTGATTTTGGGAAAATTTATAAAAGTAGAGAAATCCCATGCAACGCTGGGCTAAGCGGTGGAGGAGTGTGGGGGTAGAAGTCATTTTGAAAATGAGTATTAGAAGTTCTGATTTTGTGAAAGAAAAGGAAAATTTACAAAAGTAGAGATAGCCTGTGCACTGCTGGGCCATGCAGGTAGTTAAATGTTAATATTGTAACTCACAACTGAGTAACCTTAGGTCCCAATTACCATGCATCAACACATGTTGGACTTTATATATAAAATACTACATTCCTATAAATTTAACTTAAAGTAAAACATTAAGAATTATACATAGGCATTAGAACAATGTAATTGAATTTTTCATCAGACAGATATGTGAACAGCACACCTACTACACATCAGAAATCAAACCCTGCAAGAACCTACTACACACTGTACATAAAATGAGAAAATCAAAATGATATAAACTAATTTCCTTTAATTTCATAAAACAATATTTAATACGTACCTCAAAGTTTTCTTTGCATGGAACCCAGTTGTGAAAAGGAATTTTGCTGCTAATTGAATGCTTATTAATGCTAATTCTTCTGCATCTGCACTCTACAGATGAATAAAAAAAATCTTATTACTATTACATTTGACACAGAAATAAATAACAATACAAGACCTTAATACCAAAAATATTACAATAAATTGCAAAAGGATCATACAAAAGAACAACATATATATTCTTTAAGAAACATAAAGCATTTAAAATTAAAATTTTTCAAAGGAATAGCATAATCATAATATTTATAATTATATATGTTGAATAGAAAAATAACACATTAAGGATATGAAACCAATTTTATGTGCCTAAAACAACTGTTTCCTTCCATTTAATGCACATGAAAAATACGTGATTTAAACACATGACAAATAAAAGAAATAATTAAATATGGAGTAGCTTCAGTTCATGAGCCAATACACACTGCTGGAAAATATCCTTTCAAACAGAGAATTAAAAAAGATTTTAGTAAAAAAAATTTGAAATTTTTTTGGAATATGCTTATAGCTCTTTCAAAGTGAAGCTTAATAAAAAAATTTGGAGTGATACGATCAACAATGTGAATTTGTGTGCATCAAGAACAAACAAACATTCAAATTTATATATAATAATCTATATATATAAGGAGAAAAGCGACTCACTCACTCACTGACTAATCACGATATCTCCGGAACTATTAAACCTACAGACTTGAAATTTGGTAGGTAGGTTCCCTTCATGGAGTAGACATCAGCTAAGAAAAGATTTTGCAAAGTTCGAACCCCAAGGGACGTTACGGGGGTTTAAGGGGTGTTATAGATAATTATTTCCATTACTAAACTATTAGATGTACAGTCGTGAAACTTGGTACACAGATATCTTTCATAAAGTAGAGATCCCCTACATAATGATTTTTACAAAAATCGACCTCCAAGGGGCGTTGAGGGCGCTTAAGGGGTGTTATACATAATTATTTCCATTTTTAAACTATTAGACGTACAGTCTTGAAATTTGGTATGCTAATTCCTTTCATAGAGTACAGATTCACTGCAAAATGGGTTTTGTTAAAATTGACCCCAAGTGGCGTTGTGGAGAATTAAGGGGCATTATAGGCAATTAACTCCTTTTTTAAACTATTAAAACGTAAAATCTTGAAATTGAGTAAGCTGATTCCATTCATTGAGTAGAGATCTGCTATAAGATGGGTTTTGTGAAAATCGTTTCCTAAGTGGCGTTGCGGGGGCTTAAGGGGCGTTATACATAATTATTTCCATTTTTAAACTATTAGACGTACAGTCATTAAATTTGGTAAGCGAATTCCTTTCATGGAGTGGAGATTCGCTACAAAAAATTTGGGGGGAAAATTGATCCCCAAGGGTCACTGAGGGGGATTAAGGGGCGTAATAAATAAATATTTCCACTTTTCAACTAATAGAACCACCTGCTTGAAAATTAGAAGGTATGTTCCATTCATGGAATAAAGTTCCTTTTACAAAGATTTTTGCGAAAACGGACCCCCAAAGGAGTGGGGTGGCGAGGGATTAAGGCATGTTACAGAAAAATTCCTGTTTTTGAATTTAACTCATTTACTTGAAATTTTTTGAGCACTTTTCTTTAGTTGAATAGAGTTCCACTAAGAATGGATTTTACGGAAATCAACTCCAGGGGGAAGCGGGGAGAGTTATTGGGGCGTATTGATAGACAAAATTCCCATTTTTGAACTGCTAAGACTATAATAATAAAATTTGGTTTGCAAGCTTCTTTTGTTGAATTGGAATCCGCTAAGAATGCTGTCAACGAGGTATTGATGATAAAAATTCCGTTTTTGCTCCGTTAGATAGACTTGAAATTTAGCGCGCATGTTTATTTTATGGAGTAGAGATCCACTGAAAGTTGCTTTGGTGGAAATCCACTTGATTATTCGGTTATGTGAGCGAAAAAAATCTTTCTACTTCTATTTTAGATATAAATAGAAATTAGATATTATAATTTATTTTCTTTTTATATCAAGGGACGAGGTGTAACAGCTATAAATATATTTTTCAATACAATCAAATTCTTAATGCTAGATATCAATAATTAATATATATGTAAACAGTATACATATATACAACATCGTGAAATACCAGTGAAGCGGGTGGGTAACGGCTAGTTATTATAATACGATAATTTATTTATAGCATCTTTCAAGAACTTTCTGCATGAAGTCATAATTAATAAATAGATATAGAGTGCACATCTGTATGACCATCTTTAAATGCTGTAACTCATTTTCTTACCATTCTAAATAAAGCTTTCTAGTGATTTCTACAGAAGCCTTTTTTCATATTTCTTGCACTTAAGAAACAAATATTAGAGCAAATTTCATAACAATCAGGATTTAAAGCTGCCAGAGGCATTTTATTTTTATTATGCACAAGCAAACATCAATGCAAGCTAATGCCTCTGTAATGGCAACTACGGTAAGCCAAAAGATAGAGAAAGTGTGCATTAGCTGTAATGGCAGTATTTCAAAACAGTTTTCATTGAAAAATATGCCTTGATTGAAAATTTGAATCAGCAAAAAATAAATACAAGATAAAAACATTTTGAAACTTACAAGTTTATCATGGCCACCAGGTATTGAAACATAAGGACCATTGCACATTATTAATTTCTTCATGAATTGAAAATATTCTACACTGAATTGGTTTCTATTATGCATAAATCTTATATTTTGTCGTCTCACACTTCTTTCAATGGCAACTGGCATTTTGATTGATTGACTCTGTTTATTATCAGCTAAATTTAGAAAAAAAAAGTAAAAATATAAAAAAACCCAATACAAAATTATATATGAATAAACATGTATATTTTATTGTTTATAAATCTGAGACTAAGTATTAAATACAGAAATTGTTTAAAGAGATTTAACAAATAACATAGAACATTAATAAATATTAATAACTTTAAATGCAAAGAAAAAACATTATCTTGACTCTAATTTACAAGGAACATTAAAAATGAAAATCATTTACCTTTTCTTATTTGGAATTATCTCCAACCTTATTATCATAACAGTTGACCTCTCTTTTTAACATTCAATATTTATACTATACCATTGCTATATGAATATTCCCAGCAATTATTTTTACACAGAACTGTTCGATTGCTTATTAAATCAGAGATCTCCAAAACAAAATACACAACTTGGGACATGCAAAGTAGCCTCATGATCACTTGTAAAAGTCTAATCATGTTTAACATTAAGGTGGGGTTTTATCATTGATCACTGTGTTTGATTTCACTCATGTCTGACAAGATCAATATCATAAATGTACCAACATTAAAACACATGTGCATGAAGACACAGGAAGCTAAACCTTGGGGTGGGGAGATATCTCTGTATGTTCAGGAAGAAATTACTTCATATCACTCACATTAAATTTTCAATAAAATGTTAGTAATGCATAATGTGATATGTATACTCTTTAAAAATAATAAACAATTTGATTTCTGAATATGCACACATGTAAGGGTCAACTAAATGAAGAGTGGACAAGTTCAATAAAAAGAATGATTTTATTAGAAATCACTTTGGGAGTTGAAATGCAGGTCCCATCATTTCGACAGTGGGTCTATGTCTCCACTCTAGAAAGAACGTGGTTGATTCTTCAGGAAGTCTTATTCAGCTTCATTCACTTCATCGTCCAAATAGTCCTTCATCGTCCCTGTTTCAGTTACTAAAAACCTATTGTTTCCTTCTTAAAATACAATTCACAAATATGAATGTATATTTCGCAAAAAATATGTTATGAATACAAATAATAGGTGTACAACTTTGCTTCCGCCGTTTTGAATAGATGGCTGTAGCGGTAAGTGGAAGTCGAAATAAATAGATCGCAGATGTCATACAAAAAGCTTAGGTATTTGTAAACATAACGCCATCAAAATATTAGTCGATTTGTGCCTGCATCATAAAGTTATTCTCGATTAAACATGTCAGCTTACGAGCCAAATTCTCGTCATTTGCGGGAGGTTTTAATTTTCTGCTTTAATATGAAGAAATCTGCGGCTGAGGCTCATCGAATGCCCTCAAATACCTATGGTGAGGCCGCTATTAGTGAAAGAACATGCCAAGAGTGGTTTCAACGCTTCAAGAATGGTGATTTTGAAGTCGAAGACCAGCATGGCAGTGGAAGAGAGAAGGTTTTTGAAGATGCAGAAGTGGAGGCATTACTTGATCAAGACTCGTGTCAGACGCAACAAGAATTGTCCGGTTTATTGGGAGTGACGCAACAAGTCATTTCAAAACGCCTGAAAGTCATGGGAATGATTCAGAAACAAGGAAATTGGGTGCCGTATGAGTTGAAACTGAGAGATGTTGAACGACGTTTGTTTGCTTGTGAATAGCTGTTTGCAAGGCAAAGATTGAAGGGATTTCTGCATCGCATTGCGACTGGGGACGAAAAATGGGTTCATTACCATAATCCCAAGCGCAGAAAATCATGGGGATATCCCGGCCATGCTTCCACGTCAACGGCCAAATCGAATATTCACGGTTCCAAGGTCATGCTCAGTATTTGGTGGGACCAGCGCGGCGTAGTGTATTATGAGTTGTTAAAACCGACTGAAACAATCACAGGCGATCATTATCGAAAGCAATTAATGCATTTTAGCAGAGCATTGAAAGACAAACGGCCGCAATACAACGAGAGACATGATAAAGTGATTTTACAGCATGACAATGCTCGACCCCATGTTGCAAAAGTGGTCAAGACATACTTGAAAACGTTGAAATGGGAAGGCCTACCCCACCCGCTGTATTCTCCAGACCTTGCTCCCTCGGATTATCACTTGTTTCGATCAATGGCACACGGCCTGGCTGACCAGCACTTCCAGTCTTATGAAGAAGTAAAAAATTGGATCGCTTCGTGGATCGCTTCAAAAGATAACCAGTTTTTTCAATGCGGGATTTGTACGCTGCCCGAAAGATGGGAGAAAGTAGTGGCCAGTGATGGACAATACTTTGAATCTTAAATGTATAATCAATAATCAGTTTTTTACAATAAAGCCTCGAATTTCGGAAAAAAACGGCGGAAGCAAAGTTGTACACCTATTATATGAATAAATAATTTTATATGACAATACTAATATCCCCTTGTATCCCTAATTCACCAAACTAATACCTGAAATAACATTACAAAATTTGAAGCTCTATCATGTGGTCATAAGCACCTAAATTTTTTTTAAAAGTTGCCTTCGTTTTACGGGAGACGTGTGGGCGAACCATGTTATGGAGATCTGATATCGTTTGCTGCTCTTCTCGAAAACTTTTCCTCCAACTGTTCCAAGCCATTCGATATAAACTGTACTCACCATAGACTGCCACTATTCGTTGATAGATGTCCACATTCAGCTTGCCTCCGGCAATCAGAAACCACATTATCGTACATTGTTCTGATCTGGAAGCATCCTCATATGGCACAACTTTAGGTTCGATTAATTCCCTCTACCACTCACAGGTTTCACTGCTAAACATAGTATGCGATGTACACTTCCTACCGTCCTTCATATACCTGTTTGGTGGCTCTGCTATAACTGCACTCATTCTGACAAAATTGCATTTGTCTACTTTTCATTTGGGAAACCCTTACATATATGGGTACAACTTAATTTTTGTTTAGAGATACACTATAAAAAAAGTCTGAATTAGATCAATTTCACTTTTTTGGCATTTTGAGTTATTCCTTCAATTCCTCCCAATATATATCATTAAGGATATTTCTAAAAATATTTAAAAAAAATAATAACATTTCCTCAAAAAAAAAATGCCAGTGAAAATAAATACAATGAATCTGAATTATTACTAAAGATAATACTGATGCATTAAAAAAATGACCTCACAGTCAATAGCAATACAACTTCAAATCTTCTCTATAAAAAACAAAAACAGATACATTTTGCATTTAGTGAAAAAAAAAGTACTATTTGAATTTCAAAAATATGGAAAAGTTCAAATAATTATTAAAATATTGAAAAAATTGCTGTAAGAATCATAGCTCATCTTTTCATATAATAAAGCTAAAATTCCAAATATCAGTATGCAGATTAAACTTACATAATGAGAGTTCATTTAAGCTCCTTGTTATATTCACTTCCAAGTCAACCCTACGATAAAATAAAATATACGCATTCCACCATCTTTTCTGTCTCCTATAAGACATTCGTTTCAACATATGATCAAAAACTTCCCCCATGTAATCACCACCAAAACATTGATTTTTCATCTCCTATAAAAGAATAATAAAATTTCAAAATGGAATTAAAGGTGGAGGAATTTTCAGGCCATACATGCTTAGAATTTATAATTTAAAAATGTATTTTTTAAATCAAATTTCTACTAAGCTTTTCTGATTTTAACAGCCTAGTTAATCTAACATACACTTGAAATTTATTTTACATTGACACTAAAGTTATTTAATTCAAGTTCACTGAGTTATTTAACTAAAATTTTTGATGAAAGAAAAGTATAAGTACTTTCCGGTATACTGAATTTGACAATTATAAATATTGCCCAACACTCACTATTCACAAGTTTTAATCAAACAGATTTCTAAACCTCAAAATAATGTAACCATTTTGTGTAATGAATTTTTAAAATAGTGTAAATAATTTATATATGGATGTGTAATATGTTTATATTACTCTATGTTGTATTTATTTTTTTATGTTAAAATCGTAATATTCGCAAGCAACGCCATTACTTACATTATAAAGGCATTAGAGCCAAGTTGGCATCATTTTTGGCATATTCATGACCCTAAAGATTTTTCTGGAAATAAGTGGTACAGATATCACGCGATCCCTGATGCAAGATGATTTTTCAAGAATCCTCGAGGCATATAAATAGGGGGACGCTTGCCTAAACTGAGTCTTGTTTTGACTATTGAAGAGTAATATTGATTTGAATGTGAAGAGTTATATAACTGTGGCTGTTGAGTAGGACAAGCGAGTGCTTTAAAATAATCTTTTAAATACTTGTGTCTGAGCACCATAGAAGGTGTGTAGGCCTTCTGAAATTTAGTCAGCGAATTTGAGTACTGTAACCTGCACATTTCCAGGATTGTTTTTCAACCGTAAATTTCCATCACTCCTGAAGAACCTGATTTGCATAAAACCTTAGAACCCTGATTTACATAACAATATTTTGTCAAGCTGAATTCAAATAAATAACACTGAAGTATTAAAAAGGAAATTTTAGGCTTTTAAATATAATTTATAGTGAAATAAAAAGAAAAAGAAGACCCCCAAACTTTCCTATCAATGAAATTAATTAACAAGAAAGGTTTACCTCATCATCTTCCATTTTGCATTCCATAACTTCACCATCATCAAATTTGTACCACTTATAAGTACCATCACTATGCCTGTAAAAACACATACATATTTATAAATAATACTACCAAAAAATGACAAATTATTAATTGTTAATTAACTATTAATTCACTTACTTATGTAAAATGTATGAATAATAGTGTCCACCACTGGCCTGCCCACTGTGAACTACTATACCAGTTAACTTGTATTTTGTACAACAAGATTCATTGTCAACATTAAAATTTTCTTCAATTATTTCTCCTGAAAATTTCAAGGCAGAAAATATAACTTAATGCATCTTAAAATTATTTAAGTAATAAAGTATTTTACAGGTGCCAAAATTTTTTCTAAAGATAAGATATAACATTTTTTTCAAAATACAAATTCTTAAATTTATGTAATGATATATTATTTATGCTTCATTTTATATTAATTCTTTTAATTAGATGTGAATTTTATATTCATTGAAATTAAAATTTTGGAGGATTACCTTCTATTTTTGCCAAGCCTTTAACAGTGTATGGTTCCATATTAAATTCACGAGGAAATTCAAAATAATCATTGAATTTAATAGCACACTCTCTTTCCCAGTCATAATCAAATCTTTTGAGTTGTATTGCTAATATTGGAGGTAGTTTTTTAATGCAGAGACGTTTAACAGTATCCACCTAAAAAGATATTCTCAAAGTAAGAAAAACAATATAATTTAAATCTATATTCATATAAAGTGCACACAAGCTTTAATAACTAAATTAATTTACTAATTTGCAATTTTTGCTATATACTATACAAATTTTTTGCCCCTATTAATAAATTCATTTATTTACGTTTAACAAATTGCTAAAATACTCTATAATGAAGAATCAATCACTATTATTCCCATATATAAAAACTAGCTGGTATACCCGTTCTTCGCACGGGCAAATTGAAAAATAAAACTATAGATGTGGAAGGATAAAGAAACTTCTAATGAGTTAATTTTAAGGGAATTTTTTTAAAAGTAAACATCAAGGAAAGAACAATTTAGTAAATGGAATAGCGAAATTATTTAAATAATTGAAACTGAATTAAACAGTATTTCCCTAGGTAATTTGTCAGTCAATATATAAATAGTATCTAAATCAAATTAATAAACATTATTATATACACCGCTGTGAGGGACGATTTCTGCAAAAATAAAAAGGAATGATATAGTAAAAAAGGAATATTTTTTAAAAAAAGTATTTAAAATTTGGAGAAATTCTCTTGAGTTTGAAAAATAGAATTATTAAATTTTTCACATTAAGACCTTATGAACATTTACTTCTAAATGAGTAACTAAAAGTTTTAATATATTAATAGAAACTTTAATACACCGTAACAAAATATTCGATAAATATTTAGATGATAATTAATATGTTATCTTACTTAAGAAATAATTTAACCTTCAAAATAAAAAACTAAATTCAACAAATTGATCAGTTTGGAATATATTTTAGGATTAAATCAATTTGTTTATTGAATACACAAAGTTAAGAACACACTCACAATCAGACTTAAACACAGTTAAATATTAATACTTCATTATAAACAATGTTTTTCAGTTTTTTTTCTGCTTGAAGGATGATCAAATTGTCAGGGGAACTGACTCTTGAACATGCCACATAAAACTGACCATGAGAAAAACAGTCATTTCTTAGATCTATGCCGGCCATTTTCAAAGTTTGTCCCTGTGCTTTATTGATAGTCATGGCATAGCAAACTGTAATAGGATATTGGATACGTTTGAATTCAAAATGGTAGTCCGATGGTATCAGAGGAATTCTTGGGATAAATACGACCTCTCCTTCGTATTTTCCTGTTAGGATCGTTGCCTCGATGACGTTGTTGTGCAGATTTTTCACCTGAAGCTTGGTGCCATTGCACAGTTTTGGGGGATTCAAATTACGCAGTAGCATTATTGCTGCTCCAATTTTGAGGTTGAGAACATGAGGTGGTATTCCAGGTGGATTAAGAGTATTCAAAAACTTCACCGGATAATGGACAGCATCTTCTGCCTCCATTACTGAATCCACAGATTCATACTTTGCATGTTTAGAGGTCAGTTTAACAGAAAGTTGTTGATGTTATTAGCTGAGTCGTTTGTTGGAGTAAGAATAGCTCTTTCCTTCAACCATGATGAGCAATCTGATGGATATTTGGATATATTCTCTCAGTCAAGGTTATCAAATCTCCAACAATATTACCAAGACTTTCTGGAATATTTATTCTTCCTTCCATTTCCTTAATCTTTCCGTCTCCTATATCAATGAGTAGTTTGGAAAAAATTTCTGCTCTCAAATCATGTTGTAGATAAACGTGCATATTAATTTTTAAAGATACAACTTTGATATGAGACCATAAAAAGGATGTCTTAAGACAGGCCTTGACGATATCTGCTTGTGTTCCTCGTAATACAACAGGTAAGGTCTGTCTAAAGTCACCGGACAATAAAACAGTTAATCCTCCCATGATTTGGTTGCAGCCTCTTATGTCCTGTTTAGAGCTTCAATACCTTTCTTGTGCGCCATAGTACACTCATCCCATATAATAAGTTTTGCTTCTCTGAGAACATATGCCATATCACTTTGTTTAGAAATATTACAGTTAACAGATTCAGAATGATGTGAGTGCTAATTTGAATGCAGAGTGAGCTTTGTGTGTTTTACCTCCATCAATTAAAGTAGCAGCTATTCCTGAAGAAGCAACTGCAATAGCTATACTTCTTTCACACCCAATTTTGGCAAGTAACAAATTAATTAAAAATGTTTTTCCAGTTTCACCAGGTGAATCAAGGAAATAACATTGACCTGAGTTGGAAGTAATACTACTTAATATTTTGTCATATATTTCTTTCTGTTCTTGATTTAATTTGGGAACATTTTCAGCCACGATTTTGCTCAGATGAATGGTGTCGTAAGCTAGTTCATTCACATACTGATGGTTACTGATTGCAAATCTTGCCTCTCGCGATGGGGATAAAAATCCGAAGTGTAAGAGTGCTTTATCTGACATAGATATGACAATATCATCAAGAAGAGTGAGACATTGATTATATACAATATCAAGATATAAATTGATATTTCCTTGCTCTGCTTCGATTTGTTTTTTAACATCTTCTGATAAACTATCTTGGTGTTTCTCCCACAGTTTTATTGGGTCTCCAACTTGACAGAAAACTAATATTATGGCAAACAACTCCCGGATTTTATTAGGAAATTCAGAGATTGAAGCTTCTTCTAATGTGCTATTCCAATGAGCATCATCTTCCAGCAAGCTAAGAGCTTTGCAAGCTGCTTGGAATGTTGGCTGGACTACTCCTGCTACAATTTTTAATGCAGTAAATGATGTTGGCCCAGGGATCTTATGTAACAGTAGGCGTAAGAAATAGCACTCAGCATTGCCAGAATGTACAGTATATACTCTCTTCCTCTCTCTCTCTAAAACCTGATCTTTCTTGATTTCCAGATAACCTGAAACAGCCTTTCCTTTTTTTCCTTCTATAAAATTTGTTATTTTTCCATACATAGTATGCTGGAACTTAACAATACAAAAGAGTTTTTGCAAAAAATTATCAACTTGACTTAACAATACAAAAGAGTTTTTGAAAAATTATCAACTTGGCAGAGTTCAAAAAAGGCCATGAGTGTAGTTTTTTGAGGATTGATGATTTTGTCAATGGCATTGTCTTCGGTAAAATAAGCTCTTTGTCCATTTTCTAGATGTACAGAAAGGTGCATTACAGGAGGAAATCTCTCATGAATAGGAAAACATAGAATCTGCCAGACTGCTTCAGAGCTACTGATGTATTGACCCAAACTCATACCTTATCCCCTCATCTTGATCTTCAACACTGAATGTCGCTTGGTCGGTTCCCTTATTTACATATTTGCAAATATACTTTATTGATTTTACAGAATTGCAAAATTCAACATTGATATGAGCATTGAAGGTGCGGAGTTGTATGGTACAACCCACCGATTGTTAACATTATTATCTCTTTTATTTGTGTTACCATTCCACCGTCTTACAGAAATCTTCTATGATACTAGGGATATCCATCTTCTCCTGCTTGAGTTTCCTTCCGGAAGCACCTTGGATATTTTTTTGTGCAGTTACCATTCAACATACAGGGTGAACTTTTGTTGATGTGTTCACATGGCCGTGAATCATAGTGGTTCTTATAATTTCACAGAGGGCAGGGTCAAGTTTAGAGTCGGGTAATTCAGCACAAATAACTTTGTCAATAGACTCTGGTCTTATCTTTTAACCATAGGAGAATATGAACGAGAAGGAGGCCACGTTTCTGTCATTCTACAGTGTACATGTGACCTTACAATACCAAAAATGCAACCTTTCATATGAAGCCTCATCATATGTTTTATTTTCACACGGAAGACCATTGCAATTATATCATGTCTATCATGTGATTTCTGACCTAGATTCAAAAGAAACTATTTCTGGCCATTTAGGGTGGCACGTAAATGTAATAAATAAATCTGGTCGTCCGAAATGTCGCACATAGGTTATAGCATCTTGAGTCCTTTCATGCATGTAGCAGGATCCACCAGTGAAAAAAGATGGCAACTCAACCATTTTACCTAATTCAGATAATTGTCCGTCAGTTGCTGTTATTGCATCCTTAAGGTGAATATATTCTTCACTTTTTTTGGTTGTGATGAATCCAGTTGAGTCTTTCAGTCTCAATTTTTGCGAACATGTCGACTAAAAACTGATTTAATAATTTGCGAAACAACAACAAATAACATACTTCACCATATCGCACCATCATTCTGTAGCTGAAAAATTTGGAAGCGGACACTGTCTTACTCAGAGGGATTTTAGTCGTTTCATGATGTTTAGGTATATTAATTTGATAAACATCTTCTCCATGGAAGAGCATGAGAGGGTACTGCAATGCATGATAGGTCTACAACTGAGAACGATATCTCGTTTTAGAAACTCTTGTCCAACGATGACAACGGCCACTTCTTTTGTCTCAGGAGCAGTAAAACGCCCTTTATGTTCCCCGACAGATTTTCTTTCAGCGTTAATAAATACTTTAAAATCTTTCTGGTCTTTAGGTACTGAATCAATAGCAGCCTTAAAATCCATTACAAACTTGTTATGGTCATGCAGTGACTTTTGAAGTTGACTTATCAATTCTGGTTTGATTCCAGGATAAATTCCACAGCAGATGTCTTTTTCATAGTGATTATCTCCCATAAAATAAATTTGGAGAAATGAAGGTTTTTGATGAGCTCCAGCCATTAAGCTTCCTATTCTATGATAAATCTGCCCTTGCAAGTTAAATGTTGGCATATAGTTTCCCTCCTTTATTTCTTTAGCTCCAAAAGATGTCATTTGAAAACATCCATTATACTTATGAATAGTTGAAAGAAAATGTTCTGATAATGGATCTTGATAGGTGTGTAAAGGTTCAGGATATGGTTCAAGAGTAGGGAGCTCAACTTTACCTCAACTGCAGCACATTCCTTGAGTCTCATCCTTCCATTTTAGAGCACGGCACCAAGAGCAAGGTAACCTAGGCCCAAGATTTACGATTTCATCCATTGAATAATCAATATTAGGCTTATATTTAAAAGCAGATAAATGCTTAGAGGTCAAAGGCAATAATCTAATTTCAGATATTTTTTCTTTGTATTTATTATTTTTGGTTCGAGCAACATGGGAGTTTTTAGACACATAATTTTTTACTGCTTTTCTATTGACTTTGGAATGCTTTTGAGTATATTTTCTTACAGCTGCTCTATTTACTTCTAAATTACATTGAGTATATTTCCAAACAGCATCTCTATTAATTTCTGGGTGACTTTGAGTATATTTCCAAACAGCATCTCTATGAACTTCTGGGTGACTTTATTTCCGAACAGCATCTCTATGAACTTCTGGTTGACTGAGTACATTTTAGTACAGCCTTTCTCACTTGCTTATATCGGATTGAACTTGCAAATCTTTTCCTATGTTTTGTTCCTCTTTTTGATTGAATAGAAGGAGTAGACTCATCTGATTTACATATATCAGACTTACAGTTGTATCCAAGCTGGCAGGTAAAATATTTTTCACATCCTATTTGTTCAGTGGAGGTTAATAATTTAGGCTCATTAAAATGGCTTAGTTGAATGCTATTAATTATTGCTTCATCTAAAGGAACTAATGCATCAAAGTGGCCTTCATTAAAATTCCCCATAAACCAAAGTCTTCGTATTCCTTGTAATGCACCTCCAAAGACAGTGATCAAGGAACCATTTTGATACACTTGAAATTTATAAGGAAATATTTCTCCAGCTGCCATAATTTCACAAATAGACCCATATGCATAAGGTTTCGATATTTCAGTATTAACAAACGCTTAGTACCATAAGGAGCTCCAGATGACCCCTGAGTAAAACACTTAAACCTTTTCCATTCATTACATATGTGGCACACAATAGCTTTTCTAATTTGAATAGCCATTGATACGTTATCGTGTATTAAATATGACAGGGCAGAAAATAAGTAGGCTCTGTCACCTAGAATTTTTACGATTTTAAAAAACATTCATTCCATCAACTGTAAGCTGCTGTACATTAATTTTTTTTTAAGAATGTAAATTTGAAAATGAGAAAAATTTATTCAATTTTTTTGTTGAATTGAAAAATTTATTCAATAAAAACAGTTGATCAGTTGAATCTGGTACTATTTTTAATGCTTGTAAATAAATGTTATTCTACTCCCACATTTAAGCACACATATAAACCAAACGATATATTTTAAAACGAATTGATACTGTGTACAAACTTGAGCAAATGATAAATAAAAAAATACAGCTTTTTCGAAAAAATATTATTTGAACTGCTTGCAATTAATTAATACTACTCATCTTGTGCATTTAATCACACATTTAAGTCAAACTATATGCTTCGAAGCGAACTGACATCGCGAACAAACATAAGCAGACAATAAATTTAAAAAAATTATTTTTTAAGTGGTAAAAATACTACTTTCAATGCTTGAAAATAAATGTTATTCATCTCGCGCATTTTTGTACATATAAATCAAAGGATATACAGTTGAACTTCGCTAATTCAAAACTTAGATAATACGAACCTGACGCTAATTTGAAGTATATGCTCAGCCCTTAGAAAAACTCTTAGATTTAAGTGTGTACTATAGAGAAGGCCCTTGGCAGCATCAATTTCATTTGACGATCAAGAGAGGTCGCCAAGCAACTTAATTTAGCGATAGGTGTTTTGACGTGAATACGTCTTGTCTATCGGTTACCAAAATTATTAAAAGAATTTAGATGTGAATATTCAAAAGTAGACATTAAAAGAAATAAAAAGTATCTCTCTATGAAAGGGGAAAAATTAAAGTAAATAACATTCCATTTTCCTGTAATATCAATTCCAATGGCATTGCTGAATTAACACATTGCGAATGCAGTAGGGGAAACAGGTGACTTTTTTAATATGAAATTGTGCTATTTTAATAGTTGGGAAACATTGTTTATATTAACAAACTCTACGCTCCAAAAACGTTTAGTCTATTTTCCGCTCAATAACTGCAGCTCTTGCAGACTTCACTCCTACTAATGACTACTTTCTTGCCCATAGATTTCATGCTCATGCGTCGCAGTACCTTTGCACATTTCAGTTTTATTTTAATTTATTTTATATTCTGCTTATATATTACTTTTAAATTATTCTGAAGAAAGCAGATGCCAACGTCCATGCATGAAAACCTCTCGTTATTGTATAGTATTAACTGTTATAATGTAATTGAAACTGTCTTCTCATACACAAGGAGAATGTGATTTATTTTGAATTTAAAATTATTAATTAATCCTCTGAGCGTTTTTCTCTATCCAGAAAAATCATTCTGAAAGCATTTGTTTCTATTTTGCAAACTCCTTCAAAAAAGTGCAACAGATTTCATTCTTTCTTCCTCTAAGTTCACGGGAGGTCTAGAGAGGACAATTCTATTACTCAGTTCGGCCTCTTTGTTAATGAATGGAATCTGCTTACTCAATTTCAAGATTTTACGTCTAATAGTTTAAAAAAGGAGATAATTACTTATAATGCCCCTTAATTCTCCACATCGCCACTTGGGAGTCAATTTTGACAAAACCTATTTTTTACTCCAAGAAAGGAATTTCAATTTTTTTTTCTAAATTTCAAGACTGTACGTCAAATAATTTAAAAATGGAAATAATTATCTATACCCCCCTTAAGCCCTGCAACACCACTTGGAGATTTTTTTTTATAAAATCTAATTTGTAGCAGACCTATACTCCAGGAAATGAATCTGCATACCAAATTTAAAGACTATACGTCTAATAATTTTAAAATGGAAATATAATTATCTATAATGCCACTTAAGTCCCCGCTACACCACTTGGGATTCAATTTCCACAAAAATCATTTCCCAGCGGATCTCTACTCTATGAAAGAATCCGCTTACCAAATTTCAATACTGTACGTCTAATAGTTTAAAAATGGAAATAATTATGCATAATGCCTCTAAGGCCCGCACAGCGCCACTTGGGATTCAATTTTCACAAAACCCATTTTGTAGGAGATCTCTACTCTATGAAAGGAATCCGCTTACCAAATTTCAAGACTTAACCTCTAATAGTTTAAAAATGAAAATTGTGCAAACGCCCCTTAGGCCCCCGCAACGTCACTTGGGATTAGATTTTCACGAAATCCATTTTGTAGGAGATCTCTACTCTATGAAAGGAATCCACTTACCAAATTTCCAGTCTGAACATCTAATAGTTTAAAAATGGAAATAGTTATGCATAATGCCACTTAAGTGCCCTCAACGCCCCTTGGAAGTCGATTTTCGTAAAAATCATTTTGTAGGGGATTTCTACTCTATGAAAAGAATTTGCACACAAAATTTCAAGACTGCATTAAGTTTAATAATGGAACTAATTATCTATAACGCCCCTTATACCCCCATAACGCTCCTTGGGGTTCGATCTTTGCAAAATCCATTCTTAGCTGATGTCTACTCCATGAAAGGAACCTGCCTACCAAATTTCAAATCTGTAAGTTTAATAGTTCCGGAGATATCGTAATTAGTCAGTGAGTGAGTGAGTCGCTTTTCTCCTTTATAAAGAGTGTTTTTTTTTCCAGGTATAGAAGTTTAAGTTGGCATTACTTTCCAAGATGGCGACCGATTTAACAGCTGTCAAGTGATTTATTCTCAGTTTGGTTTGGCAATTCATCAAAACGATCATCAAGCAAGGCGTAGATTTGTCGAATGGGCCCAAAACGAGATTGCCGGTGTTCCCGATTTTCATAAGCGAATTTTGTTCAGCGATGAAGCGCACTTCTGGTTGAATGGCTACGTCAACAAACAAAACTGTCGCATTTGGAGTGAAGCTAATCCACAAGTGTATGTCGAAGCACCGTTACATCCAGAAAAACTGACTGTTTGGTGCGCTTTATGGGCTGGTGGAATCATTGGTCCGTACTTCTTCAAAAACGATGAAGGTCACAATGTTAGTCAATGGTGATCGGTATAGGGCCATGATTACTAACTTTTTCATTCCTGAATTGAACAATCATGATGTCCAGGAGCTGTGGTTCCAACAAGACGGCGCCACATGTCACACAGCTCGTGCCACAATCGATTTATTGAAAGACACGTTTGGTGACCGCCTAATTTCACATTTTGGACCTGTGAATTGGCCTCCAAGATCTTGTGATTTAACACCGCTAGACTATTTTCTGTGGGGCTATGTAAAGTCATTGGTCTATGCGGATAAGCCACAGCAGCTTGACCATTTGGAAGACAACATTCGCCGTGTTATTGCCGATATACGGCCACAAATGTTGGAAAAAGTCATCGAAAATTGGACGTCCAGATTGGACTACATCCGAGCCAGCCGTGGCAGTCCTATGCCAGAAATCATATTTAAAATGTAATGCCACAAGATTATCTTTCGAATAAAAAAAAAATTCATGTCAATCGAATAATACATCGTTGTTTTATTGCAATTTAAAGTTCTATACCTCTAAAAAAACACCCTTTATATATAGATAATGCCAATTCTAAGATAAAATAATTAGGCAATATTTAAATAAATTGATTGTTTTTAACACTGCACTAAAAGGCAACACAAAGGTTATTGTTGAAGAATGCAGCAATTTTGAAACATGGTGAAGTGAACGGGGCACCTGAATTGACATCTCACGCTTCAAACTTCCATACCACACCAATGTGAGGATTTTTAGCCTCAATAAATTTAAAATGTATCAAACTTCTACTTGGATGGGTTTCTTTTAGTTATACCAGGTCTTGAACCAAAAAATTTTAGTAAAACCAAATAAATTATATCTCTCATTAGTAAAAAAACAGGGTTCAAAGTATTAAAGTAAATTGATAGAATTCGTCCATGCTTAGAAATATACAAAGGGCTATTTATGACAGAATTTGTAATAGAGAATCTTGGTTAAGTGATAAAATCAATCCACCTAATAATAAGAGGGGTCTTTGAGATCTTTGGAAATTTAAATATTTTGGACTATAAAATTAATAAAAAGAAGTATACCTTAAAAATCTGGTTTACAAGAATAACTTTAAAAAGGATTCAAGTCGAAATGTTTCCAAACAATTAAAGTTTGAAAATTTAAAACAAAAGGGAAGGGAATATTTGGAAATTTAAAGCAAGATAAAAAGCTGAATATATAGTTTTAAATCTTGATATTCTTGCAACAACTAAAAAATAATAAAAATTAAAAAAATTAATAACTGCATGTTTAAATATGTTTCAAATTCTTGAATTTAAAAAAATTCTTTAGAAAATTATGTTTAATTATTGTAAAAATTGTTCTAGCAGAAAAACAACATCCATAATGTACTACATCAGCAAACAAATAATAGATATTTACCGTGTTAAAAATTAAAATAAAATTTAAGGTATTTGAATGGTATAGAAGATTTATACATTCTAAATATTTTTATTGAACATTCTAAAAAAAGAACCTTTTTATTGCATTTTTCACAGTGATAAGCATTAGCTCCTTCCAACAAATCCCCTTTGACATACTGTTCCAAGGAATCCAGCAGATTGCAATGATTTCGAATATCAATATTTAAGGCAGTAAATGATTCTTCTCTAGAATACCTACAGATAAATATTTTATCAAAATTAAAAATATTCCAAAAGTTTATGTACTTTAAAATTGATCTGTAAATGATTAATGTAATAAAACAAAAAAATCTGGTTAAAATTTTTTTAAATTTTAACAATTTAAGAAATGAACATTATTACAAATATAACACAAAACATCAACACTCCCATTAAAAAATTAAAGACCAAAAGGGGAAAAAAATAGAATCAAAATTAAACACATTTTTAAAAAATTAATACAGAAATGAATATACAAAATCATACATGCATGTGTAAAAAATTGATTCAAAACAATACCTGTGTGGACAATCTTTACATATTTTCTGATCAGCAAAGGACCCACTCAGTATTTGAGACAAAATGCAAGGCTGATTTAAAAGTTTTAATGCCTCCTCCAAACTGTCCACCAAACTATTGAAAAATTCTAGAGCATCGTGCTGCTCACGTAAATTCACAGGTTCACCCCAAAGCCTAGAAATAAGTCATACTCAATGAAAAGGTCTATTTTAGAAAAATCAAGTTAAGTTGGAATATGCATACAAGAAACAACTAACTTAAAATGTCTCCAAAATCCTCGGGGAACATAATATTGCAATTTGCTGCAAGCTAAATGTCCAAAGATAGCTTGCACTTGTTTTAGTACACCTAAATTATACTCTTTTCTTGTTTCTTCTCTGGAACCTTTCTCATCTGATCCTTCTATATCCTCAGAAATGCCCTGTTGCTGAAAACAATGCATTAATTTTCTTTACTGTGTGTGAATTAAATACTACATCATATATTGTTTGTTATTTATTGTACATGCCATTGAATTATGAAAACTTATGCAATTAATTTAACACTATCAGAAGGGCCTTTAAATTAAGATTTAGAAAATTCATCATGTTTAACAGCTTATGTAAGAAAATTTATTATAACTACATAATGAGCAAAATAATACATGCATATATGAAAACTAACACAGAGCACAAATCAAGCAATTATCTCTAATACCATTAATTTTCTGTTTAGATTGAAAAATATCTTAAATAATGCTTTTAATAGACTGAAAGATGAATTTAAACCCAAAATGTTCAAACTTGAATATACAACAGGTTTTTAAGTTCCATTCCATTCAACTTTCAGCTCCCTACTTTAGGTAACTTCAGTGACTGAACCTGTCACAGGATTCTACTTTAAATCATAATTAGGATGATCAAGCACTGATCACAATTGCATCAATCAAGCTGCTAAGATATACATAAAATTTAAACATTTGTTATCCTAAATGTTTAAGTACTTTTTGCGATTAAAAATTTTACAGTTATATATAGTAATTTAATTATATTTCTAAAAACTTTTTCTTTAAAAAAAGTGAAATTAATAGCTTAAACATTTAAAAACAAACACTTGATATCATAAGTATTCAATACCTCATTTTCAAGTCTTTCTTCTCCAGAAAAATCCTCATTTGGATCTGTAGCTGCACCTTCAACAGATAAAATACCATTTCGAATGTCTTCTATCATGTACAACTGTTGCAAAACAGAATTCATATAGCAAGTTGCTCCAGCATTTTTAAGTCCAACAAATCCTCTTGGAGGTCTGGGGCCAACGGGAGGAAGATATTCCCATTCCGTTAGGGGAGGATCATTTACTGTGGAGGGAAAAATTTCACATTCATTGTTTAATCCATGTATATCACAATTAGAATTATATAAAACTAACAGAATTATGCTACACATAAACATATTTAATACTTGTATGAAATCACAATTTTATTTACACAGCCCTTGACAAATTTAAACATCATTCTAAAACAGTGATCACCAAACTTATGAAGCTTCTGTGCTACTGTACTGGTCATATATCCCCTGCTGTGACCTTACAAATCAAAATAATTACCCACTTTATAAAGAATATTACATTTGCTTGCCTATAAACTTGTAAACATGAAATTAATTTTAGTAAAACTGCATACAACAAAAATAAACTGAATTATATATAAGAACGAAACTGAAGTGTAGTTAGTGATAAATAACAAATGTAATAACAGATTTTTTTTATCAGACTTATTAATTTTAATAAGAATAGAATATTTTTTTTTGTCATCAACGTGCAGTTTTAATAATGACAGAGTAGATAGTAATTATGAATAGAAAAAATTATCAAAATAAAGCAAAATATATATTACCAGACACATTTTTTACCTGAATAAAACATCTCACAGAGCATATCGACAAGTAATCGCAAGTTGGGGGCACAGCCTGTACAAAGGGCAACAAGTAAGTCAAAAGCTGCAACAACTGATGAAGATGATGAACAAACAGGTATGGCCTGCTCTGAAGGCAATTCACCCCCACTGCGTTGGACTTGTAAGACTACTCTTGAGGCAGGAAATATAAAATCTTCCACAAGTTCCTAAAAGTATTGAAAGCACATTAACTCATTCATTTTTTGTCACACACAATTTAATAAAAAAAGAACAAAATTATTTTAGAAATATTTTTTTGAAAAAGAGGTGCAACAGTACAAAACAAACTTAAGTTCTGAAATTGGCTTCCAATTTTTAAAAAAGCTAGAAAATATTAAATACAACAAGGAACTATAATAAGGTGGAAATTCTGCTTTTCTAGAAGCAAAATGTAAAGGGGTATTTTACTTTAAAAAAAATAAGTAAGTGTGGTTTTAAAAAGTAAAGATTTTCAAGAACTCAAATCATTCTAAAGAAAAAGACAAAATATTTTGAGAAATTATATCACCAGTAGATTTTGCAAGTTGGCCAGTTTCTACAGTTATGCAAAGGACTCAATTACTGACTTATTAAAATACATTTTTTACATTTTATAGGCAATTACAAAATGGGACAATACATGCCCTTTCATTCAATTTTGTCAGCCTTCTTATTTTTCCTTTAATTGAATATGAATCACGAGTATATACTGTAGGCATTAGTTAGAATTTATCAGCAGCCAATCTGGTAAAGTGGTTAGTGATGCTGATTGTAGTGCCATAGGGTCTAAGTTTGAATTGCGGAGAAGACATGAATGTTTGTAAATGTAATGAAGGGCATGGAGACACTAAATATTCATCCAGTCCCCCAGGAAGTTCTCAATCAAAATTGGGGGGCTGGGCCAAATCATAAGGTCACCTGTATAGTGCTCAAAGCTCCGGCTAACAAACGTAAAAGCAATTACATGGGCCTCTATTTAACACCGTTGATCAAGTTGCAATGGAGAGAAACGTAGTTTATCAGAACATTAATCCCAAAAAACCCTATTGTAATTTTATTATAATAGAAATAGAACTTAACAAGAATACAAAAGAATGTACCGAAAATATATCTAAAAAGAACTTATAAATACTACTTACAAAAAATAGTCCCTATAATTCTTCTAAAAATATCACCCACAGAATCTAATAACTATAATAATTAAGATTTAATAAAATAATTTATTATAATTCAATCTGAATATACAATGTTAAAATATCTATGAGGTGTTTAATCTAAGGAAGAAAAAAGAAATTTATAAATATCATAAAGGACAACAGTTTAAAATTTTTATATATATATATATAATTACTTTTATTAAATTTCCTCTCTGAGCGTTTGGATCACCACCAACTTCAAACTTCTTTTCTGGTCCGAGAAATGAAGCAAGTTCCCTTGTTACTCCAAGATGCCCTTCCAGTAATGCCTCATCAACTTGACTATCGCCAGTAGTAAGGACCTTGTGCTAGAAATTATAAATTAACTAATTAATAAATATATAGAACATAATGCATATATTCTATATATATAAATTATATTCTATATATAAATTACAAGTATTTCTTTATTTTTTTAGGAATTTGTGTTTTTTAATAATGGAATGTAATCTTATTTGTTTCAAATTGATTCTGTTTAATCAGTGATTTAACACACTATTGGTGACATTATGATTATTGATCACTATTGGATTTTAAGATTAATATCCAATTAAATTCTAAATTTCCTAATTCGTACTACAAATTTATTGGAGTGAATATTTAAAACAGAATGAACTGTTACTGTTTTCAATATTTTTCATGTACACATAGATCAAAAATAATAATGCATGCAATGATCAAATAATGTTTAATTTATTCAATTAGTGAGATATTTGTTTAACTCTTTCACTCAGTTCTTGCAAGTCAATCTCAATGTGCATTTTCCCATTGTAATTAATGTTGCAGGTTATGGTCTGATAAGTTTGAACATGACTTATGTTTAATCTTTGGAAAAAAAATGATTAGCAGGAGTAAATTGAAAAAAAGGTACAAGGAATCAAGCATGATGCTATGGAAGGTTGCTGCAATGCAATGCTGCCCACTTCTAAGTATGTAGGGGGAAAAAAAGGAACATGATAAAATATAAACAATTATGGGTTTTATTTATTACAAAACACTACATTAAAAACAAAAATATTACTCAAATTAATGTGTTTTTAAAATTTCTATTTATTTACTAAAATGATATACATCCCCCTTTTCTACAGTCAGAAGACCTCATAAGTTTAGGATTTGGTTTATGATACAAGATTTAAGGTAGTTTTACCTTTTAGGGTGTTTCTGTAAAATTCTGAAGATACATAACAATTGCATGGAATAAATAGCCATGAATAAAACACCAAGTTGAATGTGCATAAAAAATACAGAAATTGGCATATTTTCAAAACTTTATAATTGGTATTTAACAATACATTAAGGTTTTACTGGAATGGAGTAACTTCATGGACAGACTGGCGCCAGTCAGTAATCACATGATTCCAACATCAATAAACAACACGTGCGATTTCTTAGCTTTGGTTTACGTTTGTTGACGTCGTTCTTGTGTCTTAATTTTATCTAATTAAAAACATATATTGTATTTTTTGCATTATTCTAGTACATATATTTGTTAGGAAATATTTTTAACAACTCTTTTACATAATTTGTTTTATTCTACTTTATTTATCTAATTAAGAATTCGTCTGCTTCGTTAGTGTTAGCTGGGATATTTATTTATATTTCTTGATTCACTTAGATATAGCTCTTAGTTATTTTAGTTATTAATTAATTTTGTAGTTCTTTATTTCATATTTTTTCACAAGAATGGCTCATAGCATAGGTTCGAAACCGCTTCTTGTGAAAAATTTCAATTTGCACAAAATATTAAATTACAGTGCGAAGTTTTCCAGTGCCACTGGAAATCGAAGTGTTCTTGCAAATATATCAAAAGGATTAAAATTATTCGATGATAAATTCATAACCAAGATATCATTTACTGAGCCTGATTTCTTAATGAATGATGATTTTTTTATTCAAGGCTTTGTTAAAGCCGATGCTTTAATATAACTCATTGTTTTAAAATACAAAATAGGATTCTATGTATTAACATTGATAGTTATTTAATTAAAAGTTGATTCCCCAAAAGATAAAAAGAAATGTGAATGGGCTAATTTATATTTTTTTAATAGCTACATTATTAGTGATAAGTTTATAATTTTATTCTTATTTTTTAGAGTAGCATTGAATATCAATTTCATTGTTTTCTATTTTAATGAATATGCATTATTAAGCTTTAGTCATTCTATAATTATTGCTATTTATGAGTAAATTCTAATTTGATTCCAACACATTAAAAGTAAACACAAGAAATGCCAAACCATTTTGAAAAAGAAATGTAAATTTTTCATTTAAAACTTCCAATTCAATAAGGAGTAATATTGTGTAGACATTAAGATTCTCCCAAATTGTTAGTAATTTTTCTTATAAGGCCTAATATTTTTTTAATTCAAATACTTTATGACGTGTTTTTATAAACTGTTACTTTTTATTTATTTGAAATTTTCATTTACATGATTTATTTATTTAAATTTATCATCAATGATTAAATTTATCATCAAGTACTTTGTAGACGGTGATAAAAAAACATTAATAGAGCTAAAATTAAATTATTCCATCAATTCAGAAACAGATTATTATCACAAGTATTTTATTATTTTTTTTAATGAGAAAGCAAAATAACAGCACACAATACATTAGATAATCTTCTGTGAACTTTGTATACATATTTGTCTTAATATAATATGTATGGTTATTTAAAAGTATACTCTATATAGTGCTAGTTTTATATAAAGTACAGAATTACTTCTGTTACTTTATTTTGAAGATTTATAACATAAGTAAGATATTTAACCATTGAAGTATTTTTTAAGTAACTTATTTAAAAACTTGACTTAAACTTAGCAAAAATTTTGAAGTACTTACATTTCAGTAGAAGGCTTGCATCTTTCCAAAATTCTTCGGAAAGATGGACTTTTTGTAAACACAAAATTTGTTGGCACTGATCCAGGTTTTAAGTGCCTGCGATTAGTAAAATTTTGGTATTCGAAACATTTCTCTTCGAAATGATCCGAAGAGCATAAGAAGGTAAGAATTTTTCCCACCTAATCTTTGCTATCCATGTTTTTAATAAATATTTTTTAAAGGAAATTGGAAGCAAGTTTTGTTTCTGCAATTGTCTTTCTTTTTGGAGTTATTGCATGCATATGCTGCACAGTATGTCATTTCTGAACGTCAAAAAAGAATAATTAACTAAAGTTTAAGAGCAAGATAGTAATGTAAACAAATGATGCCTCATGCACGTGCGCAAGAGCTGAACTGGAATCACGTGATTGTGACGTCACATGAATTTAGTCCATTGTGTTAGAAAAGGTTCAGCTAAATTTTGTACATTATACATACACATACAATATTAACAACTTTTATACCTTGAGATATTGAATATTAATCGGAGTATTAAAGATAATTTATATACATAAAAATTGTTTTTTTAAAAATCCAACCAAATATTTAAAAATCTACATCTAAAATTCAAATTTGTCTCAATGAAAACTTATGACATACATTGTTAAATGGAATTTTTATATGAAATTTATAAAAAAAAATTACAAATTTTAATTGTAAAAAATTCAAATTGAATTGAAACAGCTTATACATTTGTATGAATTGATTTTGCACTTAAATGTTTTGGAGTTTCTAAACACTTACTCGTATTGTCTTTAACCAATCAATCTCATTGTTCAATAGATTCTGGGCTGTAGGTAGATGACAATTGCTTCCACAGGCATAATTAAGTAAACGGCAGAGTAATGTGAAAAATTCATGAGAACTTTTAGCATAGTCTTTAACTGTAGTCTACAAAAAAAAAATATTTGTTATTGGAAGCACTTGATCGTGTAATCACAAAAATGCTTTTAGGCAATGATTCTATTCAAATTATTCTTAACATTCCTCCATGAAATAAAAATAGATTTATCCTGACTGTAACAAGTTATATAAATAAGATACAATTTGAATTAATTCATAATATATACTTTAAAGTAGAAAAAAATGTTTAAGGAAATCCTCAAAACAATTCAATAATGACTTTGCTAGAAAATATTGCTAGATATAAAAGTGTCTTAAAAATACATCAAATCTATTCACAGATTAATTTACTTCAGTAAATCTATTCTAGATTTATACATACAGCAATCCCTTAATTTTCATGGTACCTCATTTACATAGGGTTTTTTTACACTCTTTTTAAATGAAAAGGGCAGTGGGGGTATTTAAATAGTTTAGCATTATACCATTAGTAAAATTAAAGAATATCACATTAATGAATACATATTTTAATTTTATTAGAGCCCTATAACAAGAATTTGTTCTACATGGTTTTAGTTAGCACAACTATATGAAGAACTTACATACTGCCTAAATACAGAGGTGAGTGTACATGGAAACATTTTTCAAACAAAAACTTAATTTACTTAGAATTTACTCATCATACAGAGGACAACTTTTATTAGATCAAAAATTACCAAAACTGTTTGAAATCTACTCTAAAAAGTTCCACTTTAAGAGTTATTAGCAATTAGAAATAATTATACTCATAACACATTAATAATTTTAAACTGCATTTAGTACATGAATTTTTCAAATGTCATTTAAAAACTATAAAAATAACTTAAAACAAATTATTCCTTAAGAGCATTTTTCCTACATATCAAGTAACATAAGCAAAATAATTTACGATCATAAGCCATGTGTATTGTACAGTAATGTAATGTAATTCAACCTACCATAAGTTGTGTAAACAACAAAGTAATGAAGAAAACCAGGCATTGATGACCAAAGTAACATTTAGTTGCAATGAGCAAAAATTGATCAGCAGCACATATCCTAATAGACCTATAAAACAAATAGTTTAAATTAAACATTACAAAAGCAACTATCAAACAAGCTAACATTTTTAAATATATTATCTTGAAAATATTGTTAAAAAAATTGTAAAAAATGTGTAAAGATTTTCAATATTTTCTATATATGCCATTTATTTAACAATTTCACGTAAATTTTTTTTCAGAGTGGGGCAACTCAGATATTTGACAAAATTTTCAGCTCAGCAATATTTTTGCAAGAAAATAAAAACTATTTACTTTTCCCCACCCATGCCTCAATTTAAGAAACTGTCTTGCTGCAAAAAAGAACCACTAATTTTTGCGAGAATATTTAGACTGTGATTTTATATTGCAGCATAAAAGACCACAATAAAATGCGTTAAAAGATAGAATAATTTTCAATGCCCAGAAACATTTTAAAAATGCATTGAAACACAAAAGAAAAAGTTTGTTAAATAGAAAATGAATTTAACTACTTGGAGGTTATTTAACGAAGAAAATCGTAACATGCTCTTCATTTTAGGGAAAAGTTTATAAAATAAGAGAAATTTGTAAAATGGTGGTCCACCTGTATTTACGAAGATTTTTTTATAAATAAAATTCAAAAACATGAATCGAGAAAATTGATATGATTAAAAACTTGTTTTGCATTAAAACTGTATTACACTTAGAATAATAGTATTGTTACAAATTTTGTGTAAATAGTGTAAACAATTTGTATTTGAGCGTTCAATGCATTTATATTACTCTATGTTATATTTATTTCATGTTAAATTAGTACTATTCACAAGCAATGCCGCCCCTTACGTTATAATGGCGATTCAATGAGAACTTGGCGAAATCTTGGCGGTAGAGCCAAGTTGGCATCATTTTTGGCGTCCAAGTTGGAGAGTTCGGAACACTCTGGAATCTTCTAGAAAGTAGTGGATCTCTCCACTAGTGTCACGACTCAATGACACAAGCGGTTATATTTCTAGAAGTTTCTGTTGCGCCTATAAAAGAAGATGCTCGCCCCGGTACGGTGGAGAGTCTTGATTAAGCCAGCGAGTAGTGAGGATTGTTTTGACTAGCGATTAGCTTGTGAATAATCTTTTACTTACGTGTATTTTTAAACACTGATGATTGTGTTTGATTGCTGTTGAAGGTGTGAAGACCTTCGGAGATTTACTCTGTGAATATTGCTTCTGAATCCTGTATTTAAAGGATAGGACTTTTGATAATAAATTCGCATCTTTCTGGAAGAACTGTTTATTTTCTTTGTGATTGTTTTGCATAAAATCCTAGAGCCTGGATCTACGTAACAGTGTAATACTACTAATGCATGTGAATTTTTTTATACTTGGATGCTTTATGTGATAAAAGAATAGAAAGAAATTTCGTACCGATTTTTACAAATGAGCAATAAATCTATAATAAATAAATGCCAAAATTTTTCTTTCATAAGAATATCTAAGGCTTCAGGGCAGAGAGCTAAAGATATTGTTAAAACTTCTAAAGCTTCACGACACAGTTGAATTTCTTCTGAGTCAATGGATTTGCAAACCTAAAAAGAACAGAAAAGTCATAAACAGACAATTAACGATAAAAATGTAAAAAAAAAAATTTTTTTTAAGTTAATCATTAATATTAATTTAACCTTTTCTTCCAATAAATGAAGCTCTTCACAAGAATTTTGCAATAATTCCATAGAGCCAGATGAGGAGGCCCAAGTCATTTTCATAATAGATCTAACAGTACTGAGGTCAGGACGGTGAGCTATTGCCTAAAATAGAAGTAGCAAAGTATTTTTTCTTAGTAAAAACTATTAAAGTTTAATAATCAATTATAGATCAATGCATAAAAGATTTTTAAATTCATCCAAACTTTTCAAAAATTTATACACGTGGAACAGCAAATGTATTTACATACTTATGTTTTTCTATCTTATTGAAAAAGTTTGTATAAAATAATTTTTGATGTCATTACTTCTTAAGTGTAGTTTTTTAGTTAATTTTTTTTAAAAAATGGAGAATTTGAAGAATTTAAATTTAATAAACTGATCAGGAAAAAAATTCTATTCAACAACTAATGAGTAAATTTTTAGCTGCAAAACCGTTATTCTATATAATTTATCTTCCATGAAGTAACTGCATCATCATACTAAAAGGCTGCATCTCTTGCAGAATTATTGTCTACGTATATGCTCCAAAATTTATATAAAACTCAATAGCTACTGAGGCAAAAGGTATATTATAGTAGACCAGCCTACATTTGACAACTAATTCTTTTATATAATTTACTCAAGATGTGTGTGTGTTTTACTTATTAATATTACAAAAAATTATTTTACTATATTCAATTCTTCACACCAAAAATAGATTTTCAATCAATCAATTTTTTTTTTTTATTATTTAAAATGACTTTTAATGGAAAAAATTACAAAACTGTGCTCTACATTATGGCATAGATAAAATATTATTTACTGAATTTATTTAATTATGTTTTCTTATGTGTCACAATCATTTAAATACTGATATAATTATTTTTATATTAAAAAGTAATTCTTTTTAAAAATTTCATTTCAATTAAAATTATATTTTTAACAATATATAATAGCCCAAGAGCCCATGACTGCCAGACCTTTGTTATTTTATAAAAGCTGAAAGTTTCTCTGCGGATGTCACCAACACAGGTAAAGAACGATCAGCGAGTATGGAGTTTGGATTGTGGTTACTTGTACAGGTAACAGGTAGCAAAGGTGCATAAAACAGTACCTCAACTTTCATAAAGTATAAAGCTCAATTTTTTTATATTTTCTTTGGAATAACAGAAATCGCGTCATTCATTGCCGGACACTTAGTGTAGTTGCAACCCCCTGCCAGACACTTCTTAACTTAAAAAAAAATAATTATACTTTCGTTATAGTACAAAAGCTAAATGTTATATATCTTACTTAGGGACCTATAAAAAGATGTTACCTCTATAGCCGGACAGTTTTATTGGTTTTTACATCTTGCCAGACACATTGAAAGTCTGCTGCAGGTGTGAGTTTAAGGCAACTGTTCAAGCGGGTGCGAGTGAGATAGGGCGTTTAGTCTATTGTGATCGCTTAAGAAATCCAATGAAAAAATAGTTTTATTATGTTTATAAGTATCTTATATAAAGTAAAAAATATTATTTTATTATTACTAAGTACAAAAAAGTATTATTACATGTAAAAATCAATCATTTTCGTTGACACTTTCATCACCACTACTATTCCTGTGAAAAAGTGCGAAATATCGTAATTCCACATTGAAAATGAAGATATGAAAGCATTGATGAATAATTACAATATTTTCAAGCAATGATGTATCAATGGTGAGCTCAGTAAAACTTCACAATTTTACTTGATTTACATCAATCTTATGCATCATTACTTGGACCTGTCACGGAGCATTCGCACTGGGAATTTTGAACTTTCACATTACCATTGCCTAAAATTACAAATATATTTTTCATATACTGTGACGGGGTTTTACCTGATTTTATATTAATCCTCTTGGGGAATCTTTGGGTCAGCAATTGAGTTATTTCACAGCCATCCCCTCAAGAAGAAACCTTGACATGCAGATTAGCTAGTATATATATAGTGGAAGTTTAAGTAATCGTAAGGAGAAGGAAAAGAAGCTGAGTTGCGGAAAGCAGTGCTGTTACGGTAAGGATCGGAATTTAGACGTGTGGTTATAGGACAGGCTTTAGCTATTAAAACAATTTAAAGAAGTTAGGATTCTTAAGATAAATTTGAATAAAGTTAAGTTATTAGGATTTCATGCGTTTATTCACATAGGGTTTTAAGCTATCGTTATATCACTCTAGATTTTTCCCTCTATAGTTGGCTTGTCTTAGATTATTATATTTGGTAATAATAAATTGGATATATCATGGCTAGTTTGGGTCATCAATCTTTACCTCCTACAAATCTAGGTCGAATAGATGAAGAGATGGCTTCCCCAGGTGGGAGGCCATTACAATGCAACCAACAAAATTATGCCCAGTGGACTGTAAAATATTATGATAATTTGCAGAAACCCATCCTGACTTATACAAAGAATTCAAACAAAGTTGCTTTTTTGGTATCAAACAGGCCACTAAACCATTTTCTAGACAACCGATGTACCTGGTATTAGAGCAAACTATAAATGCAGGCGCTGCTAGAAGTCTCACAGGTGTTATACACTTAAATTCAATTTCGGCACGTCATTGGTGGGCTCGTTATTATGATGTTAGGTCTACGATTATAAATCTAGTTTATCTAGAACTAGGACTGCCAACTCATCAAGATGTTTCAACAGACTTAAATCTTCATATTACCCGGAAAAATACCAAACAATTGAGACAATATATCGCTACCTTCGATCAATTTATTAATCCCGTCTGCTTAGAGAAGTGCTCAAAGACCAACTGATAAAAATTTCATCAGGAAAATCCACATCACCCCCGGTAGAGGCATTCCTTCTAAATATTAAAAAAAAAAGGAGATTATCAATGTAAAACATTTTTTCAGAATATTTATCAGATATTAACAGATTTGAAAAAGATATCAAGAAAATATCCATTGACAAAAAATTTCTAAAAAGATTATGAGAAAAAGAAAGTTCAAGTAGGTGGTAAAATTCAAGAAATTAAAATCCAAAGGATTTATTTGGAAGCATGCTGGGGGTATCTCTATAGATTACAATGTAGACATTTCATAGATTTTGTCTTGCCCAATTAACTCAGTACCATTGTCCATGTGCCATTTGGATGGCACTATTTGTAAAACCGATAAATCTGCTTTGATGAAATGCCCAGAGAAAGAGGTCCAACATGAGCAACCACATCATATAGATGTTCTAATAATTGATGGTTTTTTCTTATTGCATAGAATTCAAAATGTTCCCAAAACATTTGAAAATATTTCAAAACAATTGTTGCAAAAGGTCACTTAATTACAAACATCGAGAATTGACGTGATCTTTGATCAATACTTTACACCTAGGGTGTCCAACCCAAACGACCTTGCGGGCCACTTCGAAAAAACATTATCTCGCGGGCCGTTCGTAAAAATATGTACCTTTATATCAGATTTGGAAAAAAAAAACATTTATTGGAGTGGAAATTTAAAACAAAATGAATCATTATTACTGTTTTCATTATTTTTCATGTATACAGACATAGATAATATAATAATGTTCATATAATGTAATAATAAAATGATCAAATAATGTTTAAAATATTACACACACAGTTGCCATCTTCTTGAAAATTCCTTTTGAATTGATCTTTCATTACTCATTGTTGAAATTTGATTGTGCTGTCATTCTCAAACGATTAAGTATACGTTGCCTTTTATCTTAACCATCCTAATTTTTTTAAACTTTATAAACATATCTGACTGCTTTTGCTTTTTGGGAAGTCCAAACAAAGAAGGAGGAGAAATGAAAGTTGCACACACAGAAAATCATGTACCATCCTTAGTAAAGGAAATGCATATTGCAATTCGGAATTTATTAAAAAAGGAGGACTTATATGTATATATATAAATTTCCCCTTAAATAAATTTCAAAATGAAAAACCTTTAAAACCTGATATTTCAAAAAAATTTTTAAAGAGTCGGCAGTCAGCGACATACATATTGGCGGGCTGCGTGTTGGACACCCCTGCTTTACACCATCGATCAAAGATTACGAGCATTCCCAACGGTTAGAATCTGCACAATTAGAGTACACCATAACTGGGCATGTGCAAATTCGATCACGTGACTTTGCGAAAAACTGAAAATTTTAAAGCTCTGGTTGATTTTTTTTATTTCGCATTGGGCTACTGGTGAAGTGGTTCCATTTTTTGGCAACAAAATTATACACATAAATTTCAGAAAATGTCATTCTTTCACTGTTAATGAATCCAACAAAGTTGTCTCAAGAGTTGATGAAGAGTTGTCATGCCCAGCACATGAGGAAGCAGATACAAAGACAGTATACCATGCATGTAACATCAACTATCAAGCAGAAATAGTAATCAGAAGTATTGATACTGATAATGCTTGGTAACATGCACCCTCTTAAACTGATTCAGTTGTTTGGATGCTTACAGGTACTGGAAATAATTTAAGATATGTGGACCTGACCAAAGTACATGCAGAGTTAGGGCAGTTAATTTGTCAGAGCTTACCTGGATATCATGCATTCTTCAGAAAAGGAAAATTAAAACCTCAAAAAACATTAAAAAAAATTTCAGAGTACCGGGAAGATTTCAAGAACTTCAGTAAGAGCGAATTAATTGAAAATACAGATGAACAACAAAATGTCTTTAGTATTATTCAGAGATTTATATGCAATGTATACAATGCCGGTAATGTAATTGATGTTGATGCCACTCGACTTCAAATGTTCATCGACTTTTATACAATCTCTGATGTAAACGAAGCTTTTGACCGAAAGAAGTTGCGAAATTTTGACGCTAGCAATCTACTACCTTACAAAAGCGAGCTATTGCAGCAGTTTCTGTGAGCAAACTATACATGTACCATTTGGAACAATGCTCATCTGAAAAATCTAACCACATATCAACCAGAAAATAATGGCTGGGCATTCGAAAATGATAAATACCATTTTAAATGGTTTGAAGAGGATCAACTACCAAGTTATGTCAGTGATTCATTTAAAACTCAATTAGGTATAAAATTATTATGTCAAATTACCGTACATAATTTTTAAATTATTCATAAACATATAAACTTGCTTAATTTTTTTTCGGAAACTGATGGAGAAAGCAATATTGATGACAACCAAGCCATGGACTGGAGTCGTACTAACGAACATGAAAATATCGACGACAATGTGTGTGTGTGTGATGTATGAGTTTTACATGTAATAATACTTTTTTTGTACTTAGTAATAATAAAATAATATTTTTTACTTTATATAAGATGCTTATAAACGTAATAAAACTATTTTTTCATTGGATTTCTTAAGCGATCGCAATAGACTAAACGCTCTATCTCACTCGCACCCGCTTGAACAGTTGCCTTAAACTCACACCTGCAGCAGACTTTCAATGTGTCTGGCAAGATGCAAAAACCAATAAAACTGTCCGGCTATAGAGGTAACATCTTTTTATAGGTCCCTAAGTAAGATATATAACATTTAGCTTTTGTACTATAATGAAAGTATAATTATTTTTTTTTAAGTTAAGAAGTGTCTGGCAGGGGCTTGCAACTACACTAAGTGTCCGGCAATGAATGACGCGATTTCTGTTATTCCAAAGAAAATATAAAAAAATTGAGCTTTATACTTTATGAAAGTTGAGGTACTATTTTATGCACCTTTGCTACCTGTTACCTGCACAAGTAACCACAATCCAAGATCCATACTCGCTGATCGTTCTTACCTGTGTTAGTGACATCCGCAGAGAAACTTTCAGCTTTTATACAATAAGAAAGGCCTGGCAGTCGTGGGCTATAAGTAAAGTCAATTTTAGATCTCACCCTTTTTAATTAAAAATACAAGCTTTAATCAAATGCATCTTAATTATTTTTATACGTAGAATAAGCTAGATCTAACAATTAGCATGTTTGAGAATTCGTTTACTTCTTTTTAATCCGAATGTTTTTACTAACATTGCCCTTCAAAACAATATAATCCTTTGATTCAAATTGTTTACTGTTTAGCTAAACATCTAAAATTATTTTATCAGTCAATTTATGTAACACATGCTAGGTGTAACTATATAACAGTTTTGTTTCTTCCAAAAAGTAAATTAATGCACACATTTACCTGATCATGAAGCAATTGGGCCAGTCTTGCAGACACATTTCGTAACATAAATTCTGAGTTTGGATTAGGGATGTGAGTGAGTGCCTGCTGTAATACAGACGTTCTTCCTGTAAGCATTACAGTATTTGATGAAGGTGAAAGGGAACCTGGAGAGCCTCGGGCATTAATAGCTTCTGCTTCAACTTGTACAATGCACTTTCCAACGGTAGTTAAAAGAAGTTTACAGATTTTAAGCACTATTAGATAAGCAGCTCTGAAATAATTACAAAAAAGCAAGTTAAGTAATACAAAATATGTAATGAAATGCAAAGACAAATTTTATAAATTGTTTTACTAGAAGTGATCAATTAATACACGTTCACAAGATATTTTAAATACTTTTTCACACAGATTTCAAATGATTTACTAATATTTCAAACCATAAACATTATTGTCTACAATTGGTTTCTTTTTTAAAAAAAATTTTTAATTCACATAAACATAAAATTAGGGGACTATTTTAAATTGTTAAAAATAGATGTATGATCTGTTTATATGAAAATTAATGTAAAATTTTTTCTTAAAATATCAACACAGTGATAACTTATTTAAACACATATATATTTTTTGATTAATTTTTAATCTGAATTTGTTCCTGCACAACTGGTTATAATGTTATCAAAATCTGTTTTTAAAATTATGCATACATCCCCCTTTAGATTAATAATCAATGAAAAAAGTCTAGATCAGGGGTTTTACAGACTAATTAGAAATTAATTATACAACACCCATTACATATACACAACCTAGCAGGTTTTTATTAAATATTCCATTCAACACAACAGTGAATAGAATCTTCTACACAATATTACATGAGCATTATTTTTATGATAGAAATATATTTCTTTTACTATTCAAATATAATTTAGTTTAACTAGTCATTCATCATCCACACAACCAAAAAGTTCCAATTTCATTGAAGAAACAAACAACATAATTTTAATTATTTCTTACAAATTTATTTTTTAATCATGCCATACTAGGAAGCTGCACAGGGATATTGGGTATGGACCTAGTAATTTTTAACATTTTGATCAAATGACACAAATATGGTACCTCAACTGACACCCTACTCTCCAAACTTCCACACTATACCAATAAAGGACTTTGAACCTCAACAGATTCAATGTGTATAAGCTATTCTACATTAGTAGGTCTTCAGAGGTACAGTGATGTCAAGATTTTGAATCTATTAATACTATGCTAATATGCCCCCCCACAAGAAAAGAATCTTATTAATAAAGCATATGGTAATAATAAGTTTCGGAATTAAGTCATTAATAAATTATTGTTTTTTTTAAAAAAAAACAACTAAAAATCACGCTTTTATAGTGAATTGAACTAAAAAGTTAAAAAAAAAAATTAATATAAGAATAAAATGATTAACAAGAAAATTAATGTCATTGGGATAAAGGCATGGGGTGCTCTATATTAATTGTTGTAACTTCTTACTAGTTCTATTCCGGAATGCTGAGTTAGTGTTAAAATGTAGTACAAAGCACCTCACCCTTTTACCACAATGACATTAATTTTCTCATTAATCATTTTATTCTTATATTAAGAATAATTCTTTTTTTTTTTTTTTTACTTTTTAGTTCGATTCACTATAAAAGCATGTTTTTTAGTTTTCTTTTTAACTATAATTTATTTTTCCTTTTTTTAGTTCGATCTACAATAAAAGCCTGTTTTTTTTTAGTTTTTAAAAATTATCATTTATTCTTTGTTGAATTTATCCTTGAGTTTGATATTTGGGGGCAGAATTAGTCTTGCTCTTTAATGGATATTAATTACTGTAAAATCCAGCGTATAACACGCACCGGTGTATAACGGGCACCTATACTTTCAAGCTGTATTTTTTAATTTTTAGGTATAGTCGCCGTATAACGCGCACCCCCCTTTTTTACTAAGAAATCTGAAATGTTAGTATACAATGCTCTTATGTTTTGAAGTCATTTAATCGAGGCATTATCCCATACTTTTGAAAAAGATAGTATACTTCTAAAACTACATCTCTCTCAGTTCATAAGGCATGTTGTTTCTTTTAAATAAACTGTATTCCAATGTGTGTAGAAGTAAATCTTTTTTATGTCCATCTCTTTTGTTATTTTTAAAGAAATCGTTTTTATACCCAGTGTATAACGCGCACCCTTAAATTTCGATCTTATTTTTTGTGTTAAAAGTGTGTGTTATACGCCAGATTTTACAGTAATGGATCATAAGGGTATTTATTCTCTTCGTTAACGGGGCCTCAGACTGCTATAATGTTAGTTCGTATCATCACTTCTAAACATATTGCTTTATAGAAATAAAAAATATTTAGCAGTTAGAAAATAAGCTTTTTTTTTATTTCCATTTTCAGAAAAACTGCGCACCTACCTACCCTACCTTTTTTTCACACAAAGAACACTTCTTTTTGTTTTATTTTTTATTAACCAGAAGCTTATTTTGCTGTTTTAGGGTTGCACCTTAATCTTTTAGTTGCTAAATCTGGAATTAGTCGCCAAATCTGAAAATGGTTCATGCAATTAATCGCCAAATCTAGAAAAGATATAATGAACTAGTCGCCAAATCTAGAAACGATACAATGAATTAGTCATCAAAACTAGAAACGATACAATGAATTAGTCGCCAAATCTTGTAAATCCTTAACCCTCTGGGTGGTTAGCTTCCTCCTGAAAAGTTATTCCGAAAGCGCTTACTCTTATTTTGCCGTTCGCTTTAAAAATGCAACAGACTTCTTTCCTTTCCCCCTTTTAAAACTTGGGAGGTCGAACGGGGACAATTTTATGACTTAATTTGGTCTCTTTGTCAAGTAAGAACCAAGAGATCAATCGTTTACAGCTAGCTGTTAAGTTGCCTTGGGCAATCTTGTATGAAATCTGTAATGCAACTTTCTCCATCGTTTCCCCTATATGTTCAGTCCCAGTAAAATTAAAACAAAATGAAGGGTAAAAAAAAAAGGAAAAAATGAAATAAATAGTGTGTTAAAAGTTGAAAAATAATTATATTTTCTTCAAACAAAATTTATTTTTCAGTCATTTTTTAAAAATTAAATATATATATATTTTGGTATTGCGATTTGAACCAGAAAAAAGCATCCTGTATTCATTTTTGAATATGAGAGTAAGAAAATGCGCTCACTTTCCTGTTTTTTAAAAAAGTAATGAGGTAAAAAGAGCAAAGGCCCTATCTCTTTTTTAAACAATAAGACAATAAAAGGTGCATACGGTGATATACATACGATGATTATATTTATGAAATAAAACCGATCTTTCTCTATTTTTAATTTAAAATAACATAAAAAAGGATTTCAATACTTTTAATTTATTTTAATTAAAATCATATAAATGATATTTTTATGTTAACTGGATATTTTTCGGAAAAAATCGAAATTTTCATTCCTAGTGTTCTCCTTTTCGAACTTCTTGTATTAAATAAAAATTTCTTTTCTACATCGGCATTTGTGATGGACATAACACACATTCAGTCAATAATTTCTAATTTTAATGGGGGATATATTTCTTCAAATGCGCACGACAGTGCTTCTAACCATTTTCTACTCAAGTTTAATTTCTTATCTTTCTGTTTCTTTTATTACAAGGAAAAATGTCACACATCGATAACTACATTTTCACACAATTCAGTCATTACAAATTCTATTGTGAGAAAAGTTCTCCCTAATTAATTTTGTCTTTCAAAAAACAGTACACTTAAAACAATTTTGTACAGTGAAGTTAACTAACAGTTCCACAATGTATTCATACCAAATTTTAAAAACAAATTTAACACTTGGGAATGTATCCTGTATTAAATTTTTCAGTATACACAAATATTTCCTGCTGTAGGGAAGATATAGTATGAGATGTGGTGTGCGGTTGTGAAAAAGAATGTTTTTGTACGTGTAGACTATTTTTTAAAATTTAAATATCACTGAAGCTGATCATATAACTGCAAATGAGCCTTATTTTAATGTGTGCTGGTATCAAAGTAAAACACTTTACAATATTAAACAGCCTATGTGTGTGTGTGGGTTTATACTCAATATCAAACTATTTGCAAAATGTGTGTGTGTGTGTGGCTTACAACTTCTATTCAAATTGTAAAGAAACTGAAATATAAATATATCTTACTGCAGTCAAAAATATTCATAATATGTAAATATCTTATTCCTCCACTTATTTCAGTACATTTTAAAAACTGTAGCTGAAAGCAATTTTTAATATTAATAAACAAGGCATAAAAGCTCACAGTTATAAAAATGTCTTTATCATTTTTAAATATACTACTATAAAACGTATATGGATTGTAAGATCAGTTCTAAAATACTTAAAGCTTTTAGAAGAGCAAAAAACATGTTATTTTGGATTGATCAAAATTTTAATATAATACACAAATTTACATGTTATTAAGCAAATACATTTGAAAAATCAAAGTTCCTTCTGAAATAAACATAATTGAAAGCAAAATGTTTAATTGCAAATGAGTGGAAATACATGTTTATCTAAGGAACTATTATGCCCATCCCATCATACATGACCATTGGGCGCTGAGGTGCATGAACAGATGACCTGATTTGGTGGTCTGTCTGAAGAGAGACCTTCAGTGTTTAAGACCCCAAGCAAGCTTGGTACTCATTTATTGACCCAATGTAGCGGGAATGAAAGGCAGAATCGACCTTGCCCAGCCCGTTAATAGAACCCAATACCTGTTGTGTGGAAGCACGATACACTACCACTCGACCCTATTCGGTAAAAAATAAAACTTAATGTTAGAATCTTATATAATTCCCTAATGAATGAGGGAGTCCAAACATTTTTTTCATGTTAACTGTTTAGACGGAAATGGTTAATTATGAACATTTCACAAGTTGCATAAATTAAAATTAACCGTTATAGTTTACATAAATTTTTAAGAGTGCAAAAGGTGTATTTTGGCTGCACGAATTAATTTTAAAAGGAATACGGTTACGAAAAAGTAGTACAAATCTATCTAAAATAGGGTTGGTTACCTTAGATATTGTCAAACACAACAATGTATTGGAAGCCAATTCCACAATTCGTTGTTATAAAAATGTATGGAAAATTACAAGACTTATTTTTGCATTTGTAATTTATATATTTTTTCCCTGAGAACTTTAAAAGCTAGAGCGGCATCCATCAAAACCGTGGGTCCCTCTGTTTTTCCAGATCGCCCCTGACTAAGCCGGCTCAGCCATAGTCAGTGAAAATGCCATATTTTGTTTGTCAAGATCATTTTAAAGCAGACTGCATTTTTCTTGTATTTTAGATGGTAGTTTTATATTTTCTACATCAATATCTTAATGTCTGAATTTAAAATTACATAAAATTCTTGACATTTGCATCAATGGCCATTATAATTTTATTAGTATATGAATGTGTTGTCAAACGATTACATGACTTATTAACATATTATTTTAACCATTTAATTAATATTAAGTATAACATAACGCAAACAAATTTTCTGAACTTTAAAATAAATATTTCGAAAACTACTTCAGATATACTCAAAATTTTTCATTCCTACAATTTAGCTTCTCAGTTTTGCTTCAATGTAAAACTTTATTGTATATTCATCAATTTTTTTAGTATATTTTTTGCTCTTAGCATGCAGTTTTCAACTGAATTGTATGAAATTTTCGAAATATATTAAAAAATACTAAAGAAGCTATATAATAAAATTTGAAATTTATATTATACTCAAAGAATTGCTAGAACTTTTGATAAATAATTTTTAACTGTACGATACATTTTTTTTTCGAAATTTCAAATGGAATTTCTAAAATAAAATTTCTAGCTTTATATGGTCGAGATTTCAAAAAATATTCAGATTTTAATTACTTATTCAGTTAGCCTTTTAAAAAAAGATAAATGTTGAGGTATTTTGCATAAATAGATATTTTTGAATAATAATTCGAATGTTTTTGAATAGCTCGAATTTAAAATTGATTTTTATGTTTATTTATATGCATAAATGTCTATTGTAAATGTTTCCGCATATTTTTGATTACCATTTATTAAAACATTCAAGTTATATAGAAAATGTGGGAAAATCTTCATTCTTGTTGTCTTTGATGTAAACTGAAGTTCAAGCACTTAAAACTCAAATATAATTTGGTGTATTTTAACAATATATAACTAGGCACTGTACGTAAACTTCCCTGAACACTTGGACTTTGAAATCTAAAAAAAAAAAAAAAAAAAAAAAAAAAAAAAAAAAAAGATCTTAATTAGTTTTTTTTTTTTATCGTTATTATTTTTATCAAAGTGTAAGAAAATGTTTCAAATTATTTGATGAAGTTTAAATTTATTCATTTTTAGTGGTTGGAAAGTTGAAAAGGTTTCAAATTTTAAAGTGTTTGGTGTTTTATTAATTTTTTGGCATCTTATAATGAAATAATCATGTTTCAAAAACTGAAAGCATTGATTAAAATAAGAAAAATGAAGTGAAAGAATATACTTAAAAAAGAATTTGTCTAACTATATAAAATAGCAGATTGCCCTGACACACGTCCCAACTTGTTACAATTTCAAATTAATATGAAACCAAAAGGAAATTGTAACATATTTTACTTATGCGTTGGGACTTTTCAAAACTTTTAAAATACAAGCTAACAAACAAACACTTCTTGGGGTCTAAAGAAATTTCCCCCCGATCTTTTACAATTGCTCCAGGGTCAAAACATGGGGTTCCCTGCGAGCCATAAAACTTCCTATGGGGTCCTGCTGTGTGGCCTCCACTGTCCCTAATTATCTTTCAAGATGTTAAGCCTTTAAAAGGGGAAAAAGATTTCAGAAAAGTACGGCTCAACCGCTTTTGAGAATGTTACTTGAAGGCAAAACCTGTGCAGTGCATTTTCAAAGCATCTTTACAATGACGGAGTTTTCCGTGTGGAACGCTTGGAGGGTTAATTATTAAAATCCTGATCAGGGCAATGAAACAAAATTGTGAAATTATTGCATTGTGCAATAAGTCCTTGAGTGTCCTTTCCTATCAGTGTCCTTGACAAGTGCGTGAAATTTCGAATTAGTCTGACCTTTTAAAGAGGGTAAAAATTGAGTTCTAAGATTCCATTGCATACAAGTGAAACTTATAAAAACGTGTTAAAAAAACCAAAATTTGAGAAAGTACTCACAAAATTCAATTACATACAACTGCGTATCTTATACTGTTCAAATATGATAGATTACAGGTTTAATATGAAGTATTATTTTATATACGTACATTTAATCAAATCTTTTAAGTTATTGCATGCAGGTATAATATTTGCTCTTATGTAGGTATGCAATAATAACACTTGATAACTAAAAAAACACTTTAGAATACAAATTAACTATTTTGTAATAACATCCAAAAAATGGCTAGTTTGTCAGCTAAATATCAGCATTATCAATAACATATCTTACAACAGCTGCAAAAATATTCATGTTAAATTTCAAGTTATTTGTTATTACCTATTAATTTTTTAAAATTTATAACAATTATCAACTATTCAGAAACTTTCATAGAATGTGATTTACCGTTTTGTGGGGACGTCTGCACCAGCTAAAAAATTATTTTTTGTTAACATTCCAAGAGCCACTGGTACACCACCACTTCGAACAAAGTTATACTGAAAACTCTGAGCCTCTTCTGACATGGGATTATGAGCCGGCATAAGCAAAGTATATACAACCTAGGAAAATAGAAGGTGTAATGAACTGTTTATATACTTAAAAATCCCTAACAGTTTCATATTGATAAATTTAAAAGCGGATTTTTTACACATTTAAATACAAATAGCTATAATTCAAGAACACATTTAGACAGTAAATCACTTTTCACGTTTATATTTTAATAATGCACTGAAAAGATGGCAAAAAAATTTATGGATGGAATCATCTGCTTAGTAAAAATAAAATTATGAGAACAAATATGAATCACTTATGCATTTCAAATTTAGCAAACTGACAGGAATTAATTCTAATCTAATTAATTGTTTACTAATGATGCACACTAAAGTTACACTAGTTATTGGTGACAAATCTTGCAATTTCAAACCACTGTCAAGCGACGACACCCAAGCTAGCACCCTATTCTCCAAACTTCCACATTTTACCAGTGCAGGTAACTTTAAGCATCAACAGATTTCATATGTATCAACCTTTCTTCAGTATGTCATTAATGACACAATGACCCAGATCCACTGTTGAACAAAACCAAAACTCGCTATGAGTTTGCAACCCTGATCATTTCATAGCAATTACCACTATACATTATAATTTAGAGTTATGAAATGATTGAAATTGAAAATAACATGATCAGTCTCAAGATTTTAATAATTATAGACAGCAAGAAAAATTTTTAGAATGCCAAAAATATTTAAAAATAAATAATTAAAAATTTCATAAATGATAATACAAAACACTATATTTTGTAACAGAAATCAATCATTAAACATTAAATTGTCTGACATTAGGATTAAAAGAAAAGATATCATGCAAGTAAAGAATTTCACAAAAACAGCACATATAACTAACTCATTTGTATCACTTATTCAAGGAAAAAAATATTTCATAATTAGCTTTAAAACTGATAAAGTTCTTTAAAAGAATGGCAATGATTGCAGTGAAGGAGTGAGTGAAGAGTATTCAGCTACACGAAGGCTTTCAGGGACGGACCTCATAATTTTGAACCATGGTCAAGTAACAAGGATGACACACGAGCTGGCACCCAACTCCCACATTACACCAACAGAAGGACATTTGAACCTTGACTTATTTAATGAGCATTAGCTCTTCTACATGGCGGGTCTTCAACAGTACTAGGTTCAAACTCATCACATGCCCCAAGTCTGTTTGCCTTGACCACAGACAATGTTTGTAAACCTTAAAATATGCATATTTTAGAACTTGGTCCCATGTTTAGTTAGTCCCAAATAATTTATATGCATCTATTTTAAGATAAGTAATTGAAATCCTTACATAAATAATCTGATACACATTTCTAAACACACATTGCACAAAAAAGTCCATTTATATTATATGGTATAAGTCCATTTTATATTATGATATTTACTACTTTCAAAATAATTATATTAGTGATTTCATTTACATAATTTATATTGAAAACACGATGTAAATTTTGAAGAATTTTTGGGAAAACTGTTCATAGATAATAAGCTCATTGCAGATTGCATTCAAAGTTATAACAACTAACTTTTTTTTGTCAAAAATGGACTTACACCACTTTCAAAGAAAACGGTGCATATGTTACAAATAGTAAATCAAGATTTTAAAAAAGTGCCCAGTTTTCTAAACATCATTTCATGCCTATTAAACTGAGCAAAGACCATTATAAGTTTGAAAATACTAACCTCTAAAGTGTAAAGTACTTCAGATGATGAAGGTGCAAAAAAGATATTTTCTAAGGATGGTGATGAAGATTTTTCTCCCATCTTGGAGTTTTCTAAGCATATTGTTTTTAGTTTTTCATATGTATGAGTATCTGAAAGTTATATATGAGATCAGCACAGTTATTTCATAAGTAACTTGTCTAAAAACTAAATTACCAGCATATAGCACGCACCTATACTTTCAAGCTATTTTTTTTTTATTTTAAGGTATATTTGCCATATAACACCCCCCTTTTTATGAAGAAACCCAAAATGTAAGTGTGCAATGCTTTTGTGTTTTGAAGTTATTTATCCGAGTTATTATCCCAAGATTTTGAATAACATACTTCTAGAACTACAACCCTTAGTTAATAAGAAATGCAATTTCTTTTAAATAAACAGTATTTCAATGCATGTAAAACCTAATTGTTTTTTATTCTCATCTCCTTTTTAATTTTTAAAGCTATCATTTTTATACCCGGCATATAACATACACTCGTAACTTTTGATCTTAATTTTTGTGTTAAAAGTGTATACACCGGATTTTATGGTAACTAAACACTAACTTTTACAATTTTCATCAAAGTTGATATTACAATTAATGTACAAAGGGCATTAACTGAAACCTTAGGTTCAAAGCTTAATACTGTTAACTTCAAATATTTCAGAAAACTTTTTTTAAATATGCGCTTTGGGAATAAAATGGGTATATGTTTCGACAATTAAAATATGACCCTTTTACATACTCAAATACATTAGCTTATAATTTTTAACTGTCAATCACCGGATTATAAGGTATTTGTAAATGGAAAAATAATATGAACAACCTTCTTTTTAGCTTATAATATTAAATAACAAGAATAACTCACATTATACTAAACATAACATTAAACAAAAAATGTTGCAATTCACATTAATTAAGAGAACTTTAAAATATTATAGTGAACAAAAAAAAAATACTTAAGTTTATGCAATAGAAAAAAGTAGGTATAAAAATTGTTTTTTAGATTAATTGCTACTTAGTAAGGTAATACATGGTCTTTTAAATTTGTTTACTATCCTAGTAAAGAGAAGAGGATATTTTCAGGAAAAGTACAGATCTGATTTAAGTGAAATTTGAAACAATAAATCATTTTCTACTTTTATCTGGTAAGGGGTGAATCAAAATTTACAAACAAGATTTTAAGTTAGCAACAACAATGCATTAATAAAATTTAATTTGTTTTGAATAATGAATATCATTTATGTCAATTTTGTCTGGCTGTGATAAGAATTATAGAACTAGAGAAGGTAATTAGAGACTGGTATACAAACTTTGAAAACAATATTTGTTAAAATCTGTACAACTGCTAGCATTTATTTGCAGATGATATTGCAGAAGGAATTACGGCAGCTATAGTAGGGGCCTTCAGTACATTTGAAACAGCAGCAAAAAACATAGGATTGATGGTCAATGAAGAAAAAACTAAATTCATGGTAATAACAAACATAATCTCAAATCTACAACCACTGAAAATTAATGAATATGAATTTTAAAAAGTGACTCCATTTAAATACTTAGGCACAATTGTAAATAATAGTAATGACATAAAAAATAGAATCAAAATAGCTAACAAATGTTATCATGGATAGTGAAACCAGTTTAAATCTAAAAACATAAGAAGCAAAACAAAAATACACACAGTTATAGAAAACTCTAGTAAGACCAATTGTTTTATGAAAGCAAATGCAGGACAATTAACAAAGAAGATGAAAAGAAACTGATGACTTTTGAGAGAAAAATCTTAGAAAATTCTTGGTGTGGTTGGAGAAAACGGACTCTGGAGAATACAATAGAACCTTGAACTCCAATCAAAATACAGGGAACCAAACATAGTAAAAGTGATCAAGGCTTCCCAAATAAGGTGGCTGGAAAATATACTTCAATATAGTAATAAAAAATTCCTGCTAAGAAATAACTTTCCAAACTTCAGAGGGAAAGACCAAGGTGGATGGATAAAGGGGGAAAGTGGTAGATGGACTTTGGAGTAAACCAATGGAAGAACATAGCAGGAAATAGATCAAGATGATCTAAGCGGATTGAGACAGCCTTGGCCAGTAACCGGTTGCAGTGCTTTGAGAGAAGTGATAAGAATTACCACAATAACTACATTTGAAAGAAATAACAAAAAGTACATTGAAGAAATTTTTACCTGCTTCTCATTCCTGGATAAATGTTGACAGTTAATATTTACAACTATAAGTTACTGATTAAAGCCAACTATTAATAATTGTATACATTTTGCCTATATATAGCTTAAATAGAAAAAATAATTAAAATTCTTTAAAAGATTACCCCCCCCCTCCTCTCTTCATACTGCTTGAAAATACAATTACAAATACACCAGAATTTTAAGAAACTAATGCAATTATTAAAAATATTGATATAATAAATAAAAATCCCTACTAAGGAAATAACCATTACAAACCTGGTGGCATTAATTTTAAAACAGCATGTGCTTCATCCCGTAAGGCAGGCACATTTAAATTGCTTCCTAAATCAGCCAGTTGGAAAAGAAATTGAGCATAACCTTGTTGTTGAGACATTAACTGCAATTAAAAAAAATATTAAGTAAAAATATTTTTCAAATACTCTCTCATTCTCACACACTATCTTAAAATATCAAATATTTTTTATAACAGAAACTTAACATATTTAAATATAATCAAGTAAAAATGCGAGATCAGTAAAGGAATATTGATTCAGATTTCATCGAAAGGCGAAAAATAAATAGGATGGAATGATTTATACAATAAAAAGATAAAAAACTGAGAGAAATAAACCTAATAACTAATGTTGACTAGTTTATTTACAAAATAAAAGTGAGATTTTTCTGTTGTATTATGTATAGTATAGTCATACAACTGATTTACTAAAGGAGTTACTGCATATTTAACACCTTAAACTTTTAACAAGTAAAACATAACAGGGGATTTTGATTTTCATTTTTAAAGAAATAATTTCAAATGTAAAAAAATTTGATTAAAAACTATATTTTGAAAATCAAAACTCAATTTCCATTGCAATGGGTACATACATACATGGAAAGGTAAACTTAAATGGTTATGATTTAAAAAACTAAATTTAATTAAGAATTAATTTTTTTCATTTCAAAATGTAACATATTTACACGGTATTTTTATATGATAAATTAAAAAGGGAAAATCTTTATTCATATCTTTAACAATATTTTCAATAGAGATTAATAAGCTTTCCCTCTTTTTCTAGAGATAATGCATATCAGTTTTGAAAACTAATTGGCTCAGTGGCTTAGAGGTAATGTACCTGCCTCATAAGCCCAAGATTGCAGGTTTAATCCCAGCTGGAATAGATTTTTTGGATGCAAAAATTGTTGGCACATGTCATATGTAGCAAGTAAAAATCCTGAATATCAATTTATTTCTGGTACTCTTTGCAAATTTGCTTGAATTAAATAAATTCAATAATATTCATTGAATAGATTAAGCATCAAAAATTTGGTAGTGGGAGCTGTTACTAGATGGTTCTACAAATGAAATGGCTCTTGAGGTCTGCAAAAGCTTAACTGCCAAAGTGCAGACCATAACTCATTGTAAAAAATATGTAAAAAAAACTAAGTATTTTATAAATAATACAACTTACCACACCGGGAAGACAGTTTTCAGCCTCCACATTAGGCCCATCAAATGGATGTTGAGGAGAGCCAGTGGAACTATCTGAACTAGAATCTGGAGAAGATGGCATATTTGTGCCAATTTGACACAGTTTTGCAGATATGATCTAAAAAATTAAGTATAAATAATTTAATACTGTTAATGTACAAAATCAAATTAAATATAATTTTAAAAAATTTAATTAAATTATTGTCAAAGAAAAATCTCACTTATTTTCCTAAAGAGATTTTTTTAAAAAACAGCAATTTATAAAGATATTATTTCAGGATAGATCTAAACACTTTATGGGTTCCAAAAACTTTAAATATTTTCTTTAAATTTTACTTACATATTTTTATACACCTTGCTATTAAATCAAAAGAGGAAAAACTTGTTTTCATTACGGAAAAGTAGCAAAACATTACCACTACTACTTTTTACTATGTTTACAGAATATTTATTATTGACACATTAACATCGCATATAAAGCAATACCAGAGCTATCTTGTCATTTTGAGCTCCCAGTCAAGCGACTAGGACAATACCTGTGGAGGCACCCCATTATATATTGTGCCTTGACAGATTTAATGTGCATCCGCTCCCTCTACAAGGCAAGTGTTCAGTTGCACCATGACTCAAATCCACGACACTCATCTACAAGTTTGTGATCATAGGCCACATATTTATCACTGAAAACAAGATTTTAATCTTATCTAAAAAACAAGACTATTTTACTTTTATATATAGTACCTGTATTGATTTTTTTAAAATTCTTTCTCCAATAAAACAAACAGCATTGAACACTTTTTATCATTCTTAGAAAGAGAATTATATTCAAGAAAGTAAATGCTTTAAAAAAACTCTGCATCTCAAAATATTACTCAGAGAACACTAATCCAGAAAAATGACACTATAACATTTAAAATTAAATAATCAGAGGACAACTAACTATTGGTATTTTTATATTAGTTATTTCTGCTTAAAATAAACTCTTTTCTTCAAAAAAACATGCTTCATACTTTGTTTCTAACAACATGATGTTAACTTTAAATGTTCCAAGAAAAAAACTGCAAGTCTAAAGAATGTTTAGAACACAAAATGAAAAATATACATTTCAGAACTACGTAAATTTATTATTCACTTTGGAAGTATCTTCGAAGTTTGAATTATAAATACTGGCTAAAGAAAGCCATGATTATTGGATTCTTAAAAAAATAACAGTTTAAAATTTCTAAAAATGGATTAAAACAAACAGTATATTTACCATTTTATCCCTGAGAGGTAGTTGCGAAACAAGTTTTTTGTCATCTGCAGGATCCAGAAGTTCACCATTGACAAATAAGTCTACTTTCATATTTACATTGTTTGCTTTGACCCTAAGAATAAAATGATAAATTAAATAATTTTTTTAAAAACATCCGCATCAGGTTTGTTTTGTAAAAAAATATTTAAATCCATTCTGTAATCCCCTGCTTCAATGAGATTTAGACTTTTTTTACATACATATTTCAATTACTACAATTATTTAACTTCTTTTAATAATGCCTAAATAATCAAGATTTTCACAACTTTTTTGTATGTTTTTTTCCATTTTATAATATAAGAAACAAACTTTTTTTACAAGATACCTTGTCAAAATTTGTCGACGGACTGCTCCCAACGTGTCATTTAAATGTGTCCAAACCTCTGTATCATCAAAACTACGACCTTGGTTAGAAAATCTTATGGTAAGAGATAACTGCTTTCCTCTGTGTGCTCTGCAAATAGTTATTTAATTAACATACCATGAGTAAGTATATTTTTAATATCCACAACAACAAAGAAAAGATATAAAACACATTTTTATAATACAAAACAAACAAGATTGTATTTTGCAAAATCATTCTTTATATTTTCAGTACTGAAAAAGTAGAAAGCAATTTCGAATGTTTTTAAAATTAAAAAATGATAATTAAATTAACCCAAGGAAGCTTAGCAATTCTTATTTAAAAACTAAAATACATTTTTAAAGAAACATTTCAAACCACTATAAATTATTTCATGTCATTTCTAATCTACACTACATAAGGAAACTCAATGAAATATTAACACTTAATCCGACAGAAGGGTGTATATATATATAAATATGTGATCTTTGTAAAATTTATGACATCAAAATCTTATAATTGAAATTTAAAAAAATATTTTATCTTCCAAACATTACCTTGCCATGGGCAATATTGATCTTTCTTCACCATAATCACCATCACATTGTCCAACGTATTCTCGCAGAACTTTTAAAATACGGACCATTCTTGTGGTTTCTTGACGTAATCTATTTACACTATCTTTATCTCGTTCCAGAACAGTAATTGTATCAAATGCTGCTCTTAAACGATCCATACAGGACTGTACAAAATCTTCATGTATTTCCATTTGACTAGTTTGTAACTGAGGCCCTAAGTTTGTATAAGTCTCTTTTAAAAGTTCTATTGCTCGATTAGCCACATCTTCATTAGCATTGAGAACAACCTATGAGAGTGACAAATATTAATGTAGAATTTGTAAAAATATCAGGACTTATATAATGAAAAACATTACAGGTAATCTTTTCAAACATGCCTGTAACTTAAATTTTAACACGAGTTTTTTTCATAGACAGCATCTCCTCCTAATTCAGTAGAATTAGTGAAGCCTTAAATCTGCTAAACATAACAGACTTAGAATTCTTTTTAGTGATTTTAAGATAGTAAAGACAGTGCAAGAACATTCACCGTCAAGTTTTCATACTAATACACAAAGAGCTTGAGTGAGTGAGTGAATATTAATGTCGCACTGTTCAGCTACATGAGGGCTTTTGGCGACGGACCTCGTCATTTTGAACCATGGTCAAGTGACGAGGACTACACCTGAGACTTACAAAGATAGGTAAAACTGATATCACTGTCAATAATTTAAATAGAGCTAAATTATAAAAGCTAATTGATTAATTTATTTAATAAACGAAAATAAAAAATTTTCCATATGTAATGAATTTTTTTATGTTTTGAATCCTGTTTGAATTCAATTAGCACCATATATTTTATAAACTTCAAACAAAATAATTTGCTAAAATTTATTTCACAGCAAAAAACCCTATTAACATTTCCCTTTTACTTAGTTTCTGCTTTAAAACTTTTATATTTAATACAACATATTGCATCTTTTTTAAATTAATGTTGCTAGCTCAAAAATAAAAGTTTGACCATTTTTCAGTTTTCACACAATGCATATTTTTTATGTATATTGTGACATGTATTTGAATGTATTATTTTAAATAACCAAATGTGTCTGTAACTAATTCACTTGGAAATTCCATACTGAAACTGCAGCATAACATCCACTGAAACCAAGATAAACTTTTTCTCTTTCTTCCCGCTGATGATTGCTAGTGAACTGATTAGGAGTGAGTTAATTAGAGAAAACAAGGTTTAGCCTTTGAATATTCTCCCATAGATGCAAATATCTTTGAAAAGTGTAAAATATAAAAATATTTATTGTTAGATATTTGAAACATTTAACATTAAAACAATTATTTTTTTTAAGCTCTCACAATTCAATTTTCTGAAGTTTGCAAATTAAGCTTATTTTATGATGAAAAATTGGTTGCACAAAAAAATGGCTACTATAATGAGAAAATTGTTAGAAGCCATTCAATTAGTCCCATTAACATCATAATTTATGTTGCAGCTATTAACAGTGACATAAATTTTGTCAAATTGTGAATAAAATTGAAAAAATTAAGAGCTCATAAATAGCATTTCATTAGAAATTTGCAAATATAATTTTCTAAAGCATGTCAAAATTTAATTTTAAAAAAAATACAGCTCAGGGAAGAAACATTCCCACAGATAAAATACTTACTCTCCATAAGTAATCTAATCCTAAAAGTTCTAGATCATTCATCAGATAAGCTCTCCGCTTTGCTATTAATTTACTTTCTTTAGAATTGACAGCTTTGAAGAAACGGTCAAAACATCTGAAATGTAACACGCAACTTTCTGTAAAATTTTCTGAATTGTTAAAGTTACACAAAAAATAAATTTAAAGTAAGATTATACACAGTAAAAAAATTCAATTTAAGCAACTTAAATTGGAGAAAGACAAATTAATTTAATTGTGAAAACAAAAGAACTTAATATTTTTAAAACATGTTCCACAGAATAAATGGAACATCAGCATTTAATAATTAGGGGGTTTTTTTTAAACATAGTTTAAAAAATATGATTCATGATATTTATGAGTTCCAAAGTTGATTTGTACTCATAATTTTTAGAAGTAGTAAGTGAATTTTTAAATGTGTGTTATTCAGAAATAACACAGATTAAGCTTTCAAACCAATTTTACATAAAAATATTACATAATTCATAAACAAACATTTTTACAATTGCAGAATTTTAACAATTACTTACTGGTATAGTATTTAAATAAGAAAAGTAGCAGTATGATGAAGTAGGTAACACATAATCTTTGTATCAAAATTAAGAGCAATAATCATGCTTTAACAAGCTTAAGAATGCAAGAAAAAATAAAAACTTATCAGAGTCCATCAAAACAACAAATAAAGACAAAAAACATTATTTGGGGCTTTTATGTTCCAAGGTTTCTCTACTATCTGTGATAAAAGGGAAATAATTTCTCCCGCAATTTTTTCTTGTACTCAAGAACACTTTTTTTAGTCTTCTGACATAGTAAAATATCCTTGTGTTAAAGGCACAAGATAATGTTCATCAAATCATCTAAAAGATTTACAGCTTTTCCCAAAAGGTTGACAAACAGAATAAATTTTCAGTGTCAAGCAAAGCAAACACAAATTTAAAGACAATTGTTTTGCTTTGTACCTTTGTGCAAATGGGGATTGTAAAACCCATCCAGCAACAACAGCTGTATTTGGCCCAATATTATTTATTGCTTCTAAACATAAACTGATAGAATCCAAGAAGCCTATCGAACAAATCAACTCCCATTCTCACATATATTTTTATAAGATTTGAATGAGATATATCAAGTCTCCTGAAAATTCCAAATTGTTTCAACTGTCTAGAAGCTTTTTCAAATAGCTCTGCCAACAGTTTGTGAAAAAAAAAGTTGTCTAAGTAAATTTCATACTAGTCTGAAATTTAAACATTCTAAGAAATTTCTACACAACTTTAGATCTAAGAGAAAAGTTTTCTATTTCTGTATTTTCTATATTTTCTGTTTTCACAGCATATAAATAGCCACTGTTGGAACGGTATACATCCATATTTTATAACCAAATGATGACTAATATGGGACCATCAATTTATCTATACTGAATTAAAAATGGAAAATGCTTAACTGCTGAAAAGTTTCTTTCTTATTCTTTAGTAGGGAGACATTTGCTTATTTAATCTCCTAATCAACACATGGTGGCATTATCAATAAAAATGAGAGGAGAGGACCTTTCAGCTTCCAAATCTTTTTCTAGGAATAACACAAGAAACAATAGAGACCAATAAATATTATGTGCTCCTGTATAAATATGCAGCAGGTACTTTTTTTTAATGATATTCACTAAACAGCGCAGTAATCCAAAAAACAATCCTATGTCATTTTCAACAGCAGTAAGAAATTTTTCCTTTTGCATTGCATAGAGTTCTGTTATGTTTGTTAAATGCATCAAATAATTCTATCCACATGAATTTGTGACAAATTTCACATCCCCCCCTGAAATTTACATTTTCCCCCTCAGTAATGTTTCTTTCATTTTACTTGAGTTTCCTCTTTAAATTCACCCTTTCAAGTATTAATTAAAGGATTTTTAAAATTAAATAAGAATTTAGGAAATAACAAGGAATTTAGAATATTTAATTCCATGAAATATTTCCTAGTAATTTATGTCTGTAGAAATTTTAATTTTACCACAAACATCTGTTGACAGAATAGGTTCAAAATATCTTCATTTACATCTTTCTCATCATTCAAACATTCACTTTCTTCAGAAAGTAATTAACAAATATCCGCGCAATCTTCATTTGATAATATATAAAAATAATCCAGATGTTCTACAGTCTTAAATGGTTTTGAGTAAGGCATTTAAAAAAAGTTACGTATCTTCACTGACTGAAAAAATATGCAGAGACTAAAAAACTCATTCAATTAATTCTCCAATATAAGTGAATCTCCAAGTGAATCATAAATTTTGTCTAACTACCAACAAATGCATGTACTCTTTAGCAGCAGCTATGATTAATAGACTTCACATCTGAAGGGGATGTATGTAATATGAACGGGGAGAACAGAGAGATTGAGAATAAGTCATCTTTTTGTTCACTTACTAGAAAAGTACACAAATATTGCATTAAAATAGCATCCAAACTTTGTTATTTAACAGTAAAAAATTTTTTAAAAAAATATTTTATTTTCCTTTTCAGGATAATTAATAGAATTTTCAATTTTATGTATTTTCCTCAACAATAGGTTTAGCATAAGCTGAATTTATGATGTTCTTCAAAAACAATTTTGCATCATTTCCTCGATTCTACAAAAAAATTCTTTTTTTTTACATAATCTTTACACCAAAATATGAAAAAAAATTGCATATTTCAGGAAATTTCAAAATGACATTCATGATGATTTAAAATGACAAAATTTATCGAACATAGATGTTAATGAGAAAATAAATGAACATTACCTAGTTAAAAATATTTTTAACAAAAATTCATCAGGTTACAATTTAATCAGTAAAGATTCTTTTTTAAAAATATCCTCACTAAAATTTCCTCAAATATTTCCAACAAGCTTTAATAGAAAAAAAAAAGTGTGGGGAGGTAATGGTATTTTTCACAATATTAAATACACATATATTCTTCAAAAAACAGTAATAGAAAGTTAACCTGATTCCACTTTCGGTCAACAAACAGGGATCTAATTGTAACACAATTCCTTCAAAGAAATCTTTATTAATTTCTGGATCAAGATCTGGTTCTTCACCCATAAGCTGAAATATGGTTTAAAAAGATGTATTAAAATAAATAGCCTGTTTAAAAAGTTTCATTGTAAAATTGTTCAATTGTAAGATAACTCAAGTACGAATAAACTATAAATAGTATTAATAAAACTTTTAGCACATTCAATTATGTCAAAGCAATCCTTCCAAAATTACGAAAAAAAAGACAGACAACTTTTATGTAATAGATTATAATGCAAATATTAATTTTAAAATATTAAGGAAAAGGTAAGAAAACAAACAATTACCTTTGAAAACCATTTGAAACATGCTTCTCTGTCAGTGACATACACTGCATTTTCAGCAAGACAAGACCAAATCTGAAAAGAATTAACACTTAGGAACTAACATGCAGCACAATCAAGAGTGATCATTACAACTATAACAGTCTTTCCATTTAAGAAAATATTCATATTCTGCATACTATGTTAATTTGTTACAATATTGAAAGAAAACTAAAAATCAATTTTTATTTCTTAATTAACATTTTACTAGGTAAAAATCAACTACACATTTATAAATTTGCATTTACTTATGGCTGAACATATATCAGTTTTATTGAACAATAAAAAAGGTTTCAGTAAGCAACTTTTAAAACTTTCTCAAAATACAAGTATTTTTTTATTCAAAAAAAGTATTACATTTGAGTTTAAAATTCCTTGCATCAACTTCAGTGTTTCATTTAGAAAAAGAAATCTTACATATGAAAAAATACAAAGGAAAAACAAATATAGTAAGACCCTGCTTAACATTGTTTCAGTAATATGCAGTAGTAATGAGATTTACCAAACTGCATGCTAATGAAGATTTTATATCAAGATCATTTTTTGTTTAAAAACTCCAAAATCCAGTCATTTGGAAATCATTATTAAAATTTGAGAATTGATTTATTGAATATGCAACTTAAATCTTACTTTTAGGAAACAAAAGAAAAAATACTAGAACCAGAAGACTTATTTTCATTGAAAATGCTCCAAGTCATCCAATGCCCTTGTATATAAGTGATTTTCATGCAGTCAAATACAATTTGATTAATCTAACCAATCAAAGTGTACTGTCAAATTTTAATTCCTATTATTTGTCTATACATTCAGACATCTGACTGATAAAACCAATAAAAATAAACAATCCATTATGAGATTTTTTGATGGAGACTACAATACTGCAGATGCTGTAGACCAGGGGTCGACAACTTTTTAGCTGTGGCGTGCCAAACCAATCTACCAATTTGATTCAGCATTCCACGGAGTAGAACATTCTTTAAATAATTTGATTTCCATGATAATGTATGCAGAGTTACAGAATAGAAGTCAATAACATAGATTTACAGTTTTGTTATACATTAATTTTGCATCAGTAGAATATATTTCTTAACATAAAAATAAACGATAAAATATGTAACTATTTCTTCAACAAAAATAAAATAAATCAAAATTGTACATATATTGTATTTTTGTAAACATTTATTGAAATAAGAAAGAGACAACATAAATATAAGTATTTCCTTTCATTATAATTATGAACAAAAGGATAAATTAAAATTTTAAAGCAAACCTAGTGTTTGCACCACTTTACTTCCATATTGCAAAATCAGGGGTATAATTTGTGATTTTCCCTTTGACGCAATTCTGCGTATTCAGTTGTTAAAAATTTCTTTGTAGACTCAAAATAGTTTTCATATGAGGAAAGATTTTTTAGTGTTTTCAAAAGGAGTAAATAGAACTTTAAGCAGAATTCTAAAAAAAATTCAGCTTCAGTGATGAAAATTATGGATCAGTTTATTCAAAATAATTTAAATCTTGATAGAAGAGGCAAAATGAAGTATCACAGAAACATCTTATTATTGATTGCTTGAAGGATGAAACAGGCAAAAGAAAACAAAGGATGACTTTTAAAAAAAGCCAAATGAGCAAGGACCTTCATCACAAGCAAAACTTTTAGGATAATTTCAGGATAGTTTTATGAATAACCTATATCAGCAATAAATAAGTTTATAACTAATGTAATTAAATATTTAATAATAATGAATGTTACAAAAAAAAAACCAAAGGAAAAAGCTTTAATACAATAAAAAAATATAGAACTGACAATTTTTTTAAACCCAGTTCTATTTCATTTATCATAATTATTTATGTGTTTGAAATAAGCTTATTTTAAACTTTTCATTTAATGTTGAAACTTTTTGAAACATACACCTTAAGTGAGGTCTTACTGTACATTATTCTTACTTTTATAAAGGATTCATCCACTTATCTTTAGATAAAATATCTTTATAAAAGCATGTAACTATATTTTCTATAAAATTTATTTTAAAAGTAGCCAAGCTAACTTACTCAAACAAATATATATATAAAAAAGTAGACAGTATAAAAATGCTGCTAATTTACAGTTAAACAAAAAATAAATGTGACAAAAACAAAGTTACAGCTTATATGAAATTTGAAACATTAAATCTAAAATCCAATTTTTCAAGTAAAACCTATTTTTAAATGCAAATATAAGTATAAAAAAGCTGCTAATTTACAGTTAAACAAACAAAAAATAGCTATGACAAAAACAAAGTTATAGCTTATATGAAATTCGAAACATTAAATCTAAAATCTAATTTTTCAAGTAAAAGCTATTTTTAAATGCAAATATAATATCCTTCATCAGCCAATCATATAAATCAATATTAATTTACAAATGTCACTCAACATTTATATCTATAAAAGTATTATCTTTGGGTAATTTTTCACTCATATTTAAATAAAAAAAAAAGTTTTCCGAAAAGAACACAAATATAAGAAATTACATCAGTATGAGAAAGAAAAAACACTCATCACGTTCACGATGCACAAGTTTTTGTAGATGAAATATTTAATTTCTTGTTCAACTAAAAAATGCACTGAATTACAAATCCTTATGAAAATTTAGAGAATAAGAGATATATAATAAAAAAATACACTGCCAGAAAAAAAAAATCCCAACACCAAGAAAGACTTGTGTCAGGTAAATGAAATTTGGCAGGCACGTTAATATATCTGAAAGAAGACATCGATTCAAATTTCAAACTTAACGTGTGATGCTCAGAATTTACAAATCAGGGTTGCTTTAAATGCATGCTGTAAAGTTCATGGGCAGTTTTGTCTGTGAAATTTGATGTATTGAGTTGATGCTAGACAAGGATGCCTTTAAGAAGACAAAGTCATTATCAACAGCTCACTGAGTTTGAACGGGGTTGTGTAATTGGGCTACAAGAAGATGGATTTTCTTTCAACGATATTGCCAAAAGACTTGGCCGGAATGTATCTACAGAGCATGACTGTTAGGAGCTGTGGTCAAGAGATGGTACTGCCTCAAGAAGGCTGGGTTATGGGTGACCACGTAACACTACTGCGAGGGGAAGCCCAGCATATTCGGCATACGGCTGTGGTGCACCGTACTGCTTCTGCAGCAGAAGTTTGAAATACAGTTGGTACTCCATACCACAAACATCATGCATGCACGCTTGCAAGCTTAAATTCAAAATTATGGAGATTACACCAGCTATTAATGTAACAGCATTTCCCATTTGAAATGCATTTTCTTGAGCTTAAATTAACCTGTGATCTTCAAAATTTAATTAATTAAACATGTTAACTAGACAATTACATTGCAATATAATTATTTTTTCTTGGTGTTGGGATTTTTTTCCCCTGTCAGTGTATAAATAGCTGACTAATAGAATATCTTATTCTTTAAATATTTAAAGAATTATTTACATTATTTATGAAGAAATCACAAATTGCTGCATTCAAAATTAATACAATGAAGGCCAAAACTTAACCAAGTTTAAAAAGGAGGTATATAAAATAGTATAAGTTTTAAATTTACAATTGACTGTTTCATTAAATATCAGTAAAAATGATTTTTTTTATTTTGTACTTACAGATATCCATAATAATGTAGACTGAAATGCATTGACTACAATTAAAATTATTACAGCAAAATTTTTATGCGTTAAAACACATATTTCAGTGCAATATATGTATATTAATTAAAACATTAAAAACATTACAGTTACAAGTTTAATATAATTTCCACAAAAAAAAAGAAAATTTCAGGAATTTCAGAAAATTACAGACAAATATGACTTCTGAAATATTCCACATGCATTCATATGAAAGTTAATAAACTTTTTAATGAAATATTAAAAATTGAACCTTATATTTCTTTTTAAGTTGAGCAGTTGAATTGGTTTTAAAAAATTTAAAGAAAATACTGCAAAAACTGCAGTAAAAAGTTATTTTTATAAAAACCTGCCAGACAGAAAAACAATTTATAACAAATTCTATAATTTATTGAACAGAACCATTAAATTGTGATTTAAAATTAAAAAAAAGTTTTTGCAAAATAAATGAAAAAAAATCATAGCAGACAAAGAAAGAAGCAACAAAGGGAAAAAAGGTTTATAAAAAAATTACTAACCTGTTTAGCTTGTGGTGCACATAGCCATAGCTGACCATCTTTCAAAAGAAACCTAAAAGAAAATTTTTATTTTTACAAAATGAAAAACAATATACATACACAATTACATATGAAAATTTAGCAAGTATAGTTTGATATGGATACCTTAAAAAATTCAGTCTTTCTTGAACTTGCTGTACATGACTAAATCTACTATCAGGAGAAACAGAATTGGGATCCAAATCAGGATATTCTGAAAACAATTAAAAATAAGGAGCATCAATGCTATATTCAAGTCACATCAAGACATTTAATGCTAGCTGCCTAAGAGTATGTGTTCAAGTTCAAAGATACAGATTTCAAAAGATTCAAAGTACATGGTATTTTTATACTTTAAAAATAAACTACAAGGATAACTAAAGAACTACAATTCTAAACATGCAAACAATTTTCAGCACCAGTTATGCAAAGTAAAAACGATAATTATAAAAATTTCATACTTAATTAAACAACCTAACGTTTTAAGTGTTTGAAATTTTAGCAATTAAAACAGAATGAGAAAAGTACATTAAATCAGCAACATTGAAAGAGTGAACACTGATACAATATATAAACTGTTATTTGAAATTTTAGGTAAAAAACAGCAATGATTCTTTTAATGTTTTCAAATGCAATACACACACACGCACATATATATATATATATATATATATACACATATATGTAATAATTCTAACAATTTAATCAGTAACAGCTCTTGAATTATTTAATGCCCAGTCCTTCAGGACAACCATGTAATTATTTTAATTGGTTACCCGCCTACTGGGGATTCTTGAAATTATCTCCATCCACCTCCTAAAATCATGTGTTTCCCTCTGTCTATAAATACTGAGATCTGGAAATTGCATGCTCTCTGCAATCATGTAGCTAACCGGCTGCCGCGCTTTGTGTGCTTGTGTATTCTCTTTGTATGTGTTGTGCTGTCCAGTCCTTATTGTTTGTAAGATGCATATATGTTTCAAGAAGAGCAATAAATTGGAGTTAATCCTTTCAAGATTCCTGCTTCTTCGATAATAGAGTATCATTCCCACACCAATGGCCACACCCTACCATTGGTTCGCCATGTTAAAAAAAATCAACCACTCGCCACGACAAATTATGTCATACAATAAGTTTTTTTGTTACATATATATATATATATACACACGCACACATAGATGCATAATTAAAAACACTTAAGAAAATATCAGATTTTTAAAAAGTTAATTTTACAAATGCTCTTTTGATATTGGAAATAAAAACACAGAACAAATGAATAGCTTGCCTTTGGCCATAACGTGAGCTTTTTTCATATAAGAAGTTAAATTGTCAGCTACAAGAATAACTAATGAATGATGTTGCTGCAAGCGATTAATGACTTCATGTCGATAAAACATATGTGGAGATCTCTGTGCATGATTAAAGTTTGGAGGAGCTTCAGAATATAAATTACAAATTTCTCTTATTTGTTTCAGGGCTGGCAAAACCCATTTGTCATTTTTTAATTCCTCCACACATCGATCTAACCAATGAGTTTTCTGAGAATCTCTGTCCTATAAAGCAAAAGACAGAAATAAGTCAGTAAATAAATAAAATGTATTACCAATTTACAAATTCAAATGAAATATACACTAAAATACTTACAGTAAACTCAAAAGTGTATTAAAATTATGCAACACTAATCAAACAATTTTCATGCATAGAATTATACCAAATATGTAAAACTGGGCATTGGCACATTTATTGATTAATATCGCACATGAAAGCTATCGATGAATCTCATAATTTTGAACATCAATAAAATCACAAAAATGGGACCCTAGATGGCACTTCATTTTCCAAATTTCCAAACCAATCCAATGTAGGAACTTAAGAGCAGTGATTCTCATTTTTTTCCGGTACACTATTAACAATTTCAAAATTTAGCGGCACACTAACAATAAAATAAGTTTAAAAGAATTTTACTTACTTTTAGAAAAGAACTTTACTATGTAAAATAATTTATGTTTGTAATTTTCAATATTATATAAAGTAATATGTATGACAAAGACAACAAAATCCTTGTTGTGTAATTAAACACAAATTAATTTATAAGAATACATTTAATGCAAAATTTAAGTTTAACGATTTTTAATAATTTTGTTTACATTTGGTCATAAAAATGATAATGCCACTCTCATTTCATCATCTACATTTAAAAGTTTATATCCTTTTTTCATTTTAATATTTCATTAATGCTGAAAATCAGAATTCACACCAATAAGATGTAGAAAATTGTAACAATATTTTAAAAGTTTTTTTGGCTATTATGGGATAATTGCCTGTAATTTTAATCCAAAATGAATTAACTGTTTTGAATATTTTGAAAATAAATCTCGATTATTACAGATAGAAATCAGTTCTTCCTTTTCATTTTAAGTTAAATCATATACAGACAGTGGTGCACACAAGGGGGGTCAGGAGCCCCCCAAAGCCCTTAATTTTTTTCCAGTTGATTATAATTCTAAGTAGATAGTACATAAAATTTAATTAAGTATTTGTTATTAATGATTCTTTTTACTAATTAATGCTTATTATTTATTCAATAATTAGTTTTTTACTGTGTTTTGTTCCCGAAAATCGACAAAATCAAAAGGAGCATGATACAATGGTGAACTTTCGACCCCCTTGAAAAATTCCTGTGTGCGCCACTATATACAGATGTATCCATTATCACAAATGAATTAAAGACCCAATCAAATTTTTTTATATGAAAATTTGGAAAGTAATGAATAACTCTCTAGTGTAGTCAAATGGTGAATAAAAATTTTCTGAATAGTTGATCTCTTATAATAGGGTCAAATGATTCAGTTCCAGAATTTCTTATTTTTTTTCCTCAGAGTATAATTAATAATTTTAAAACAATTCAGTGGCATACTTTAAGAATTTTGCAGCGAACAAGAGTCCTGTAGCAAAGTGGTAGAGAATCATAAACTTAGAGCCTCCAAGAGATTTTAAGTGAATCAACCCCACCAAACAACAGGCCTTTAGTAGCTCTAAAACTCAAATCCATGACTTTACTCAAATAATACAGACCACAAGTTTGCACACAATTAGGTAATGTCACAGTAAAGTATCATGGAGAGTCCACACAATATACTTCACAAAAATATTTGCTGGTCAAAAATTGTAATTAGATTTTTAAAATTTTGATTTGTATCAAATAAAAATGGAATGGTGGTATATGAATGATCCACTGAATATGTGTGTCAATACCCCCGCCCCCAAAAATCATTAAATATTCTCAAAAACATAATTTCCATCTACAGTTTAGAACATTAAAATCTGCCCTCCTCTCCAATAAGAAAAATCGGCTTTGTGCTATTAAAATGGGGCTTTAAAAGTATTACCATGTATAAATGAAACTCATTAAATTTCAATGAAAAATATCTCTAACACTTATAAATACCAAACTAAAGAATTTAAGAAAGATTTGGAGAATAAAATTAGTATAAACTGTGTTTTACCTTAAAGAATTCTCTTCATGAGAGTAATTTATTTTAAAGTCTTCAGCAAATGGTGAAAAAACATTTCATGACACAAAAAAAATCAATAGCTTAAAATTAGTTAAACCACCCATTTTTTCCCAAACATAAGTGAAGCTGCATTACAATTTTAATTAAATGTTTAAATCTCTTACTTAATAAATATATTTTTAAAATATACAAACAGTTTACTTTAAATCAATGCATCAGAATTATACAAACATTTTAATTAAAGCTGCTTATATAAAAGTAACAAAAACTGACAAACTTAATCTTTTACAGTTATTTTCACAAGGAATCAAAGCAAACTATTTTTCTTACAAAGAAAAAAAGAATAGAAACCAAGTTTACTTGAAAAAAAATTTTTAATCAACAAATTAAGATTTTTTTCCTTTATACACAATGAAACAAATTTGATATAACTGTTTGCAAGATAGAAATCCATTAAATTCAATATACTTTGTCGCAAGATCTAGAAAATATTAGAAGATTTTATTTTCAAAATTTGACAATCATGTATAGTACTGTGGCTGATTCTAAAAACTGAAAACTATTTTGTTGAGAATGAAATAAATATAAAGAGATCCCCCCAATATTTTTTTTTTAAAAAAAGAATACAAGTATAATAAAACTTATATATATAATAGAAGATAATACACAAGTAAACATGTAATTACCTGTGAACAACTATAATCTAAGATTTTGACATGAGCATTCAATGCTTGATCCATAATATCTGTAGGAACATCATTACTATGTGCTAAACTCCAAAGTAAATTCAATACCTACAAAGAGATAGTTGGAAATTTTAAAATCTTTTATAGGTATTAATTGAGGAGATTATATTTAGTGGATGTAAATAGTTTTCAGATATTTTAAATTATAAAATAAAGATCAGATTGATAAAATACTGCTCCATTTACAAATTTGTGGTTCACAATTTTTTAAAACATATATATATATATATATATATATATATATATAGTAAAAATATATTTTTAAAAAAATTGTCAAAATTTTATCAAATCCACCCCCCTTCAGTCGGCAACTACAGCTCTTTGACTTTATCTCTTGCTTTTTCTTATTAGTTTTAAAAATCCATAAAATATTTTAAATATATTTTGTGCTATATTATATTTCTTTCTACATAATAGAAAATAAATTTTCCATAGTAAATTTTGAGTCATATAACATTTAAAAAAATATAATTTGAGATTTTGAAATACTCAGTTTAATGAACATAAATTTCAAACAAAAAGAATTAAACAAAACTGTTCAAGAAAATATTGAGAATAATTTCTTACTAAGTATATTCAAATCAATTAAGGAATTGCATAAATATTTATATAATGAAATTGCACATCAAAGCGTTAAATATTTTATAAATAACAAGTAGTTAAGAAGTATACAGTAGAAAGGAAAATTTACAAACTAAATCAAACTTTTATAAATAAAGAGATTTTCTTTAAAAAACAATTTTGCTACATAAAAATATTCAATTCATGGTTCACTCCTAGGAGAGCCCCCACCCTTGGCGCGAATTACTTTGGTTGGTGATAATTGTGCCGTCATAGTAACTTTGCTTTTAAATACAACATATGGCAACCCTAACTTTTTCTAGAATTTTCGTCATTTGTGGGCGCGCATTTCAAATTTCAATTTGTTGTTGGGCACCGGGTTGAAAGTATGGCTGCGCTTGTAAGTGAATACACGTTAGAATTTTTTACGTTATTGAATGCTAGAAGCAAGAAAGAATTGATTGAATGGTGTATGAAAGAAGGATTAATTGCTTCAAGTTATGAATGTCCTAAATGTAATGAGCAAATGGGATTAAATGAACGAAAGAGTGTTGTTTTGGATGGATTTGAATGGAGATGTCGAAAAAAAGGTGTGAATACGCATGATGTTTGCAGAAGTATAAGAAAGAATTTGTGGTTTTCCAATAGTAAGTTAATCGGCAATAAAACGTTTTCTCCGTAATCACACCAGCCACGCAGAAGGCATGTTCGACCATTACCTCGCTGAGTATTTATGGCGGCGCTCTCGCGATCACTCACTCAGCGACGAGACTTTCCAGAATTTTTTAAAAGCAGTTGTTACACTTTACCCTCCACTTGGGAAGGATCAACAATAAGAAAGTAAGTGCTGTTGTTATATTTTTTATCTTAAATGTTAAAATTTCTGTATTGTTTACATGTATTTTCATTGCGCATCCATCTTATACTGCTATATTTACTTGTCACCGTTGTCGGGTTTGCTTGGCGCCATTTCGTTTTCGCTTGGCGCTTTTTCCGGTTTGGCGCCAAGGGTGGGGGCTCTCCTAGGAGTTTACCCAATTCATAAACCATTTATACAAAATAGTATGGTTTAAAAGGAATATTGAAAGCACTAAGAAAACAACAAATGCAAATAAATTATTATTCTACAATATATTTTACATAAATATTTTAAAAAGCTGATAATTAATCACAATATAAAAAAAATAATAAAAAGAACTATTTATTAAAAAATTAATTCTTAAAAATACTTGAATTACTTTTATTATTCATTTTTAGCACCAACGCCCTGATTTGAATATGAGCAATTTTGAAACATTTGGTACGGTGCATTCTTGGTTACTTATTTTTTAGGCTTAGACATCACAGATTAATATTACCTTATGGGCCATTACCCCATCCTTATCATCTTCAGCAAGCCTTCGTATCAACTCCAGCAATTTTTCTCTTTGTTTCTTGCTAGCATTGGTCCAACTAGTCTGGAAAACAAAATTTCATATCATCATACAATTTTTAATCTGAAATCCTTAAGAATGAAAATAAATGTATTTTACCTGAAAACATTCAAACAAATGATCAAGTTGTTCAGGAGTAAAATCCCATGCTAATTTAGCAAGTAAATCATGAACATTTTTCACAATTGCTTCATGTTTCCCCGATTGAGCTGCCCAAATGTCATCCAAATCTTGCAAAGTTAATGATTTTTCTTTTATCACAAACCTAAGAATCTTCTCCAGCTTCTCAACATACTGTAAGAAAATAAATCAAATGATAAAAAGCGATTAATAATACACAATAGAAAATATATAGCTTTAGAAAGTCTAGTGGAAAACACAGCAATATTTTTCAATCACTATTATATTATATATAATCAATTATTTATTAGTAACATGTAAAGTTTGAAAAACTATAAATAAAAAAAAATATTCACGAAAAGCAATGTTTACTTATAACATGAGAAGACAAAGAACCTATAGCACAAAATTAAAAATGAGTGTAATTATTTCTCATTTAATACTATAAATAGAAATTCAAATAAGCCAAAAAGAAAAAAAGATATTACACAATATATTATAGAAAAAAATTAAAATTATTTTATACCTGAGGTTGATGAAGACTATCCCTGAGGACTATTTGGAGGACTTTATTTTCTTTTATCCATTCCTAAAAAATTCAGAAATGGTATTTCTCACTGTATTTAAGAAATAATAGATGATATGAAAAAAGCTTCTAATTTCAATAAAGACAAAGACTTTAATAAGTATTTAAAAGAATTATAAATTAAATAGAAAATTTCTAGGTTGCATAGATTCTTTGTTACCATCCAATTAGAATTCACATTTTTCAAATTCCTACTATTAGTTCACACTCTGCCTATATATAAGTATATATATAAATATATGAATATATATATATATCTTGCTCAAATTTTCAGTCATTAATAAAATACTTTTTAAACTTGTAATGGATAACATTTGATGTTAATAGTTTTTTCAAATATTAATTCATTAATTAAATTTAAATAATGAATAAATAGTAACAAAAATAATAAATCCAACACCATACATAAAAAGGAAAATCGCTTGTTGTGTCCCTGTAGCACATTGGATAGCCCGTTGGACTTCTAATCCAAAGGTCGTGGGTTCGAATCCTATCTGGGGTTGGTCCAATTTTTGAGAATGAGATTTATGAATGAATAAATAGTAATAAACCACAAAATAATAGTCCAAAACCATATATAGAAAGGACAATTACAAGGAAATTTGCTTTCTATTTTGCCATTTAATATTGCAATTCTGTCATATGTATATACATATTTACATTCATTGTAATTATTTAATACAAAGTAAAATAAAATTTTTCTCTGTCGACCTAAGTAAGAATTTTTTATATATTTATATTACTTTTTTATATAATTTCAAATTAAATATCAAAGGTTTATCAAAAATCAAAGATCATAAAATAAGTTAATATGTTATATAAATTTTTTTAAAGAAAAAGGAATACTATACTTAAACTAAGAATTTAAATTAGCTGCATGGCCCGGCGTTGCACAGGCTTTCTTTCCTTTATGACGCCAACATTTCTGTGTGTATGTGTGCTTGTACATGCGCAATGTGAATGATTTCTATAATTATGTCATTAAATTTCCCTTTTTCGAAATTTGTTCAACTTATTTTCAATGTAAGACAGGTTTTTTTCCCCTCTCAGCCCGCCTTAACATAGGTTTTTTTTAGTGTAAAATTATTGTTTCCCCTCATCCCCCAATTCACAGATAAGATATAACATCAAATTTCGATGTACAACTCATAAAACACAATATTATGTTAGTTAAAAAATTATTAATGTGAAGCAATAAAAAGAAAACGATTCCGATGCCAAGAGTAAAACAATCACATATTTCAAAAATCATCATCACATATATCAACTTTATACAAAATTCAATTGAACATCAGAACTGTAAACAATTACTTATAGGATCAATTTTTCTTTAAATACCAGATTAAGAAAATTTACTACCTATTCTCAATTACATATACTATATTATTTCCATAAGCTAAAATATGAAGTAAGTGAGTGAATATTAATGTTGCACTGTTCAGCTACACAAGGGCTTTTGGTGACAGACATTGTAATTGCTAAAATATGAAAGATAATGCTTAAAATCAGTGCACTGAAAAATTGGTTGTACGTAAGAGTTGTTTTAAACAAGATGCAATTTATATAGCTACAAATTTTTTTTTTCAAAAAAAATAATATACTTATTAACTTAAAATTTGTGATTTGAAGCCTGATTGATTTTTTAATAAGTAAATAAAATGTAAACAATATTTTAAAATTTTCATGATTACTGAATCATACATACAATCACTACACTTAAAGCCTTATTATTGAAGCCTTATTACACGTGTTTCGAACAGCCATTTCAAGAAATATTTCGAGCAGCTGAGAGGGGGCAAAGGGTAGCTATCTTCACATTGAAACACTAATCTCCGATTTTTCTGCTTTGAAAAACGAATATTAAATATTATTTCTTTCATTTCGCTAGTGCTTTTGTTGATGGTCATTAACAGAAATGGAGTGCCATTCTGTTTAAAATATATGCCTATAAAATACTATATGCCATATCTAATGCATTTGACGAAGCTGAGGCTACCATCTTTACCATAATCTTGTTTATGATGCAGGGATACGAACAATCTCATTGGCTGGAATTTTGAACTATCTTAATTTTGAGCAATTCTTTCAGCTCACAAGGAAAAAGTTGTTCAAAGCCGTTGCTATAGTAACTGGGTAGAAATTGCTCAAAAGGGTTGCTTCAAAGAAAAATTGATCCAAATATGTATATGTGTGATAAGGCCTTTATTCAATTAAATTTGTTAAGGTTTCAGAACTACAGCCAATCAACTGAAAGATAACATACCGCAACTCTCTCAGCAGTTAACCAATCTTCCTCTTCAGGATTTGCATGCCTATGTGTATAGTATGAAACACTTGCTATCACTTTGTTAACTTCATTAAGGGCATTCATTTTACCATTAAAAGAAGAAATTTGAAGCAACCTAAAATAAAAGCACATGTATTCATAACAAAATTATCACAAATGGACTCATGAATTAATTTTTTGCAGCAATTTTATCTTTCTTAGTTACCTAAGAATCATTTTTAATCTAAATGTCTCGAGACTTTTTACAGTTGTTTCCTGATTGGGTACTTTTGCAGCCAAACATTTCAATGCTTTCACTATTCCAGATAAAGCATCATTTTTTGTCTCATTTTTGGCTTCTTTTTTCAGTTCTTCATCTGTAAGGTTGTCCAAAAAAGATGGCACTATTTCAACTATTGGCATAAAATATTTTTCTATAGTATGAACAGTGAGCAAATCATGGCACATTCCAAACGGCCTAGAAGAAAGCGAAATTAGCTTACATCGGTCCATTCAAAACATTAACACATCATAATACTTCTTAGTGCAAAAAGCATTAATTGAAAAATACAGTAAGAAATTCGCATGTGCATAATAATCACACATGCACAGTTGTAAGAAACAAAAATAACATAACATTGAAGACATTAGCTTAAAAACTATCTACATAATGGTCAAAGCAATGGTCTTTAAATATTATTTTAAAAAAAAATAAATAAGCTTTTAATGAATAAAATTTTTTAATTGTAATAATTTCTTTCAATGGTTTAATAATTTTTTTATTGCTTATATTCAAAACCATTTGAAAGCTTAAAATTACAAACATTACAATAAAATTTTTTAAAAAATCAATTAAAATTTTTTTTAAAAAATCACATTAAATTTTTCTAATAAATAAGCTTTTAATGAATAAAATTTTTAATTGTAATAATTTCTTTCAATGTGGTTTAATAATTTTTTATTGCTTATATTCAAAACCATTTGAAAGCTTAAAATTACAAACATTACAATAAAATTTTTTAAAAAATCAATTAAAATTTTTTAAAAAAAAAATCACATTAAATTTTTTTTTAAAAAAAATGCACACCTGATAAGAGCAGCTATAACAGGAACAGAAATAGCAGTATCACTCTGAAAACGTTCTAAAAGAAGATTGAACCCTCCAAGATTACCAAATTTATTTATTAAGTCTACTAGCCAACCCTGAAATGAAATAAATGTTAAATCAGAACAAATTTAAATAAACATATAGCAATACATACATCAGCTATCTCATTCCATATATTAAAACCCACTTGTGTTAAATAAAAATGAATAACTAATTGCATAAGTATTTAAAGCAGGATTTCCCAGAGTGTGATTCATGAGCTGTAACATAAAATGAGCCAAAAACAGTTTAATACAAAAAAAATTCAAGTTTAACACATTAATGACAATTTGCAGAGGAAAAATACAAAGCTTGAGTGTCATTAAACAAAATAAAGCAAAAAACAGAAATACGATTAAGTATTAAATTAATAACAAGAATAAAATAAATTAATAAAATAAAAGATGGATAAAGTGAAAAATAAATTACCAGAATCCATATCTCTTCCTCTTCAAAGTATAAAAATAACTCAACAGTTAAAAATTGTTGGTTCAGTTAAATACTCAAAGATGCAAGTTTAAAAATTATTACTCGCAAATCATTTCTGAAGTATGCTATTAAGCATGTATTGAACTGATTTGGTACAAAATTTGAATGAGGAAGTAAAAATTCTCACGAATGTTTAAAATAGCCTGTTCCTTAGTATTAAATCCAGAGATCACAGATAGGTACTAAAATAAGGTAAAAAAAAAACATACTGATAGTATTACTTCATGATTGGCATTTCAATACCAATTCATGGAATTGAAAAATACTTAAACCTTGAGAAAAATTCTTGACAATTTAATAATTACTCTATGGAAATTTGGCAATTTCAAATTGTTATTTCTTTGATTACGAGACATTTAAATACAGATCGGTCCTCTGCCTACAGATATCAAATGAATGAATTTTGCAAATCCTCCAACTTTCATAAATACCTAATCTAAGCTGCACCCAAAATTCACAACATGTTTTTGTAAAAAAATTGTCATTGATTCTACGCCGCACTCCCAATTCTCTGCATGTTTTTAAGAAAAAATAAGAAATTGTGTAAAATGTTCTCTTCACTATACAAAACTTAGAAAAATTTTTTTTAATTAATGAGAAATAATTAATAATTTATTTTACCACTATTAAAATTTTCAAATGCATACATGAACCTAAAATTACTCTAACCAAGAGTATATTGTACCTAAACGATTCGTCATTCCCAATGTCACAGCATATTTTGGAATCGGTGTCAATGTCACCATTTTCAAACACAGTGTCATCATTGCATTCAATGCATCGGTTATGCAACATTTTTTTTACAGAAGTATTAAAGACTGTTTAACATTTACAAGAAAAAATTGTATCGTTTTGTTTATGCCATCAATATATATTTATTTCATCCGCATCAAAATCAAACTTTTAGTTGTCGCTGCTTTGTTTCCATTTTTTTTTTTTTTTTTTTTGCATATAAAACTCCAGTTAACTTGTCTTGATGGTACTACTAATACCTTTGATGTTTAGGTGACTAAAAGAAAGCACATGCCAAAAATTTCTTAAATATGAGCAGGCGATGTTTAGGATAAACTGAATACTCCAGTTAGCAGCGGAATGGGATAAGTCATCGATGCAAGTGGCCAGAATGGGCTTTCTTCCATCCAAGGCAATAATGATAAAAAGTGAACTAAAAATATATACAGATAAATAAATTAAATTTTTTTATATTAAACTTTCAAAAACTACACATTCTCTCCAAAAGGGAGTTATAAATTCTTACTATTTCTTTAACCTTTGTTCTCCAAGAGGTAGACAGTAAGCTAACATAACAGAAAGCTAAATATTACTCATTTGATTCAAAGGAGGATTGTGCATAAGAAAAATAACTGATAATCTTGATCAGTGTTTCCTACAGGGTGGAAAGCATACCTCTAAGGGTACGGAAAGAATTTGATGGTGGTTGATGAATTGATGATGTTGCACCAGATGAGGATATGTACTGCAACGTGCTTTTTTTGCACCTAATTCTATATCATGAGTCGTTAAGACAGTCTTGAGAGATAAAGAGAATTGGTAAGGAATAGACTTATTTCCTTCTCTTCATGAGTTTATAAACAAGTTCAACTGCTGAAATTGATGCTGATACTCTGAATTGCATAACACAGCATTTGGAGAGTTTGCAAGTGGGCTTGAAAACTCTGTTTCCCTTATTTAAACAAAAATATTGAATGGATAAGAAAGATATCTGTTTAGCATTAACACAACATCCGAGCTAGACGATTTGTTGCATGCAGAAGAAAAGCAATTGTTGGAATTGACTTCAGACAGATTTTTGAAAAATAAATATAAGTAGTGTACTTTAGCATCATTTTGGTTACAAACGCAATATGTGTGTGTGTGTATCTGGTTTTAACAGAAAAAGTTCTGAAACACATCTTGCCTTTTCCAACTTCCTATTTATGTGAAGATGCTTTTTCAGCATTTGTAGACATTAAGTGGAAAAAAAAGAACAGGCAATTGGACGTGGAACTGCATCCCAGATTAAAATTAACTAGGGAACTAAATTATGACAATCTGTCATCGCAGCACAAACAATTTCCTCCTTCTCATTAATCCAAATAGATATTATGTATAATATAACTTTTATTTATATTTTATTATGAATAATTTTATTTCTCTTTTCTTATTACACTGGCCTCAAAAAGTTAAGGTACAACATGTTTTTCGAAGCTCACCATAAAAAAAATGGCAGTACCAATAAAATGCATAGTTTACATGAATGATAATAACGAACTTTAAAAACATTAATGCAAAAACGATTGCTACCACTTTTATTTTATAGAAAAGAACGTATATTTATGAGTGAGAGAAAAATATGCAAATATCAAGCTTTAGTACTTTTGTGTGTAAGTTGTGTTGATTTTCAACAGTTGTTGGCAGTTTCGGTGACAATAGTCAATAGAGTTTAGAAAATGTCTGAGACGTCGTTTACCCAATTCGTTAAGGTGGCGGGCAGTTGGATGGATGGAAATGGGATTGTCAAAGGCTGATGCTGCTAGACGTCTCAATGTGTCTCGTAGTGTTGTTCCGCGACTTTGGGATCAATACCAATCCGAAGATTCTGTGTCCAGAAGACCTGTTGTGCGTTCCCCTCAACGGACGACAGCGAAGGAACCGCTTATGCTGGGCAAGAGAACATGTTTCTTGGACGCAGCAACAATGGGCTTCTGTGCTGTTCACAGACGAGTCCAGATTTACAATGGAGAGTGATTCAGGGCGTCTACTGATCTGGAGGGAACAGCGCACTAGATACCATCAATCCAACACTGTTGAAAGACACAGTTATAGAGGTGGTGGAATCCTGGTTTGGGCAGGGATCTCGCTCGGTGGCCACACTGACCTGCATGTGTTCCATGGAGGAACCGTAACTGGTCTTAGATATCGGGATGAGATCCTTGATCCATATGTCCGCCCATATGCTGCTGCTAATGGTAACGACTTCATTCTGATGGATGATAATGCACGACCTCACCGACCTCGGATTGTTGAGGAGTATCTGGAGGATCACGGTTTGGAACGAATGGAATGGCCAGCTCGATCTACAGACCTGAATCCGATAGAACATCTTTGGGACTATCTTGGCAGAGAGGTTGCTGCTTTAAATCCTCCTCCAAGGTCGTTACACGAGCTGAAACAAGGCTTACTCTGTGTCTGGTCTTCGCTTCCTATTCCGGTGTCCGACAACTTAATAAACAGCATGGGAAATCGATGCCGCCAATGCATTCAAGTTAGGGGTGGACACATTCCTTATTAGAACCCATTTTTGTATTGTTTTTATGCCATTTTACCACATAACACTGTGATGTGCTGTTTTCTCCGAGAATGGACTTTTCCGCAGAGATTGCTTTTTTTGTTATAAATCGTTTTTGCAATACACTTATACAAATTTCTATGACGCATTCAATAAAAAACTATTTAATGCACATATCCTCCAAATGTTTTGTTTCTACATTCATTCATTTGCAAATTAGACACAAAAACCCGGTTGTACCTTAACTTTTTGAGGCCAGTGTATTTTGCATGTTACAAAAAAAAAGGGGGGAAAAAAAGAAATATATTTTGATTGTTATTAAAATACATCCATTTTTTTGACGAGGGGTACTCAGCATTATAAAAATTATAGAAGGGGTACACATATGTCAAAAGGCTGGGATCTAGATGACAATTTTAAAATAACAATTAAGTAACCATTGAATTATTTACTTTTGGTGTTCTCAAGTCTGAAGGCCGTGCAAACGTCTCTTCATCGGGTAATTGAGAACCAGTAGGAACTGATTCAGAAGGTCTTGTTCCATTGAATGTGTGAAATCTTTATAAAAAAAAAAATAAAAATACATCAATAATTGTTGATAAATTTTTTTAAAAAAAAGTATAAAATAACACAAAATAACAATTTAATTCCACTTGCTTGCTATTAGGATTAAGCACCATGGCTAACAATTCCAATAGAGGCAAACAGTCTTGATTTAATTTCAGTACACAAAGTTGGACTAAATGCTCACAATTTTTCATAATGCATCTCTGAAATAAGAAACTTCTTTGTATGAATTTAATAAAAATAATATGGTTATTAGTATGCAACTGTATTGAAAACATAAAAGAGTTAAAGTATTACTGGTTGGGTAATTAATTTAATATATTAGCTCACGTGTATTTCAAATTTCCATCCACTGACGGCTTCATCTGTGAGAATTTTTGTGAATGATATAGTGAGCCCATCTCTATAAAATCTTTGACAGGCTTCAGAACGTGTATCTAAACCTGAAAAAAATGCATTCAATTTCAATAAAACATAACTGAAAGACATCACATCTTATAAAAACTAATCATAAGAATTCTATTAAAATTGAAGAATATATATAAAAAAAAATTCTAGATTGTGAAGAGAAAGAATTTCATTTTCAATGTTATATTTGTTTAGATTCATTTTATCTGTGGACGACACTAAAAAGATAAATGAGAAAGGATCATAATGCAGCTACTAAAATAACACAATGCAAGATAAATTCTTATGTACCATACTTATGGGAAAAAGCTGAGTATTTTAACAATCTTATTTAACAAATTCATTTAACAGACCATACAGAAATTGTGAACTAATGAAAAGTTAAAATTACATGAAAAAAATTCCCATAAAAATAATTTAATGATTAAAAAATGATCCCAGTAGCTTTACATCAGTTAAATAAATAAATATAATAGACTAATATATACTGCTAAGAAAGTCAGGAAAGCAAAGTGAAAAAAATTTGTGACTGGTTCTATCTGCGGTTCTTCAGTTAATCATCCAGGGGAAATTATGATGTGGTTCAAGTTTAAAACCACTTTCAATAGAGATAACTTAATTTTATGCTAATGTAAATTCTATTTAAACACTGGCAAAGGGTGTGTTAAAGTTAATCATGGATCGAGAATCATGAGTTGTTCATTAGTATTCAAGCTATAACATCCATTCAGAGAAGTGGAAATCCCTGATAAGTTGATTTGAAAAGGATCATATCAGTTTCGGAAAGAGATGACAAGTGATCTACAAGCAGATCTAGATTAGTGTACACTTGATAATAATATATAAAGGAGAAAAGCGACTGACTCACTCACTCACTGACTAATCACAATATCTCCGGAACTATTAAACCTACAGATTTGAAATTTGGTAGGTAGGTTCCCTTCATGGAGTAGATGTCAGCTAAGAACGGATTTTGCAAAGATCGAACCCCAAGGGGCGTTACGGGGGTTTAAGGGGCGTTATAGATAATTATTTCCATTATTAAACTATTAGATGTACTGTCTTGAAAAAAAACTTGGTACACAAGATTTCTTTCATAAAGTAGAGATTTCATACATAATGATTTTTAAAAAAATCGACCTCCAAGGGGCGTTGAGGGCGATTAAGGGGCGTTATACATAATTATTTCCATTTTTAAACTATTAGACATACAGTCTTGAAATTTGGTAAGCCGATCCTTTCATAGAGTAGAGAATACGCAGCAAAATGGGTTTTGTCAAAATCGACTCCCAAGTGGGGTTGTAGAGAATTAAGTGGCGTTATAGGCAATTAACTCCTTTTTTAAACTATTAGACCTAAAATCTTGAAATTTAGTAAGCTGATTCCATTCATTAAGTAGAGATCCACTATAAGATGGGTTTAGTGAAAATCGTTTCCTAAGTGGCGTTGCGGGGGCTTAAGGAGCGTAATTATTTCCACTTTTAAACTATTAGATGTACAGTCTTAAAATTTGGTAAGCGAATTCCTTTTATGGTGTAGAGATCCACTACAAAATAGTTTTGGGGAAAATTGATCCCCAAGGGTCACTGAGGGGGATTAAGGGGCATAATAGATAAATATTTCTGCTTTTCAACTAATAGAACCACCTGCTTGAAAATTAAAAGGTATGTTCCATTCATGGAATAAAGTTCCTTTTACAAAGATTTTTGCGAAAATGGACCCCCAAAGGAGTGGAATCCGCTAAGAATGCTCTCAACGAGGTGTTGATGATAAAAATTCTGTTTTTGCTCTGTTAGATTTAGACTTGAAATTAAGCACGCATGTTTATTTTATGGAGTAGAGATCCACTGAAAGTTGCTTTGATGGAAATACACTTGATTATTAGGTTAAGTGAGCGAAATTTTTTTTTCTACTTCTATTTTAGTTATAAATAGAAATTAGATATTATAATTTATGTTCTTTTTATATCAAGGGGCGAGAGTGTTAGAACTATAAATATATTTTTCAATACAATCGAATTCTTAATGCTAGATATCAATAATTCATATATATATGTAAACAGTATACACATATACAACATCATGAAATACTCAGTGAAGCAGGTGGGTAACGTCTAGTGAGCTTATATTAGGATTGCTCCCAAGGTTGTTGAATTAATTATAAAGTGATAATAAATTGCTTAATCTGAAATAAAAGTAATTATTTTTATAACCATGCCTGCTTATTTAATGACTCCTACTACACCAACAACCTTTGGGTTGCGACAAATTATGCAGGGGCATAAGATGGAAAATACATGTTTTAAAATGCAACACTGAAAAGAAGACAAAAATATGCATGTGAATTTGAAACAATGGAAAGAACATTAAAAAGATATTTCAAGGCAACACAACTTTTGGTTACAATGTAAAATAACCAAAATATATTTTTTGAAAATGATACAAGTTGTTTAAATTAAAGTTTGCTTTATGTAAGCAGATATCACATGAAATTAAAAAAAAAATACTTCATAAATGTAATTCACCTACACCACAAATAATGATTTAAGAAAGCGTACCACTGCAAAAAAAAAAACTTTACATCTCATTTCTTTTACTTGATTCATTCTAAAAATTATAATTGAGTGCATAAATAAATTAAGATTTTTAAGGACTGAATTAGAGGATAAGACCCTTATTTAATCTCAAAGGCATCTAACCACAGACATTTATCAGTATACAGTTGAAGTACCTCTTTAGGATATTTCTACCACTACAACAGAAGAAAGCTTTTTTAACATTAAAAAAATTAATTTTATTTTTTGATGAGCAACAAAGGATAAAAAAGCTGGTTATATTATACCTAATTTAGTTAAATTAATTGAAGTGTCTAATAGAACTTCTAATTCTCCTTTAGGCAGAACAGGTACCACCCAACGAGGCCTGTTAATCATTTCGTCCAAGCGCGCCAATTCTGCAACAGGAAAATCTGGCTCTTGTCCTTCAGGTATATCAATACCTTCATCTTGATCTCCACTGCCATCACTTTCAGTTAACTTTAAAAAAAAAAGAGAGAATTGTAAATTTTTACAAGATAGGAACACGTTGCAGTCCAAAAGTTTACATAACAAAAAAGTATTCTTAACATGTGATAACTAGAGAAGTGGGGGTGCAGACCTAATTGAGTACTACTTCTTTTAGGGGGAGTGAGTTGTTTTTCATTGCATCATAAAACTGCACATCTGTTATTGAAGAGGGACCACATAATTTAGAATAACGGTCAAGTGACAAGGAGGACACCTGAGCTGGTCTCCCTCTTCTAACTTCCACAACATACAAACAAGAGAACATTTAAGCCTTGACAGATTTAATGTACAACAGCCCTCTCCACATGGCTTGTCCTTAGTAGAACTAGGTTCGAATTCATGACACACCAGCCAAAAGTCCAATACCCCTTAACCATTAGTTTACCAAAGCCACTACTTCTTTACAGCAATGATACTTGAATAGTTATAAGTAATTCTGTGCTACAAGAAAATAACAACCTACAGGGAAAAAATTATACATAACTATAAGCACAATCAATCATAATAAGTACATTTATACCATTAAAGTATCAAAAGTTCAAAGTTCCAGTTTTTTCCATGCATTGTTCTAATGAATTCAGTAGTGAAATCTCAACAGAATGAAATAAAAAACATGTCAGAACTGAAATAACATTTGAGTATCAAGATTTTGCACCTTTCAGAAAAAAATTGTTTTATATTATTTTTTTAAATCCTAATTCAGACTTAGACATGACAGCCATCAGTCTATGATAGGTAGCACAATACAATTCAGAAACACAATAAAAGCTACAATGGTTTTTCACCATGCCTTCTTAATTTGTTCTCTTGCTCCCAGAACAAGAGAACAAATCGTGTATATCGGGCATTACATAAAAGACAAGTTGGGAATCTACTAAAGCGAATCTGTACAGGTGTTTTGTGAGGTAGTCATATCCAGTTTCAATTCTTCAGTTAGGGACACCAGTAGGTTACAGGGAATGGGACTTCTCATGAGAAATTCAAATTATCTCCCACTCACAGAGTCCTGAATTTTCTCTCCAAACTAAGCCATGAACTGGCATCGATTTTTCTTTTGGTTCTTTGATACCAAACAAGTAGATCAGGTTGGGGAATCTTAGATTTAAGACTTGGCTATAGTGTGCCAATCAATTCATTACCTATGATTCCACAATAATTTGGAATCCACCACAGTTCTACATTGCAACCACTATTCATTAAAGAATTAATCACAAGTTGACAACTAAGTGCATGTCAACTGATTGAGAGAACTGAAGAAATTGTTTCAATGGTGGCCCAGAGAATCAATGAACACAATGTTCTGGTCATCTATTTTTAAAAATTTCAGTCTAAGTCAGTTGAACAGCAGCCACTTCAGTATCATAGCTAGTAGAATTTGCACCAACAGCCCTGTTAAAGCTTAAGTGCCAAGAGTAAAACCCTGCACTAGCATTGTGAACAACACCAGTAGCAGAACATTTGGTGCACACATGTAACCAGCACATTACAGAAAATCTTTCCTCAATGATGGCCAAAGAGACCATTTTCAATTCTTTCTCAATATAAGATTTCATACTGGAAGGTAAAACCAAGATTTAATTATAATTTGCCATGTTCAAAATGTTGTTGAAACACACCAGCTGTCCGTTAGATGAGGGAGATATAAAAAATATACAATTCATTTGCCACATGTAATAAAAAGCTAGGAATTTTAACCTACGATCTGCAAGTGTATTCTTCCATCTCATCAATCTCTCAACAAACTTGAGAGTACTTTTCATGAATCAGAGACTTAATAATGGTTTGCAATGCACTGCCTAGATAAGAGTAGAGAATGCAATACTTGTGAACAGTCCATTATTTTGAGTGGTATCAACTTTGTTTTGAATAGATGCAGAAGCAGAAGTTTTCTACTGTACTCAACAGTAGACCTCATATAAGATTTACAAGTGGTACAGAGTAGATCTTGAGTAGTACCCCATTTTACATTGACAAAGCAATTTATTTCTTATACTATAACATGAACTTAAAATTCAAAAATTTTGGATGATTTTTTTATTTTTAGAATATTTTTGAGTTAACTTTGAAAAGTAATTTAATGTTTAATAAAGGCATTCTATAAATAGAACATTCCTTTGACATGAGTGTGAAAGTTGAGTGTTGCACTTTTGTAGATTTATAGAATTTGCATAGTTTGGATTGTTATAGACCAAACATCTTGTTTCACCTATTCGCTATGTGGTGTCATTTGTCATTCTTCTTCATCTACATTTGCTACTAGGACTGGTAGAGAACTTTACTATGAGACTGAAATTTCTAAGTTCATTAACTAAAGAATAATTAAAATTTATTTCTTCTATTTTAAAAGTTTTTGGAGTGATTTCACAAAACTATAAATTTAGCAGTAAATAAAATGGTCAAAATACTATGAAAAAGGCAGACTTGTATTGGTTTGTTATAATATAGAATAGTTAAACTTATTTAATGTATGAAATATCATTCATAAAAAAACGTAAAAATCAGAATTTTACATTACATCCGTTATGCAAAAGTTCTGTACTGAGACTGCCAATACAGAAAATCTTGCAAAACAAACAATATTAATGGGTTGCCATATGCAATCAGAGCTAGAAAAATAAAGATTCAACAGCATTATTCTAGTTTGTTAAGATTTAAATACTCTGATAGATGAATAAATAGAAATAATTAAATTTTGAAATACTTTTAAAACATTAATTCTTATTCTCTATTATTATTTTTACCCCTTAAGTTTTTCAAATTTTTTGAGTTTCCTCTTTCCTAATATTTTTCCAAATTTTTTATGTGTAAAATATTCTAGTTTTTATTTTATGACTGAAACATTTATTATTTTTTAAAACTGACTTTGTTCCTTGCATATACATATAAAATACACTTTATTTAGGTTTTATTATAATTTTTCCAACATTGTTTTAGATAGAATAAATCTCAGTATTTTTGTATTAAAATCTATGACAGCGATTTACTGCCAAAGATTAACTGCAATATAGAGTTGAATCATCAAACACTTTGAGAGTTATGGTAACATTTCATTTTGAATAATCAGTACTATGATAATACTTTTCAAGGTATAGGGTTAACAAATAATACTTAAATCTCACTGTTTTATAATAGTTCTACATACTGTTGACCAATTTCTCCAAAATAAAAGACATTGCCAAATACTGCCCTTAGTAGTTATTATTATTGCATCTGAACATGAACAATTTTTCTCTATTGTCTGTACACTGCAGCATTTGGCACCATCTTTTGATCTCACAAAATTGAGAAACAGCATAATATACAAGACTATTTCTTAACACAAATTTCACAAAAGAAAAAAAAGGGATAACCTTTTTTTTCTTCTATAATACTGATTAACAATCAATAAATACTAACAGATACAGATATAGAGGTTGTACAATTATTTTAATGGCATAATTACAGTCATTTTGCTAAAACCCTTTTAATTTTTGCCAAGGTTGTTTCAAGTACCTAAAATGTTAAATTAACTAGATTAAAAAAGAATCAGACACTGGCATGTTAGGAATAACAATAAAAACAGTGAATACTTACAACATTAGGACTAGGTACAGGGTTACTTCTTGGTGGTTGTGTCGGAACATTGTCCTGAGGGGAATCCCCACCACCAATTTGGCCACCACGCATGACAATTGTCATGGCTTGAACGCTGTCAAGCTCCTTCAATTTCTTTAAAAATCTCTAGCCAACACCAGCTTCTGTACATTTAATGACCAGCATGAGTATATACTAAAAAGATATTTGAAAAGGGGAAATATTAGAATATATTTATATAAATGTTCATGAACTTATTGCTCTTAAAACTAAATTCACTTTTTAAAATTTTTTTATTTGGAGAAGAAAATATTCTAACGTCAAAATGTTTTGTTAAAAAAATGCACCATAACTTGACTTATATAAAATATCATTACAGAAAGAGATAAAACTTCCTTTAACTTTTGAATCATCATTAGAAAATAAAAACACATATCAGCACATTAGAAAATAAAAGCACATATCATACATAAATCAGCAACAGCTTTAGAAATCATAATAGGTCTCCATTTTAGTTCAAAGACTTTTTGTATCTACATTTGTTATGTCTTTTGAACTCCAGTTTCTTTCTTCTTTGGCCTTGCAGGTTATACAACTTTTTCGATTGGTATCTTATTTTATTATACTATATACATATATCTATATAACCTATCCAATATTTATATAACCTAAATTCATTAATTTTTTATTGAATGCTAATTTTGTTTTTTGAAATTATTAACATATTTCCAATAAACTTCATGTTTTTTATATGAATGCATAACGACTCATTCATTATTTCAAATGTTTACTTTAAAAAGCATAACTCTGACACATTAAATATATTTTTAACGTAAAGGATGTATTGCTCTAAGCAAATAATCAAATTTATTTTTAACTCTATGAAAATTAATTTATAGTAGGAAGAGCTTTGCCCATGAAACTTGAATTGTAGCCTTGTTAATACATTACTTTTTTGGAAAAAATAACGAGTATCAAACATTTTGATAAGCAAGTGGCTTGATATTTTTACATCCTAAATAAAAAATCTTTTGGTACTTAAAATACTATTGCAATGAAAATATCTGCAATTTTGTTCAAAATATCGCTGCTGAAAGATATCAGTTCTTCGCACAAGTGAACTTAGAAAAACAACAATCATGCTTTCAATTTCCTTAATCAAATTGATAATGCTACTATCTGCCAGCAGCATGAATGAATAGGAGCGGGAAAGTAAAAATTCACCAAAAATAAATTTTTAAAAAGTTTTGAGGTGGCAGAAATATGCTTACAGCTCCCCATCAGCGAAGCTTCCAAAAAAATTCTACAGCAAGATCATCAATGGTGTTAATTTATATAAAAAACAACTAAGCAATACAGTGTTCAAAACATATATAAGATTATTATTGCAGTTTGAAGCTACACTGGGGCTATTGGAGTTACAGCTAGCAATTTTGTACCATAGCCAAGTGATGCGAATGAGACTTAATCTGGCATTCCATTCTTCAAATTTCCACATCATACTAATTTAAGGACTTGAGGCTTCAACACATTTAAAGAGCATTAGTTAGTCAACAGTATATGTGTTCAGTGGTACTAGGACTTATTATTATAATGATTATTTGGTAATAAAATTATAGTACCACATTGAAAGTGATAGCATTTCTAAATATATCAAATCTATATATAGTGAAATATGTTTAATGCGAAAACGCTTAAGATGAAACATGGGTTAACACAAAATACAATGGTCCTGACAAACTACTATGTATTTTCATGCATTTTTTTCTCTTAACATGAAACATGCAAAAATCACTTGACACATAAAGATTTCCCTTCTGGAGAAGAAAGATATTGAAACTGGGCTGATCTTTAATGAAATATTCGCGAAAGTTTCTGTATTATTGGACTGTTCTACTGTATCAACACAAGAATTACTTGCAGTAGATAATGTGTGTACAGTCCCAATTATGGAAGACAAAGACAATTTGGAGTTTGTTCAAAACTTACAAAAGATTGCTTAAACTCAACTACAATGTCACAACAAAGTATATAAATAACAAAGTATATAAATAACACAGTATTCCATCAATACATTCCTTACAAACAATTACAATCACAATTATTTAATCCTTTAAAGATTTCATCTGCATTATAAATATTTTTAGCATCATATCCTTTATGAATTCTACTTAGTTTTTTATACATAGCATCAAGTTGCATATATATATATACTGATTTTCCTTCATCACAAATAGTCAAAGTTGTAATAAAAAAAATTCTCATTGCTTAGATTTGTCTAACTTATCATTTGATGCTTTGAAGGCCTGTAATGCCAGACATACCAATAATTCTTTTCTCTTTTCTTGCACTTCACTTCACTAACAAGAATATTTCTTGCTCTACAGAACAAAACCAATTGAACACTACTGTACCAATTTCTCATGTATTAGTTTTTCTAAGTTGTACAGTCTTAGTAATCCATTGTACTTTTATTTCTTCTTTATCCTTTAGCACATGACTTACTAGGTATTTACTTATTCCAAATTTCTGCTCTAATCTCTCAAACTAAACTTTTTAATTTCTGAAATATGAATTACATTGTTTTGATGTTAATCTTTTCTTCCTTGAAACTTGGTTGGATAACATGTAAAAATACCACAAGTACAAATCACTTGTAACTACAACATAACTATAGTTACACACTTTGTTTGCTACTGAATCCTATTATGAAATGATAGAAATTTTCATTCTATTCACATTTTGAGATTCCTGTGCTTCAGCTGGTGTGATCCAGTGATATCACCACTTTTTCTTTCAACCAGGTCTCTGCCTTGGATTGCTGTATAATTTGCTAAGATATTGAAATCTATTTACATTTGAAAGTATTATTTAAGTTGCTAATAAACGTTATATGTGTACTAAACACATATTTTATAGGAATTAAGCTTTCCGAAGTCAGTATTATTATTTCTAATGCAAATAAAAAAATGCATGCCACCACAATGTTCAACATGTTCCACTTAAAATCAGGGGGCAGGGGTAGAGTGATATGCATCCGTAGCAATCTTTAAGCTACACATGCCTCCTGGGTAGTGCTTAATTACAGTGCAATTACAGTAGTGCTTAAACGGTGTTGCCCTTGCAACATGCATTTTTTGGTGCAATTGTCCAATTGGCCACTGGTTCGCCAAATTTTGAAAAATCGCCAATTTGGCACATTTTTGGGTTTTGTGTTTTGGAGTAGAAAGCCTATGATTTGGTGGTTTTCACCTTTTATTGATTTGGCAGGAAAAAACTTGGCGGGATAAGTAGCCGATACGACAATCCAACCCCTCTTTATTCTTCAATGAAAAGAGGACCTCTTCTGAGGAGAAATGGTCTTTCTCAGGGCCAGAATGCAACTGTCATTACAGCTATATTCTGTCACAGGTTTTAATTTTTCTTGTGGCAACTTTTCTGCAAAGGCTAATTTGTATTGGGTTACTTATAGGGAAATAGCCTATAAAGCAGAGGTGCCCAACCCAAATCGGTTGGTGGGCCACGTAAAAATTTATTAAACTGAGGTGGGCTGCACACATCAAAATAAAAAAAATTATTCAAAATATTTTACTATCATACAGCATTCAAAATATGATATGATCAACATTCAATTATTGATACAATCAAAAAACACCAAGTTTACTATTTACTGGATCACAATCACAACAATGTTGAAAGCCGACCGATTGCACTTGTTGGTAGAAGAATATCTCTTAATCTACAATGTTCTTATCTACAGTAGATTTATGCTGCCATCTGAGGTTACGTAGTATAACAACTATGTGCGTAACATCTTCACATTTTATGCTTGTGTTACAATATGTTTGCATAAAATTGATTTAGATTTTCAAAATTTTTATTTCAAATGCAAAAAAGCAATTAAGTAAAGAAGAACAGCTTCGTAATTAATACACTGTTTATCAAAAAAGTTTTTTTTCTGTTCGATAGCCAAAAGTTTAGTTTCTTATTGTATGATATTAATTATTGCACCGTGATTAAATATATATCATAAAATGAAAAAGTTACATAATTTCAGAAGGTTAAAATATTTAACATTTTTATTCTGCTGCCGTAATTATCTTACATTTCTACTAGCTGGTCTGACAGTCCTGAGGCAACTCATTAAATCCATCATCGGATTCTTTCATTGCCAAATAAAACAAGAAAAAGACTACTAATCTGAACTTAAAAATATACATAAATTATTTCTCTGACAAATGGAACTAAATACATTACTCGCTCTCAACGAAGTTCTCGTTGAAAGAGAAATAACACACCCAAGCTCATCTGCTTTCCTTCATCCATCAACACCTGTTATTACAATTGCTTGGAAGTCAAATGAAGGGAAAAAAATTATTTTGGTAAAAACTGTACGGGGAGAGGTGGGGTGGGTCAAAACACAATATTTTTGATTCAACCGTCTGTAGTCCAAATGTCTAAAATAATTTAGACAGAAACTTCCATTGGGCCGCAAAAATTCTCCAAATTGGCCGCGGGTTGGGCATGCCTGCTATACAGTATCTTCCTCAACATAATAAAAAAGAAAAAAGTATATAAATCAAAGCATCACAGATTAGTATTGTAATTTTTTCCCCACTATTAAAGTTAGATAAATTTAAGATCTCATGAATATATTTGCTTTTTTTTAAAGAAAAAGCATTTGAAAATAGTATCTTTCAAACTTGCCCCTTTGAAACCTTGAAAAATTATTAACAAAAAATATTTCTATATTTTTATTTATTTCTCTACCTCTTGTTTATTTCAGAAACTTTTCAGTATTCCTTAACTAGAAGTAAAAACATTAATATCTCTATTCAAAGGGAACAGGTGAGTAAGTGTTTTATTATGTGGTACTTACTCTAAAGCAGCGGTCGCCAAACTTTTTGACCTCACGGACCATTAAATTCATAATTTAAATCCCACGGACCACTAATAGGATTCTATGAATGTTAAATATATTTAAAAAAATAATTGTGATCCAAGAACACAACCAATGCATCTTAAAACATAACGTGATAAGTGAGTATATTCTACATTTTTTGGGGGACCAGCGAAATTTTCTCGCGGAGCACCACTTAGGCAACCTCTGTTCTAAAGCAACACAAGGACTATCAGGAATGGACTTCACAATTCTGACCAATAAATGACAAGGACAACACATGAGCTGGGACCGCCCTCACCAAAATTTCTACATCATACCAACATGAAGACTTTGGGCCATGACAGATGTAATGTGCATCAGCCTTTCATACAGCAGGTTTTCAGGGACATCAGTTAAAAGAAAACATAGGATTTGATTCTGTCGACCAGGAGTTCACAATCATGAACATTAGGTTACCCTGGTCACTGAAAAGGGCCACAGTATCAACAGAATTGTCCTTTTAAAAGAGGTGTCTTTCACAGCAAGTACTACCATTTTTCTAATTATGTTTCCACATATACTATTTAAGCAATATGATTTAACAAAATTAAAAATGATTACATTGACAAGAAATTTTTTGTTTTAATAAACCGGTTCAAGTGTAGTATGGGGGCGCTTGGCGCAATCCTTTATTTTGGTGACTAAAAGTGGTCACAAAGGTACTTTTTTTGGTATTGTTTATTATTTATTTTAGAATGAATTCGATATCTCACCATGACATTTAAATAAAAATCGAAAAATCCGAAGAAAAATCGCCAAATCCAAAGTGCCCCCCCATACTACACTGGAACCTAATAAACCATTTTCAGATCTACAAAAGAAGAGATTTATTTTGTTAAAGATGTAATTCAACTTTTAAGTCATAACAAAATTACCACTTCATTACAGAATAAAATTTACTCAAGAAAAGCATTTTAAAAAATTGAGAATAAAGTTTTGAAACAACAAATTACAATTGAACTAAATACAAAAATAATGTATTTACACATTTTCACTGAGCACACAAATCAGAACTAAATTTAAGATTACAAATATTCAGAATAATTGAACCAATTTAATTTCCATATAGTTGTAAAATTTCACCAAATTAGTGCTGTAACAGACAATATAATAACTAACTGGCCACCAAAAATCTATTTGGCATGATTTCAAAATCACATAAAATAGTAGCATAACGATATCAAATTAGTTCTTGAAATAGAAACAAAAAATAAGCTGTTCATCAGTGTGTGTTTTATAAAAATTCCCTCTATATCAATATTATATTTAAATTGAATTTCTCTAAGTATAAAAGTTTTACATCAACATTAATACATTGAAAAATGCATTAAATAGAACAAAAAATAAATGTTTCAATTTCCTCAAATTAATATCCGATTAACATATAAATGTTTCAATTTCCTCAAATTAATATCCGATTAACATATAATGAATAAAAAACTAAGTGATTAAGTGAATAATTAGGAAAAATTAAATGTTATGTAAATGAAAATTTTCAATATTTTTCACATAAACATCTTATTTTTTTTATTAAAAACTGTAAGTTCATAAACATAATTTATTTAAAAACTGTAAGTTCATAAACATAATTTATTGTTAACTCTCCACCTGGAACAAAATATTTTTGTTCCATTCTTGATACAATAACCTTTATAAATAGTAATTCAAATTCTTTGCTTCCACATAATTGTTAATTCTTTACTACATTTCCTGTAGAGGATTAACTAATAACGAAACAAGTATTGTTAAATAAAATGCAATATTTTAGATGCAAGTGAATACTTAAATTATGAAATCAGAGGAGAAAAAGTATAACACTTGATTTAACTCTTATCAGCAATGGTAATCCCTTAACAAAAAAGAAATTCAAAGTAAGATGATGAAAAAAAGGTTAAATTACAACATAAAGGGATAATATCAACATTTTATTTCAACACAAGATAATCAAGCACCAATATATTAATAACATCTAATTTCAAACACTGCAAAATAAAAAATGAGCATGTCAAAAAAAGAAACAAATTGAATATTATATAGATTATATTAAATATTTCTAAAAAGGGTTCAAGTGTAGTATAGGGGACCACTTGGCGCAGTCCTTTTTTTTTAAGACCAAAAATTATAATTTGATTTTAATTTGTGAAGTGATATTAATTTTAAAGTGATTATAATTTGATTTTAATTTCCAAATGAGAAAACAAATTAAATGCAAAAGTCTTAAAATGTTTAATTTTCCCACAAATGAAAACTATCTAGTAAAAATTTTTAGAGAGAGAGTTTCAATGGATTACTAATAAAAACCAATATATATTGAAATATTTATAATTAAAGATAATTTTAAACAATTACTTTTTTTACTGATAAAACATGCTATAAGATGCTGAAACTGAATACCTCCAAACGCTAAAACAATTTTAATACAAACACTCCTAATGTTTACTTCACTAAGATATAATAGCGGCGAACAGAATTGCAAATCATGTATCGGTTCTATTTTTTTTTTACCTTAATCCACCAATAATTATACGTTCAAAATTTTTGGTAATTTAATGAAATACAAAATTATAAAATACATGGTAAATTATAAAATTCGCAATACAAATATATGTTCTCTAACACAATAATAAAAAAAAAAGGGAAATCATTACAAACAAATCGTTTCTGGAAATTAAGTAAAATATAAGACAGTAGGTATTTTTAAGCAATACAACTACGCAAATAAAAACAAAGATTAAAATTTCTTATACATCTCTTTACATAACGCCTCTTTGAAAATAAGTTTCAGATTCACCATAAGAAATTACAATATTAATATACAATCACTGTGGGCCTTTAAATCACACGTAAACTGAAACTAATTTTACAGTATGCATATTTTTATAATTGCGAATAAAAATTAAAGTTAAAAGTATTGTTTACATCTAATGAAGCAACCGTTTTATTAGAATGACAAAAACAGTTAAGCATTCTATTTAAATTAGTTTATTTTCCAGAAAAATTATTACTTTTCTCGAAACACAAACCAGAATGTTAATTGTTTACATTTTTGCCTGAAGGATTTCTATTTGCCTAAGCCTAGCGACTGCGGTTTCATTTTCCACATCAGTTCTTGAGATAAAAAAAATACCGATTATCGTTTTAAGAATCATACCGATATATATCGTTGTAAAATATTGAAAAAAAGGAAAAAACATTTAAGACATTACTTCACAACAAGTTTTGAACAATACGATGAAAAAGAATATATTTCTATGCCAGCATTGACGATGTTCAGATTGAAACGTCAAAGTTTGCAACAGTACAACGAGAGGAAAAACCCTTTAAAAGTTGAATGCTCAATATTGATCACATTATTAGAAATACAAATGTATAATCATCAAAAACACGAAATCTCACCATTTAAATTTACAACAGGTGAAGAAAAACATTATATGTAAAAATTTTCAACCATGTTACAATACACAGATTTACGTGTGCTAATGTTGACCGGCTAAGCCAGTGACTCAGTAGTTGTAAACTTTGCAGAGCAGGGGTGCTGAAAGTGAATTTGTATCGCCTCAATTTTTATTCTTCGCCAAATATCAAAGGTTTCTACTCAATGAAGTTTTAATAATTTGTAAAGAATTTAAAATGTGCCTCTTAAAAATTCAAGGTTTGGTTTTATTTAGTTTTAAAAATTAAAGAGAATTAATGGTATCAACACAAAATAATTTTCGTAATGAAACAATATTACCTCTATCATAAATTATCGTGTTAGGTTAGGGAAAGAGTAGAAAAGAGCCAGAAGTGTACTAGAGAAAAAAGATAGCTACGAAGATAACATTTGGTAAACAGTGAACAGGCAGTAGTCTGCTTCTGCGTGATAGAGATGGCGGTATCATATGGACTTTTGGTTTTGCGTTTAAATATTCCTAATAAACTAACAATTTTGTCGAAGTCTAGATCGCTTTATTCAACGGGAACGTTTAAGCTGAGAGTAAGTATAATTTTTAATTGGAAAAATACTCATGGATAACTCATGTGATAACTTCAATTAGAAGTATTTTTATCTGATTAGAATACGGATTTCATTCCAATAAATTATCCTTTTAAATAAATCCTATAGGGTAAATTTGCATTAATTCTGCTTCTGAAAGTTCAATATTCTTTAAATGCAAATTCGTTTTCTTGAAATTAAAACCTAAAATTATTGGCATTCAAAGTTTTTCATAAATATTTTTAAAATTTCACGAATTTCGTGGTATGTTAACTCTAATGAGCAATTTCGTAATTTTACTTAAAATATATGTTACGTTCTACATTTTTCGCTTTAACTGATTTATTATAGTTTTTTCCGCATAATTTAAAGGAAGATTATTTTTCATGAAAAAAAAAGTTTTGCTTATTTCGAATGCTTTAATAAATGCCGTGTATGATTATAATATTTTATGAAATTCGAGTAACTTCCTTGTTGAGTACTCTTTAAATAAATTGTTATGTTAGTGGATTTTTTATTTGCTGTGTTTTTTTTTAAATATTCATTAGTCATAGGAATTTCACTTGCAGAAAGATTTATTTGAAATTCATTAATTCAATTTGTTGCAAATTTAACTAAATTTTTCATCTTTTTTTGTGATCTTAATCCATTTTGTTTTTAATTCCACAGCGTTGTAATAATATAAACTCCTTATTTTATGTAGAATATGAATCATCTGAAATTGTTGTAAATGAATTATATATTATGTGTTTAAAATTTGATTTTTTTAATATGTTGATTTGTTTTATTTTAATATGGTTGAATGAACTGCTTATTAATGTAATTCTTGTAAAAAATGTTTATAAATATGTTTTTTTTCAGACAGCTGTTTCGTATGTGCAAGCTCGGAATTTATCAAATGAAAAATTCAAAATCTTGCCCTTGGATCCAATTGATCATCATGAAGAAGTATAAAAAACATCAAATTTTAAAGTTTTCAATTAGCTAACTTTATCAAACTACTTATTTATAGTAAACAGATGTTTTCAGTAGCTTTCTAAAAACATCTTAAAATTCTGTACTTAATTTTTTCTTCTAATCTTTTACAAATGCTTATTAATGTTTTGTTTCTTTTTTAAAATTGCATTGCTTATAGGTTGTTTAAAATGTTTTTTCCAGAAATTTGATAAAATTCTCATTGCTAATCGAGGAGAAATTGCCTGTAGAATTATAAGAACATGTCGTCAGATGGGAATAAAAACTGTTGCAATACACAGCGATGTTGATACCACTGCAGTAAGTCTCAATGTCCTCAAATGTTAAAAATGACAGTCAAATGATTGATTAAATAAATTAATTTTTTTTAAAACCATGATAAATAAAATGATGAAGGACTTACGGATAGGTGCTTATTTATATGCAGAAATGGAACACTTTCGATGCATGATTAATTCTTTTTTTCAAAAAAATGCATTCAGCTTTTGAGAATACTTTCATAACTTAGTGCTTAGTTGATGAAATAAATGTAATTGTAAATTCAAAATAAATCTGAAACTGAAAAAAAAAATAACTAATAATGTTTATTCTCATATTCTTTGCATATTTTTATTATTCATCTATAAAATTTTCCCATTTTATGAAGTCTTGCAAAAAATGTTTAAGATATGAAGAGTTGTGTATACGTATTTAAAATATATTTAAAAAAATCATATACAGAAGCAAAATTAGTCATTTTGTATTTTTTTATTATAAATACAGAAAAGTAGATGAGACAATTTATTAATTATATATTTTGTGATTTAATTATTTTCCAAGTCTTTTTTATTTTTTACAGTAAATTCATACATGTAATATTTTAATTTTTTTAATAAAATAAAAAAATTTCCTTAGCTACACGTTAAAATGGCTGATGAGGCTTATTGCTTAGGACCTGCACCTACAAATCAAAGTTATCTCAATGTGGAAGCTATTTTGAATGTCATACAAAAAAGTTCTACTCAAGCTGTGAGTATTGTGTATAAGTTAGATATTAATCATAATATGGAGACTGGGTTTTTTTGTAATATTATTATACAGTTAGAAAAAATTTCTATTGCAAAATTTGTATTTGTGACAACAAGTGGCTATCATAACTGAAATTTTCACCTGACCACCATAACCATCTGCTTAACTATTAATAATGTAAAGCACAGTAAAAATCATTTAATACAAAACCAAGGGGACTGGAATATTTTTTAGTGTTAAAAGAATTTCAAGTTAAAAGATATTGAAAATATATATATATATATTTAACAAAATGAAATTTATTGGAGTACATTTTATGTATATAGATATGTATATATGCATGCATTTAATAAAAATCAGTTAAACACAAACATTTATAGTAACTTAATGATATTTAACACAAAATTTGCAAGTTTTTTGAAAAACTAAACATTTATTGAGTTTCTGAAAAAATAATTTGATATTTTTCTTGGCATTATCTTTTTTCATCTCAAATTGTCAACTAATTGTTCAATGTAGTCCATTTTGTTATTAATTTTATCATTGGAATGCGTGTCTAAATAACTGAGCATACATTTCAAGATGTTTCTCATTTCGGATGACGTGGGAACAGGAGCAGCATTATTCATCTAATTTTTATTGTCAGAATCTGCATTAATGATATTTTTTTTAGCTTTAAACAAATTCTAAAATGTCTTTGTCTCTTGTAAATGGGGTTGTACACATGTTATCAGAATCTTCTGCAATGAATTATTCCGATGATACAATAGGACAGTCCAATAATACAGAAATTTTCTGAAACATTTCATTAGGTATCAACTCAATTTCAATATCCTTCTATTCCAGATGCGAAATTTTTTTGGTGTTAAGAGAAAAAAATGCATGAAAATACATAGTAGTTTGCCATTGTAGATTGTTGTAGTATTTCATGTTAACCAGCATTTCGTCTTAAGCGTTTTCACATTAAACATTTATTTCACTGTACATTAGAAAAATAAAGCCAATGCTTTTTAGTCTTTGGCCTTAAGTGGATGTTTGATTTAGAAGTACAGAAAGTTATCAGGGCAAAAAAAAATTTCAATTGGTCTTAAAAATTACTTCTAATTAAAAATTGATACAGATGCAAGTAATAATTTATTTTGAAAATTAATATTAAATGTAAGTTTTTAATTAAATGTTGTTGTTTTGATTTGATCATAGTAACTTTTAATAAAAGATGTGTTGTATTTTTTTAAAAAAATGGTTGATGATTTTAAATTATTTAATTATTGAAATACTAAAAAATAATGAATTGCAAAAGTTCTCATATTGAGTTTGAGATATATCAGTATTTAAATAATGTCTTAATTAATTTCATTCTTATGGTACTTTTATTGTTACCTAAATGAGAGGAGTATCAGGTTAGAGTTCTATGCATAAGTTTTAAATGCACTTAATTGTTTAATGACAAGATTTAATTAAGATCATTTCTTTTAATTGAGAGTTTGGTATCTGTTATTGTGAAATTCCCAAATTTTTTCAATTTTATTTAATGGAAATTCTTTCATAATTACAAAATCTACTTCAGAATTACTGAAAGTAATTGATTTGCTATGTATTAAGACCAATGATTTTTATAGGTACATCCTGGCTATGGATTTCTTTCAGAAAACATGGATTTCGCACAAAAACTGGTTAGTATTGTTGTTTGAAAATTTCATTATTTACTGTCAGTTTTATCCCTGAATGTTTTTACTTTGATAAAACAAAAAAATTTTTTGACCATGTACTGACAGGAAAAAATGGGAATAGTTTTTATTGGTCCTAACTGGAAATCAATAGCTGCTATGGGAGATAAAATTGAAAGCAAAAGAATTGCAGCCAAAGCTCGTGTGAATACTATACCTGGATTTGATGGAGTTGTCAAAGTATGTTTTTAACATTTATTATACTTGAAAGTTGTTGAATGAGTTCTATAAAAGATTTATACTATTTTGTAAATCTTTTATTTTGCTTTTTTAGACACCAGAAGAATGTGTAAAAATAGCACAGGAAATAGGTAATTTTTTTGAATGACAATTTCTAAATACTTAGTTTATTAATGAAGATGATTACTATTAGTCTTTGTTTTGTTATAAAAAATTTTACATTTACACAAGTTAATTGTAATTTTCATAGATTAATAATTCAGTTCATAAAGTTGTTGATTTAATTTCATTAGTTCCTGTTTGTTTATTTATTAAATTAATTATAAGTGTAACCTAATTTTGTAATAAGAATTCTTTTTTCAAGTAATAAAATATCTCTTTCTGTTAAAAGGATAAACTTTGTAATTTTTAATTGAAATAATACGTCTTTGATTGTTTTGTTTTATTTAAATTTTTGTGATTTCTTGAAAAAGGATAATTTATTTCTCAAAGTGTTTACAAAAATTTTTTGAGTTGTTGAAATCTGTTTATTAATTAACCTGTATGAAATAGTTAATCCTGTTTTAAGAATAAAGTTTTAGAAATTTAAATTATATTAAAATTTTAGCATATTAAAAAGATAAATAAAGTTCATATATTTCTCTACTGTTCAACACAATGGCTTATAAGGTTGTAGTTTAAATATTAAAATACTAATTTTTCCATTTTTTTTATATTAATAAATTAAGATTATGGTATTGTTAAGAGTGTTAATATATTATTTATAAATTGTAAAGTTTTAAAGTGTTTTCTTGATTTCAAATATAAGTATGTTTTTTTAATTCATATTCAACCCCTTTCTCTATATAAGTCATGGCTAAACTGTCAAAATCTTTATATTCATAAAGGTTTTTAAAACCTGTAACTCAAAAACTCTTTCTATTTAAACAAATATTAGTTGTAATGTTTGTTTTTTTTTCTTTTAACATTATATAAAATAGCTTTTTAGAAAATCTATTTTTTATTTTTCAGGTTATCCAGTAATGATAAAAGCATCTGCAGGAGGAGGTGGAAAAGGAATGCGAATAGCATGGAATGATAAAGAAGCAATGTAAAAACTTTTATTTTATTTCATGTATATTTTTTCTTGTATAATAACATGCTTTACTGTTAATTCAGATATAAGTCTTTAATTCTGGGTATAACAGTGTGTAAATTTTAACATTTTTATAAGATCAGGTCAAGGTGGTAGCATATTATTAACACAGTAGGCCTTGGAAATTTATAAATAGATATGCCTGTAGTATATAGAATACACATAGACACACCCATTTATTGTAAACTTAACATTGTAATTTCTTAACATCTTTGATGCTTGCTACTCATAAAATCACTCATTTAAAAAGAAAATTGAAGATACTTGACACCTAAAATTTTAATTTTTAAGAACAAATTATGTTAAAGCACCATTACAAAAAACAATTAATAAATATTAAAATTGAAATTTAGTAAAAAAATATTTATATAAAAATTAAAGTTATTCCTTTACCTTATGATCATGAAATTTGTTATAAATTTTTTAAATAAATATTTAAAACATTTTATTGAAAATCTAAAACTACCAAATAACAATTAAACAAATTGAAGTTATATCCTTTTTGTAATGGTTACTACTTGTATAACTGTAAAACAGATTTACAAATATAGAGTCCATGATATCTAAAGCAATTTTTATGACTGTGATAGAGAATATTTGTCCTTGTCTATTTATTTATAAATATTTTTTTATTAATAAAATATTATTAAATAAACAATTTTCTTCTACAATATGTTCAATAACTATAATAAAAACATACCAGTATTATATAATAAATATTCCGCTTTCCAGGCTATTTTAAAATATTTTATAAAATTAAGAGTCATTGAACAATATATATATTTAATATCTAGAACATAAATATCATACTTTGTTTCAAGAATCATTTTACAATTATCATATTAGGTTTCTATACAAAATAGTGCAAGAGATTGAGAGTGTTAATTGAGATGATCTCATTTATAGATTTGGATTCAAATGTGCTTTATTATTAAGACTATGAAATTGTTATGTAAAAACAGTTTTTTAACTTTGATTTATTACTTGAAATTATAGTACAGGGTGGACACAAAAGATGGACCCGATTTTAAAAAAATCATGTTATCAAAACTACTGCAACAAGTGAACACATGAATGAAAAGAGAAATATACCAAGTTTTTTTTCTTCCGTTACAAATATTGGATGTGTGACCCTTTTGTTACACAGCATATGTCCAATCAATAATTCAGTTCGTCCCATACATTTTGTAGCCATACTCTATCAATGGTTTGTAATGCTGCACAAATGCTTACTTGTCATCTTCTACTATTTGTTATATCAATTGTCAATTTTAATTGCTTGAAATTTAATTATTTTTTTTAAATTTTCCACGCCTTTTTCTGAGGCATTCCAAGTTCACAGGCGACCATTCTAATAGGTGAAAACTCTTTGTCATTGTTGCCATGTTTGAATTTTTAATCTTAGCAACCTTGAATGTGCTGTTGATTATTAATGGGGGGACTTGGTATATTTCTTTTTACATTCATGTATCACCTGTTGTGATATGTGCAGTGGTATAGATAATAATTTTTTAAACTGGGGGTCCATTTTTTGTGCTCATCCTGTTTATATTTATTCATTCATATAGTTTCATTTGAACTTGTAGGAGTTTTAAACATTCTAGAAAGTAGAATAATATGTAAAACTGTGATTGGTTCTATGTTTTAAAATTTTATTACAATTACAAAGATAATTTTGAATGCTAAAAAAATACATCTAATATGGGTTTTCTTGCTGTTTAGGGAAGGTTTTCGTTTTTCAAGTCAAGAAGCTCAGTCTAGCTTTGGGGACGATCGTTTGCTGGTTGAAAAATTTGTTGATAATCCCAGGCATATAGAAATACAGGTATTAATACTTAGAGGTTCAATTTTAATTCAAATGAAATCGCAGACTAACCAAATCCTTTTTCTTCATTACATGTATTTAATTATTATATAAAGTTTAGCTTTTCAGAATTGCTTGTAGTTTACAATGTCAAGTAGTTCTTCCAAAAATCAGCTTGATAAACTGAACTTCCTCTTATACTCTTGAGAGATGAATAACATCTATGCACATGCATAATTTTTTTTTTCTGTCTACATACATCCACAATGAATTGTAGTTGGCCTCTAGTTGAAAAAGTGAAACTAGTGTTCTTGAATTTTAATATTTTTGCAAAATGACAGAATTAACAACGATATTGCATTAAACTTTACTTAAAGCTTGATTATATCCAGCTCGCCTACAAAAAGTGTGATGGATTCTGAATTCAGAAATGGATCATCAATAATTAATTGCAAAGCTTTTATGTAACTTTTTTTAAATTTCTTTATATAATTGTTGAAATTTGGCTTAATTCATGTATGATTTTAGGAGATAGCTATTTTATAAGAGTTTTTTTTTTTTTTTTTGGACGACCAAATCAAAAATTATTTTGGTTCATTTAAAAAAAATTCTGTAATTTTATTAAATAAGAATTTTACATCAAGTGTTAAGAAAGAATTGCTCCTTAAACTGAAATGAAGGAAGTATGAAACTGCACTGGTTTGATATTTGTAGAATTTAATAATTTTCTGGCCTTTTAAATATTTTGTTATATAGTAACAAATTTCATAAAATAAGGAAGTTTTTTTTAAAGAGAATTTAAGTAATTATATAATAAATCTGTGAAGTCAATTTAAATTAAAAATTTAATTTCCTCTTAAAAAGATTCTAATGAAAAAATATATAAGATCTGATATATATATATATATATAGAGCAAAATTTAGATTCTGTTTTAACTTTATTGGTTTGGGAAATCTATTTGTATAAATAGTTTTTTTATCATAAGGAAGAAATTACCTTTATTGTTTTTATTTTGATTTTAAGGTTCTATGTGACAAATATGGAAATGGTATCTACCTTAATGAAAGAGAATGCTCAATTCAAAGAAGAAACCAAAAAGTGATAGAAGAAGCTCCAAGGTGAAAAATCAATGTTAAGGCACAATATGTTTCTGAAAAAAAATTCAGGCTAATGCATATTAATTAATACATAGATTATGCATGTTAACTTGTAATTATTTTGTTTTAATGAATATCAATAACTGTTTCAAAATTAATCATGAAAAATTTTAGAACTTTATTATTTTTACAAACTTTTTTTATTAAAAATTTAAAAAATTTTTAAAAATCTTTTTTCTAGTAACTTTTTTTTAAATTTTTTTTTCAACAATTATTATATTTTATTCTATTGCTTACAGCAGTGCTCCGCAACCTTTTTATCGCTGGTGGCCAGTCAACGTTTGATAATTTTACCACGGTCCGCTTGTGATGATCCCCCTGGGTCACACCTTGAACACCAAGATTAATTTGAGGCAAAGAACCACTAAGAGCCATTTTGAATAATAATAATATTTATTATTATACTTTTCTCAAAAAAATCTCTGATAACATATAATAAGATAATGTTACGTCTCTTAAAGGGATTTGCCTTTATATTAAATTAAATTACTAAGAATGCAATCAATTAATAATCAAGCTCAAACTCAAGTAAGGTTTACCGAAATAGGAGATCCAAGAAATACACGCGCGTATTCGAATTCTTAACTTTCATTAACTTTAACTAAGTCGCTTAAACTGACGCTTATTTTAAGCGTACGTGAATTATATTTACCGCTGGCTTATATCAGCTTTCTGGTATGTCTCGCAGCACGACGTCTTCACGAATCTAATCTCCTTGAATCTTCTAGTAATGCATTTAAAGATACTGACTCAATAGCCTACCATCATCTCTCTTGCTATCTCACAACGCTCGACCTAAATACCTTATCTAATTTAAATATCCCGTACATCTTTTTGGAGTTGATTGGAAATATGCGCGAATTTATAATCCCCAAAAAGACACCTAAGAAGATTAGTGGAAAGGTTCCGTACAGATTTGTCACACGCTGAGGGTGGGACACGTTGATTGTTTATATTTTAGATTTTGATTTAACAATTTTAATTTAGTTACATTAAATATGCCTTCAGAATAAAATATAGTTACACCCAAATGAATAAAAGTTATTTAATGTGGAATATAAAGTGATTTCTGTGGAAAGTTGCGCAAATCCGAGAGAAATGCACCACTTTAAATAAAATGGCAATAGTTTAGTGTTCTTTAGGCGGCCCAGCACCATTTGATCCACGGACTGGGGGTTGCGGATCACTGGTTTACAGTGCAGTAAAAAAACCTTGAAAGGACTAAAATATTACATCCTGTTTTTATTTAAAGCATTAACTGATTAAATAATTAAGCTTATGAGTTGAATTTGTTATCATCAGTCATGTTTTTCATAATCTCCATAACTATTTACATAATATAATTATGTAAATAAATTTTATGTGCAGCACATTTGTCGATGAAAAACTAAGGAAAGCAATGGGAGATCAGGCAGTAGCCCTTGCTCAGGCTGTTGGCTATGATTCCGCTGGTAATAACCTTTTATTTATTTTACTTAAAACACCTTATTTCTCTTCTGTATATGCAGGACAACTTTTCAAGTATTTTATATTAGAATTAAAAAAAATCAACTTTGAAAATTTTATGAACATTATATGAGATTGATTTTACTAAGTAATGTATATTTATGCTTTGAAAATATATATGTAAAATTTTTAATATAAAAACTTTAAATTATTTTACTGAAGAAAAACCTATTATTTTTTATTGATTAATAGAACTCTTAATTAGTTTAATACAGTTAACGTATAAAACTTTCTGCAATCTGTTTACTCTGTTATTATAACACTGTGAAACATTACATCCTATTAAGAAACAAGGAAGTAAAAAGAAAGTTATGACTTGCCATCATGAAAAAGAATTGGTTGAATGATAGAATTTATTCACTTTGAAAGTAATAGATGTGTCACTTCCTCATAAAGTAGATTAATGCTCACTGGATTGAAATATTAATGAAGGATGGATATCAAACTTCTCTTTAAGAAGCATAATTATCATATTCTATTTTCTGTGAAGATGTTTTAAAAGTTTATTTGTCTTTCCTGTCATCTGATTTCAATGTTTTATTTTGTATTTTAAGTGTAGACTTATTTAATGCCACATCTCTCTGATATTGACTGATTTTTTTTAAATTCTTTGAAACTTGAATGTGTTATTTTTTAGTCTGAATCGTAGAATTTTAATTTTTTTTCTTAAAAATTTTTGTTTTATTATTATTAAATTTGTTAGTCTGTCTAACTTTTATTTTAGTCTTCAGTTCTTTTTTGCAATTGAAGTCTTGTACATTTTATTATTTTATAAGAATTCTGAATTGATTTTGTGATAGTCTACCTTATTATTGATTTTCTAAATTTTTTTATAATAATGAAGCCCAGTAGCTGAGTGGTAGCATTAAAATTAATAGTTTTAAATCTCACATTCAAAAAATTGCTAAAAACTTCTTTATACTAACCTTATACTAACAATGTAAATATGTTAAACCTTCATGACTATAATCCTAATATTACCACTAAAAGACTGAGAATACTTGATTCATATAATCCACCATAATTTTTAATTTAATTGTGCAATTTTTATTTATTGCATATTTAGATTCCTAAATCTGTAACTTTAAATTTTTTTGTATCTGTATCTCTCGCTACTGAACACTTACTAAACTAAAATTGCATTAAACACGAGTGACAGTGCCACAGGCGCTTCTACCCAGTAGGATGGGTAAAAAAGAGAAACCATGAATGAAAAAATAAGAAAATCTGGACGATCCCCCACAAGCGGGGAGGAATGGCGTAACCCCAAGCCAGGCAGACATGCCGGTGGGTTCGGATAGAGGAAGCCCTACTGAATAAGCCTTGCCCTCTCTATCATGTACTACTTTACTAGACTTTTGAGGAGCCAATGAGAGTCAATTTCCCCACTTGCCAGAGATCCAATCCAAAAGTAACCACTCGACTCTCTCCCATGTACCCAAAATTTCCCACTCAAATTGAACTTTTCGAATAATTGGCTCAACCAATCACACACAGAAACCTCCTTCTCCCAGCGTAAAAATGAACACTGTCAACTCCACATCTATCTCCAGATATGGGATTGAGGGCTGGAAGTAGTCCGTATGCTCAGTTATAGCACCATAGGCTGAGTTTTAGCATATCATGCTACCACGCTACAGGTCTAGGGTTCAAACTCCATGCTGGGCAAGGTCAACTCAGCCTTTCATCCCTTCAGTGGGTCGATAAATGAGTACTAGGTTTGTTTGGAAACTAAACATTGGGAGTTTCATGTTAGACTGATCACCTGACTGGAACATCTGATAATGCATCTCAGTGTCATAGGTCATGAAAACTGAAATGGGCTCAGTAAGACTTAGCTCTGATGGGTTGTTGGGCCTTAGTTAAATTTTATTTATTAGAATGTCGAATTCAAATAACTATTACCTGCATTTTATCTTTTTTTACATATGCTTTGTTTTGATTATAGTACATTAATTTGTTTTGAATTATTTTTTCTATAATATGTAGTGGTAGGTACTTTATATATTTATTTAATGAGTCAAAATTTGATATTATGCTAAAATGCCTATTTTTCATAGGAACTGTTGAGTTTCTTGTTGATTCAAAGAAGAATTTTTATTTCCTTGAAATGAATACAAGGTTACAGGTATGTTATTGCAATTATAATGTATGTAGCAGATTAGGAAACTAATTTGATATCAGAGTGCTACACACGAAACAGTGCTTGTTGTCGTGATATGGAATCCAAGTCTAGCTAGACTAGTCCAACTAGTCTAGCTGTGACAAATCGTCAGGAAAATTATTTTAAAGATCTGTTTTGAAATATATTTCAAAGAATATAGGAATAGATTGAAAATTTCCTATAACAATCAATAATTAATATGAATATAATATAATAAAAATCATATAATATAATAGTATTATATAGTTATATTTTGCATAAAATAATTGCATAATGTACATTAAAATGAATCAATATTGAATATTAATTAATAATTACTTTTTATTTGTAATAATCCAAAAAAACTGCAAGTTCCTTTAATGAATTTAATCGAACAAGGAACGTTTAAAAATACTTTATTTTAAAGTAAAATAAAGTGGAAAAGTTTGATTTGTAGCAATAATTAAAAGCGCAGCCCTCATATTCTTTTTTAAAAAATACCTTGGTACTCACCAATGATATTAGAAATATCCACATTCAAAAATAGCACAAAATACAACAGAAAACTGAACTAGTAACTTGAGAATTATTGCAATAAAAATGGAAAGCGAATTAAAATCATCTAACTAATAGGGTGAAAAAACAAAAGTTAACTGTAAAAAAACATCATCCTCATGGCATTACCACACAATAAAAATATCAAGGTAACTACGTTGTAATGTTATCACCCATCTTGGCGAACATAAACAACTTGGCATGTAGCACTCCAATATCAAATCAGCACCCAACTGAGATCAAATAATTTTTTTAAAAATGTTTTTTATATAAAATAATTTTTTGCTTATAATTTGAATATTTAGGTGGAACATCCTATAACTGAATGCATTACAGGTGTTGATTTGGTTCAACAAATGATACGAGTAGCTAAAGGTAAATTTTATAATAGTTTTTATGAATATATTGTATATTACAAATAATTATAGGGAAAATATTTGGGACTATGTTTTCAAAATAATAAGTGTCCAAAATTGTTTTGTTTTGGCCCATCGATAGCTCTGTTTAAAATTAACTTGATTCAACTCAATCAGTGACTCAGTGGACTGTATTTTAACTCTATTTATTACAACGGCTCTTCGCCATGTTGTTTACACTCTCACTCGTAGCGTGGGCACACCCCAAGCTCACTTCGTGGCATTTGCGAAGTGATGTAAATACAACAAGTGGCAAGGCGCTCTCAACATACCGCCCGCCTTGACAAATTTTAAGAAAATTTTCAACAAACAATAAAACAATTACAAATACTTGATACAGTTTTTTCACAAAAAAAAACATAGTACAATACATTTCTACACACACTTATACAATAAAGATCAAGATACGGTTAAAGAATCAATTACAATTAAAAGGCAATTTAACAAGTTTATTAACAGGTCGTTTATATACACCTTTACCCGTTTTTAACGTTACTACTCTAGTTATGTCATCTGTGCCTGGATGAACTTCTATTATTTTGGCAAGATTCCAGTTAAGTAATTTTGAATCATCTTCACCTTTAACCAAAACCACTTCATTAACCTTAAATTTTTGGTTGCCTTTATACCATTTAGATCTCGATTGAAGACGATTTAAATAATCTGAAGTCCATCGAATCTAAAATATTTGAGTCATTCTTTGGACTAATTCCCATCTACGGAGCCTATTCATAGGAACTCCTTCAAAATCTGGATCCGGCAAATATGTTAATGGGAAGTCAATTAAAAAATGAGCTGGAGTTAGAGCAAATTTATCGTTGAGATCTTCAGAGAGAGGGCATAGAGGTCGTGAATTTAAAACGGCCTCCACTTGTGTGACAAGTGTAAAAAATTCTTCATGAGTAAGAATATTATTTCCCACAACCCTTTTAAGGTGACTCTTTAAAGATTTAACTCCAGCTTCCCACAAGCCTCCAAAATGAGGAGTGGCAGGAGGATTAAAATGCCATTGAATACTCTCAGAAGCAAGAAAAGCCTCAAATTTTTGCGAACTTTCCTTTTTAAATAGCCCTTTTTTAAAATTTTACGAAACTCATTGTCGGCTCTTACAAAGTTAGTTCCATTATCACTAAAAATATCGCTTGGTCTACCTCTACAAGAGAAGTCTTTTTAATGAACCAATAAATGCTTCAGTACTCACAATTTCTAAATGAATGGCTTTAACAACAAAACATACAAAAATACAAATATAACATTTATACACTTTTTTCGCTCTACGTGAAATTCATTTTATAAGGAAAGGACCACAGAAATCCAATCCTACCTTGCTAAACACTCTGGCATTAGGTCAATCGGCCATCCTTTGGTTTTTCCTCCTTCCTTAAAACGTTGAATATGCATTGCTTAATTATGCCTTGGATCTGCCTTTTACAACCCAAAATCTGGTTCTTATGTTTTCCAAAGTAGCCTCAGTACCTGTATGCAAATAAAGAACATGATAATGTTTAATTATTAAATCACAAATAGAGTGGTTGTTAGGGATTAGAATAGGATGTTTTTGTTGTGTAGGTAGATAGGAATGTCTCAGTCTTCCACCCATACACAGTATTTTCCTTTTGTCTAAAAAGGGAGACAAAGTTAATAAATTACTGGAAACTGGTAATGGTTGTCTCCTTTCAAGGCACCAAATTTCCTTTGCAAAAGATACAGATTGTACATTTCGTACTAAGCAAATTAAGGCTGTAGACAATTCAGCTACAGTTAAACTGCCAGTTGTTAGCTGTAGTGGATTTCTCGCATTCTCCTTGAAACGCACACACCATGCAAGAGTTCTTTGTAGTTTCAAAAATGAAGAACACTTATCAATGATGGGAAGAATCTCTCTATTTTGCACTAAGAAGCACATAGACTCTTGATTATCTTTTAACTCTCGTTGGTAATGTTCACAGTTATGCATCTCGTCAACGTATCGAGGGAAATTCACTGAAGACACTTCGAGGAAAGCAGGCCCAAACCACCACAATTCACTTCGTTGAATTTTCTCTGGATCGAGTCCTCTTGAAATGACATCAGCAGGATTTTGTTCCGAAGGAACATGATGCCATTTATTCAATTCTGTCAATTGTTGGATAATAACTACTCGATTGGCTATAACCGTCTTTAAGTTTCGCGACTCGTTTTTCATCCACGATAGCACTATTGTGGAATCGGTCCAAAAGAAGACTGAGGTAATATCCATTCTTAATGCTCGTTTCACTTTATGCATCAATTTTGCGAGTAGAACTGCACTACATAATTCTAAGCGAGGCATGGTTACCTGCTTAATTGGCGACACAAGAGATTTACTCGTAACGAGCTTTACTTTTATTTCTCCATCTAGATTGATTGATCTAGCGTAAATTGCCGCACCATATGCCCTTTCTGATGCGTCACAGAAGCCATGAAGCTCAATTACTTCAGCGTTTGGAATTACTATGCACCTTTCAATGTTAATGCCATTTAAAGCCACTAGCGATCTCACAAATTCTTTCCACTCACTAGCTTCTTTCTCGGGAAGCCTTTCACTCCAATCAATTTGAAGTGTCCACAATTGCTGCGTGAAGATTTTTGCCTTGGTGATCACTGGACCCAACAATCCTAAAGGGTCAAAGAGTCAGGCGATAATCGACAGGACTGATCTTTTAGTAGAATGAGCATTTTGCTCTATTTCTACCTTGAAATTAAAACAATCAGTTTTAGATTTCCAGGCAATGCCTAAGGTTCTAATCTCCTCCGTAGATGCAAAATCATACCCCTTCTCTGTAGTTGGGATTAGTTCGGATGTATTTCCACACCATTTATGCAAGGACATCTGAGCAGTTTGTAGTATGTCAATGAGTTGATGTTGCAAAGTTTTTGCAACCTCCAATGAGTTTGCTCCACTCAAAACATCATCCATGTAGAAATCATCACACAGGACTGATGCTGCTAAAGGAAAGTTCTCTCCCTCGTCAATAGAAATTTGTTTTAGAGTTCGCATAGCTAGAAACGGAGCACTAGCCATTCCATATGTGACAGTATTGAGTTGGTGCACCTTTACGGGTTTGTTAACGTCCCCTTTCCACAAAATTCTTTGAAGTGGCCGTTGAGTTACATCGACATCAATCATGAGATACATCTGACTAATATCTGCCGTGAATGCATAAATGTGCTTTCTAAATCTCACTAACAAGGGGAAAAAGGTCGTCCTGAATGACTCCGCCGTTGTATTGAATGGAATTCAACGACTTTCCATTAGCAGTCAAAGCGGATGCGTTAAATACTGTACGCAATTTTGTAATGCTCTTTTGAGGCCTGTATATACCATGGTGAGGCATATAATAAGTATATTCAGGTTCTACACTCTCCTTTATCTCAGTCATATGACCTAACTCTTCGTATTCTTTCAAAAAATCACGGTACAATTTTTGGTAATCCTGGTCTCTAGACAAGCGAGTCCACAGCGATTCAAGTCTCTTTAGATCAATAACCTTCAAGTTGCCTAAACACGACCAATGCTCTTTAAAGGGAATAGAAACTATATAATTTTCGGACTCATCCCTCTTATGCGTCTGGGCATAATGCTCCTCACAAACAGAATAAATTTTTAGGTAATTCATTATCTATCTCTTCAACTTCCCAAAATTTCCTCAAACTCGAATTAAGTTCTTCGGACCCACATTTTAAACTGCAAGAATGTAAATTTAGTTCATCCTCTACACTACCTCCTACTATATATCCAAAGACTGAATCCTGTAAAATCAGGTTCGAATTTTTTACATTTATTTTTCCAGGTTTTATCACGTCATAAAAATACTCTGCACTTAACAAAATGTCAATTTTTCCCGGAATTTTGAAATTTGGATCCACAAGTCTAACTGACTCTGGAATCTGCACATGCGCATCAATAAATTTATTTGGTATAAGATCAGTTATCTTTTGAACTACTAACATCAAAATATTTCTTAAAACTTTTACTTTCATTCGCAATGCTTGCCTTTACTCCGCGATTAACTGTCAATGAGGTATTATTTATGTACGAAATGGATTGATTTTTTCACCTTTAGTTGTAACCTTGTAAGCATTCATTACTGATTAAATTTATTTGTGAGCCAACATCAAGTAAACATCTCACTTTCTGCCATTGTGAATATTTATCCTTAATCAAGCATAGTACCTAAGATAACGTTCTTTTTATTTTCCACTAGATTAGTAGAAACGAAACCTTGACACCCTACTTGAGGAGAAACAGACCAGCTGCATTCTCCACCTGGGTGCGACTTATTTACGACTTCGGGGTTGTCTGGAAAACTTCTCTTCTCCCCACCTGACGAAACATTCTTTAGCTCTTTCGGGAAATGTATTAGTTTGTTATGAGGCTTGCCACAAAAACAATTTTGAAAGGAACACCTTTTAACACTGCAGTCGGGTGACAAGCATTTAAAACACGCATTTTTATTTTTCACTACGTTAACGCGCTCTTGAACCGAAAGTCTCTTAAACTGAGGGCATGTATATAATGGATGATTTTCATTTCTTAAACATAAGTCACAATTTTTATTTTTCTCTTCATTGAGAAATACTTTGGGAGCGGTTTTAAAGGGCTTAAGTTTGCTATACTTATGATCTTTTCTCGTCTCATTTACGGGCTTACCACTCGAAGTGAAATATAAATCACACTCTTTACCCAATTGTAACGGTCTAAACCAATCTATGGATTGTCTAATATTAATATGAGCCGCCGTTTCCCTATCTAATGTTTGAAACATTTTATCTGATATAATGAGTTCTTTAAGAGTGTCAAAATCTGTTACTTTCCTCAGTTTTAAATAGTAATCAAAATTCGTAGTTACACGCAAAGCAAATTGCACATGCGTTTCGTTTTCTCTACAGGCATTTCTAAAATTTTCTAGCACTGCTTGTGCTGTGGGTTCAAACTCTCTTAAAACAATTGCTTTAGTTTCCTCATAATTATTTAACTCTTTGTCGGTTATATAAGTTAAAATATTCGAAGCTCTTACCCCCACTCTCCTAATAAATTTAACAGAATCTCTGCCTTAAACTTTTCCGGATAATCCGGACTCATGACATTTTTTGTTATTGTAAGCTCTGTAAAGACGCTCAATATTGAAAATAAAAAAACTAAGTACCCCCACTCTTCCGATTTACTCGGCACTTTAATTGTAAGTGTTCTCACACTTTTAATGAAAACATCAATAGACGTTTCAGTTTCACATTTGTTGAAAGAAGTTTCGCTTTTACTTGTATTAGTTCTTAGTTGTGCTAATTCTAACTCTGCTTTAACTCTCTCCAACTTAAGACGTTCTAGTTCTAATTGACTGTTATGCTCAGATTCTTGGGTTTTAGTTTCTTCTAATAACTTCTATCACGGTTTTCACAAACTCATAATCTTCTTTAAACACATTGCTCTCCTCAATTAACCATTTTAAATCAACCCTTTTTGCCTCCCTTGGCACAGTTGGTCCTCAGCAACTAGCTTCGGCTCATCCTTCTTTAATTTTACAACTATCGACATTTTGCTCGAACAACTCTACAGACTTTCTCAAGAAGATAATACTAGACTCAAACGACTGTAAACTCACTGATACTAAAATTAACTTCAACTTAAGGAATTAATTACTATGCACTCAATATTCAATTAACGCTCAATCTTCACACACAATATTCAATAACTAAATCTCCACACACAATATTCAATAACTAAATCTCAACACAATACTCAATAACTAAATCTCAACACAATACTCAATAACTAAATCTCAACACAATACTCAAGAATAAACTATCCACACAATACTCAAAGAGAATTAACTATTCACATAATACTCATAGCATCAACTATTCACAATGCAAAAAACATTAATAATTCACAAAACACTCAAGAATTTAGCTACTCGCAATACTCAAAGAATGAACTATTCACACAATACTCAAAAATAAACAATTCACACAATACTCAAAAATAAATTATTCAAACAATACTCAAAAATAAACTATTCACACAATAGTCAAAGAATTAATTATCCGCACAATACTCAAAGCGTAATTTGCTTAATCTCAAAGGAACAAGTTTGCTCTCACCTCTTTCCGAGGACTGCTTTCACCAGAGACCATCACCAATTTTCGAATCCTCATATCACTTAATACAATTCTCAATAATATTAATCATCATCACATACTAATATTTTGCCAGGTTCTCCGGCTCGACGAACCATGTTTTGGCCCATGGATAGCTCTGTTTAAAATTAACTTGATTCAACTCAATCAGTGACTCAGTGGACTGTATTTTAACTCTATTTATTACAATGGCTCTTCGCCATGTTGTTTACACTCTCTCTCGTAGCGTGGGCACACCCCAAGCTCACTTTGTTTTCGCAGCATTTGTGAAGCGATGTAAATACAACAAGTGGCAACTCTCAACATGCTTCATTAATGTTATCTAATATATTTAAATTAATTTTGTTTTAACAATTTTTTATTATTTGAACAAACTTTGTTTATACTTTTGATAATTACAGAACTCATTTTGCTATACATACAGTACATGTGTATTTAGATGTTCCTTAGTATTTTATATATATCTGCTTTACATTCAATTATTCATATCATGCAAACGAGCATTTTTTATTCATTTTCACACTATTTGCCAGTAACATTAATATGAGCTTAGTCTTTTTTTCCCCCTTTACTGAAAGTAAATGTATTAAATTTATTTACAATATATATATATGCCTAGGATGTGTAATGAAAAATATTCATTAATAGTATATAATAAAATATTTTATATTGTTATTAATTTTTTTAATATTTTATGTTTTAGAAAGTGTAAACTTTTTGGTTCTTCCCTATTTAAAAAAGGGGTTTTCTCATTATGAAATTTTGTAAGGGTCATCAGGTGTTAGTGGGAAATTATATATGTATGGTTTCATACTCTGATTTTCATTAGTATAGAGTACTGACTTGTTATTATAGTGCCCAATCTATTTTCTTGTCCGGTACTTTTGCGACGGTAATTCTACGTGCGACTGGAGGCAATGACATGTCTTATTTCATAATGTTTGGATTTCACCATAAATTGGTCCATTTTGTGTTTGAAATATTATCAAGATGATACAAAGTAATACTTATTGTTGAAAGTAAAAGGATTGTGTGTAGAGCCTGCATTTTATTGTGTCTTGTGTACCCAATAATAGTCTTAAGTAAATTATTTTATGTTATCAATGATATTAACTAATGTGTGTGTGGTGGACTTGTATTTCTTTTTGATACTGGTACATGGTAGCATACATCAACTTTGCTGCATATCTTGCCAAAAATCGGTTGTTGCGGAAGAATGCAAATTAATTTATCTGTATTCATATTGAACAAAGGAATTTTCTTGTGTTTTTAAATTTATTTTAATTATAGTCCTTTATTTGTCCATTGACATGTAGAATTAAATACTATTCTGATATAAATTTTTCAATGTTTGATTTGTGCTTTTGCAAATGAAAAGGTTTTAAAAGTTATTGAACACTTCCCAATCTAGATACCTTTCTTTCATTTGTGACTCTAAAAATTGCATTTTGAAAGTATTCATTTGTGGTGTTTTCCAGAGCAATTATTGTGTATTGAAAGGGAGCGTACTATAATAGTGTATTTAATTATATTAGTATAAATGTGTATTTAATTTTTTATTATGTTAGAATGATTTTGTTCGTTTACTTTTCATAAATTAATAATTATCTTAAATAATGTTTTGTTTTCGACTTTTCAATATGCTCGCGCCCTCCTCGGAGAAGTATAATAAATTATTTTTGTGGAATTAGGAGATTATATGTCAGTAACACTTGGTTATAAAACTTAATTTATATATAACATGTTTAGCTATAATTACTTGCAATTATAACTATTATATCTTGTGAATCAGTTTTAATTAATAAAAGATTGCTTAGAAAAAAAAAAGTTAGATCAGTATACATAATTCCAGCCAAACTGGCTCCAGTCATCTTGGTAACCCAAAACTGATAATTCCTTTCGAAGATGACAAATTGCATCATTTGATAATATTTTTCTTGGCAAAAATGGTCAACTGGGATTTAAAACATGTATTGTTAAAACAATATTAGTAATTTGGGATTGACCTACATTTAAAATTACATTGACTCTGCCTTCACTTTGCTACAAAATGAGATGTTGGTTGATGTATCTTGCTAGGATTTCATGTAGAGCCACTTTTAATAAGGAAGTACTATTCCTTCACAATATAATACACCCAATTCTTTTATTTTTTACACGGTAGATACATTCCTTAGAAAACCATGCAAAAAAAAATACATGCAACCTATGGTAAATTTAGAAATATATTCCACAACTTTAAAAAATTGTGTAAGACAAAAATTCTCTAAGTATTTTTTCAAAACCCATGCAAAAAAAGTAATAGTAAAAGCCATATTGCAAATTGATAAAATAATTCATTTTTATTAAAAAGAAATTTTTAATTAGTGTACAGTGAAAATTCAGTCTATAAATAAAAATTCAATTTGAAATAAAACTACAAACTAACAACTATCCCTAGCTACCGAATAGCAAGTGTGCACATTCATTTTTATTACCAAAAAAAATTAAAATTAGTGTACAGGGAAAATTCAGTCTATAAGTACATACAAAATATAAAAATTCAATTTGAAATAAAACTACAAACTAACAACTATCCATCACTACTGGATAACAACTGTGCACATTTATTACGAGCTGGATCAAAGATGCTATCATCAGTAGATATGTCTAACACTACTGTCAGTTTTGATTCAAACGAAGAATTTCGTTTGTTATGAATGGACTGTTGGTTTTTTTTTGTTATAAAATTTGTTATTAAAGGCTGTTTTCCCCCCCTCAAGTTGCTTATACAATTCTTTTTAGCCTGCTACTCAAAGCATAAGATTACACTGAAATTTTAATGTGCACTCTGTCAGGATCATGAGTAAAAAAACATTCCATATTTGTTGCAAATTTCAAGTCCTTGTGCAATTAAATCAGCTGTTTAATAGCTGAACTTTGTTCTTCAATTTTGTCTTTAAAGACTTTTTTGTTATCATAAACTGTCTTAAATTCTATCAAATTGTCCTCATCCTAAGGGACAAATCCCCAAATTTTTCTTGCAATTTGTGATAGAACAAAAAATTTGTGTCAAAAAAAAAATCATTAAATTTGTGTCCTGTGCCATTTCAAAATCATGTAAAAAAAGTGTTGTGTGTACGTGCATTTTTGTCACTTTATTTTCTCTTATTAAAATTTCGAACATTAACTGCATATTTTATATATTTAATGCTTTAAAAAAATTATTATTGTTTTGAAATGTAACTTATACTGTGATATATTTACTCCTTTAATTAGGTCATAAACTTAAAATAAAACAAGAGGATGTTGGCATAAATGGCTGGGCCATAGAATCTAGAGTATATGCAGAAGATCCATACAAGAATTTTGGTTTGCCCTCTGTTGGTCGATTATACAAATACATTGAGCCTACATATATACCAAATGTATTAACACTTTCTTTAAAACTGATTTTAAGTTAAATTTAAATGCAAATGGTTGTAAATATTAACTATTTATTTGCTTACAGGTTAGATGTGATAGTGGCATTCAGGAAGGCAGTGAAATAAGTATTTTCTATGATCCTATGATATGCAAGGTGAGAATCAAATAAACTGTTTTCAAAATTAATAAACATTTTAGTTATTCCGATAAGAAAAATTGAAATATTTTTATTTAAAAAATAGATTCTCTATTTTACCTCAGTTATTTTGTTTTGCAAGTTTTTTTGAGAAAACAAGAGATAATTAACATTATGAAAAATGAGCAATATTTATATATATTTTTATTTATTTGAGATTTTCTTGTATTTGATTTTTGTCCTTATATTTTAAGATGTCTTTATTCTTTGAAATTTAAGAAACAGAAAATAAAAGTTCAGTAAATAAACATAATTGTTGACCTTTGAACTTTAAGACATTGTACCTTTTGAAATTTTTTGTTTTACATTTATAAGGATATCTCATATATTTCTGTTTTAAGTCTGCCTATTTTTAATGGGATCATTTCATTTTTAGTTAAATTGCTTTTCATTGATTTTAAAGAAAGATTAATATCATTAGTTTTTTCATAACAAATATGTAAATATGTTCTGTAAAAAATGTGTTTTATATGTTACCTTCTTTCTCATAGCAAAAAATACTTTATGGGTATGTTGATTTTCAATTGTAATTTTTCATGCATGTATTTCAATTCTTTTAGTTTTTGTGTGTAAGAATTGTTTTTAAAATGATCCATTTTTCGAAAGAATTATTTTTTGCTTTAGTCATATTTTTTTTAATGATTACCACTCATTAATGTCTGTATAAATCTTTATATCTTTTGTCCATGTGCATAATTTTATTGGCATTTTTTGTTTTATAACTTTTTAAGTTATTAAAAACAACTAAAGAAATATTTTCATTTAAAAAAAGGAACTTATTTTATATCAGAATGCTGTGCACCAATCTGTGCTTTTTGTCGGGTGTTATCGAATCCAAGGTGGCAGCCTAGCGGTAACAAATCGCCAGGAAAAATGATTTTAAAGAACTACAATGAAATATATTTCAAATAAAGAATATAAAAATATTGTAAATAACCAATATATCAGTCATTAAGTAATATGAATATAACATGTTTATATATATTTATAATTATATAATATGTATTGAAATTAATCATGGATATATCAATAATTGTGCTGATAACTTGCAATATTCTAAAAACTACGAGCTCCTGTAATGAATTTCATCAAACAAGGAATGTTTAAAAATGCATTATTTAAAAGTAAAATGAAGTAGTAATGTGCAATCTGCAGCAATAATTAAAAACACAGTCCTCATAGTCTTTAAAAAAATTTCCTGGTACTTACCAATGATATTAAAAGTATCCATATTCAAAAATAACACAATACAACAGAAGTCTAAAGCAGTAGTGTTTGTGTGTGAAGAATAATTGCAATGAAAAAGGTTAAATTTTAAAAAAAAAATCTATAATTAAAATCATCTGAGATTAATAGGGTTACCATGGGGAAAAACCCCCAATAAAAATTAAGAATAATTTGTATCATCTCAATTGCCACACAATAAAAAAAAAGTTAACCATATTGTAATGTTATCGTTTGGTGAACATAAACAACAACTTAGCACGTAGCACTTCAATATCAAATTAGCATCAATAAATTCTATGATACAACTAAAATATAAGCAGATTTATGACAAAATTGTTAGTGAGTTGATTTATGAAAAATGTGATACGCAATTTGTGTATATGTATTTCATTAGTAAAATGGAATATTTTAAAATTGTGACTTCAGATCCTGACAGCAGAGGAAGTGGGATTTATTAAGCATTGCAAGATGTAAGCAAATATATCTCGGAGCACCTTATTTATTTTACTTTCCCATCCTAAACATGCATTGAACTGAATGTCTGCACTAACATGGTGAAATAATTAACTAACAAAGCTGTATCCTGATGAAAAATTTTTATGCTCATTTTCATCCATTTAATAATTTATACATGAACTTTTTGATTTATGTCCATGCATGTTGACTCAAAACTTAAAAATATGTAGTTTGTGTTAATGTAATATATCGAATTCCTATTTGTTTATACTTTTTATAATAAAAAATATTTAATTTTAAATTTTGTTGCAATGATATGTATGATATCTTAGAAGCATGGTAGAATATATTTCCTTAATACTTTTTTGCTTCTTTGAAATGTTCTTTTTTTCATTTGATTGTACAAGTTATGTCTCAAAATATTCAAAGCTTATTAAGATGAATTGAATTTCATTAATATAATTGTTTTGTGATACACTAGAACTGAAAGAGAAATTGAATGTTTATATTTGTTGATGGAATTATGACAAAGGCTAAATTCTAGAATATACCTGTTGGTTGTGTATGTTGTTTTAGATTTTAGTTTCATTTAATTTTGCAATTAAAAGTTTTGAGACAGAAATTATGCTTAAAATTTGGATAGTCTTTAAATCTAATGCTAAAACGCTTTGAAAGGAATGTTTCATAATCACTTGATTTAACACTTCGATAAAATATTAGGGAAAGTAAATTTTTGTTTTAAACATATATAAATTGTTGACAATCCAAGCTATTATTTTTTTATTCATCTTTAAGTTTTTATCTACTGAATAAACTAAATGTATTTTTCTCTTAAATTACGGGAAAATAAAAACTAATATGACATTCACTTTATGCGTTTAAGTAAATTATAATTCTTAAAGCTGTGATATAGTGTAGATTAAAAAATTTTAGTCCAAAATATGATTGAAATAACTTTAGGAAATTCCATTCTTTTTGTAAATTAATTTTTGTATTTTTACTTTATAGTTAATTACATATGGCCCAACAAGAGATACAGCCATCTGTACTATGATTAATGCTTTGGATGCTTATGTTATTCGAGGTAACCAAAATGCATTTCATGTTTAAAGCAATAGAAATTACATTGGATACATTAATATTTACATTTTTCAATTCCTACTATTAGCTCACACACTCTATATATATTTATCTTGGTGGAATTTTCAATTGTTAATAAAATACATTTGAAATCGCTCAGTTGAGCTGAGTATTTTGGATGACAATACAGTAATTTAATGTAAATTAATGGATTAAAACTAATTATTTAAAGAATTATACAAATACAGCCACGTTGACATCCTTTTTGGCGACTTGTGTCAAAACTTGAAAAGGTTTTTTTCTCACATTTTAAAGCTCTCATTTGAGCTGAAATTTTCTATACACTATTGTTTTTGGGTAAAAATACGATAATTTAATTAGAATTAATTGACTGAAACTAATTATTTAAAGAATTAACAGAGAGATACAGCCATGTTGGTTTCATTTTCAGCGATTTGGGTTAAAACTTTAAAAGTTTTTTTTTCTAATGTTTTAAAGCATTCGGTTGAACTGAAATTTTATAAAGACAATTGTTTTGGATGACAATACGATGCTTTAATGATAATGAATAAAAATGAATTACCACTTAATCTTTTGATTCTGTCCTATGTATATACATATTTATATTAATTGTAACTATTTAATAAATATAGCTAAAATAAAAAATTTCTTTGTTGATCTAAGTAGGAATTGACTTAAGATTTTTTTATATTACTTGTTTATTTAATTCATGCATTGAATTTTAATGGATTATTTCATTTCATCTGTGATTATTTTACTTAAATACACTCAATAAAAGTTTAAAAGATTTTTAATATATCTAACTATAAAAAGTACAAATTGTAATACAATTACAAAGGATGGGTGAATACACTAGCTAAGTTACATGATAATGAACTTGTAGCCAACATTATATTTCTGTAATTTTAGATTTTAGTCCTGGTACTATTGAAGATCTGTTGTGTAACAGGACCAATATGCATTAAATCTAATGCTCAAAATTCCCATGTTTGCTTGGTGTAAAAGTTTAGAAAATGGGATGCCAGCTCAGGTGCCATTCTTATCATTTGACCTTGATTCAAAATTATATTACTCATCGCCAATAGCCCAAGTTTTACTTTAAAATGACATTCAAAAACTATCAATGAAAAATGAAGAATAGCATATAAAATGATGAAAAATTTCCTGAAATCGATTGTTTGAATAAACTGTTTTTTAAATATCTTAATTATAAATTTATTAAAATATTAATTAGTTATACTGTCTACATTATTTTATTTACTTACATAGCTTTATCAAAAGTCAAATTTATTTTTTTAAAAAATAACAGCATTATTTTAGACATCTTTAATTTTTCTTTTAATCTCATCATTTCTCTGAAGTATATTTATATCCAAATAATTTAAATATATCAAGTTTAAAACTTACTTATTTAGATTATAGCTTCACAAGTCATAATAAGGTTAAATTTATGCTATTTGAATATTAAACTTATAGGATACCTTGATAATTTATATTTTTAATGGAATCACTTTATTCATATAAATGGTTCTGTGTGTGTGTTCAAACTTTTACCTCTTTTACGAATCTTATTGGTAAAAAGTTATAAATTATTTATAAGATGTTAATGAATTCAATACTTTTTCAGGAGTGAGTCATAATATTCCATTGCTAAGGGATATTATGACAGAAAAGAATTTTGTCGAAGGTAACCTGAGCACAAAGTACCTGAATGAAGTATATCCAGAAGGTTTCAATGGTGAGAAACTTGTAAATTTCAATTTGATACCAAAATTTCTGTTTTTAATATTGAACATTTTTAAAAATCTCAGATTGTTTTTATGTATAGCTGGCCAGATTACTCCTGTTCATATGCTTTAAAATAAACCCTCAGTTATCAAGTATATCTTGATATAATGTTCTCCAAAATATTCTGTGAAGAATAAATCATTAAAAGTTAAGAGATTGTGATATGATATACATCAGAGTCATGTATAATAAGAGTAGTAATCTATCTTAGCAGAAAGAAAAGATGTTGAAAACTCTCATTGTGATTGTCTGTTTAAAAATTTGTATTGAATCCACAAATTGATAATTTTCATTCTTTTTTTTTAAAAAAAAAAGGGGGGATTATTGCTAGTGTATTGTGCCTTGTCATTTGAATTGGTAGATGAAAGAACATGAAAACAGTAAAAAAATTGGAAATTATCACTTTTTGCATTATTTTCAAACATTTGCTAAGTAATATACATACCCATAAAAAATTATTAAAAAATCTTGAATCTTTTGCTTAGGATAAGAATTGTAAGCCTGAGAAATTTTATTTGATAGCTAGATCGTAAAAAAACAACAACAAATAATTAAATTGTAGTTATTAATCTTTGAAATTTAATTTTTAAAAATCATCAATAAATTTCAAAAATCGCTTTCTAGTGCCCCTATTACTCATAATTTCAGTACATTAAATATTATGTTGCCCATGCACACAGGCTAATACAAATCATTCCTTTTATGAATATCAATATTTAATTGTATATTCTAACAACTTTCTCTTCATCTAAACACAAGTTTTTCATCCCAATTGTGATTTGATACTGATGTTTGATTTCAAAAATAATTTTGAAGGAAATAAAGTTATAAACTTCTAAAAATCTCTTGTGATAAGTGTTAAATGCTGTTTTAATGTTTTGTCATCATTTAAAATAAATATATTGTACTGTAAAAACTGTGTTTTAAAACTTCGGGATAACTTGAACTATATATGGAAGTAATATCTTTTTGTGAACATCTTGTGTCATGCTAAGAACCACTGCTGCAAAGTATCCAATTACTTTATAATCAATTGATACAAATGTTTGAAATATGGACCATTTTTTTATTTAATCACCATTTTCTCTCTCTTTCTCTGTTGCTTATGGTGTAGAATTTCAGTGAATAAGCATTTGACTGTGGGGGAGAACTCTTGGCCACTGCATCTAAAAGCTGTGGTGATGTAATCGTCAAGATTCAAAATAAAGCCCTCAGTCTTATTGCGTCTTCCACTCCCATTACTGCTCTTGAAATACTGACAAATATCGAGCCCCTGGGCTTTAGGCAAGAAAAGCAACTACTTAAGCAATTTGAAAAAGGCATAAGATTACCTCTCCTGCACTAGCAATAATATATTCCCCCTCCAAGACGACTTAAATCACACCATTCTTTCTATTCAAGATCTGAGGACCTACTGAGTATGAAAATATAAAGAGGAATATTCCTCGCCAGCCTCTTAGCCTTAGAGAGAGTTTTCCTCCAACCCCTCAGCCTTCCAACTTTAAATTTATCAAATGATTTTCCCAAAGAAAAGGCTGATGCCCTTCCTGCTGCCCCTTGTGCCTATGCTCATGAAACCACTATGATTTTATACCCATAGGATATGTTGCTCCACATTTATACTGATGGCTCTACCCAGGATGATGGCTGCAGTAGTCTAGTGCTCAAGGTAACAGACTCGGGGCCAGCCTGTCATGAGTTCGAGTCCAGTACCCCTGAAGACCCGCCATGTAGGGGAGCGATGCATGTTAAATCTGTCAACAGCTCGAATGTCCTCCCGTTGTTGTGATTTGGTAGTTAGGAGAGGGGGTGCAGCTCATGTGTTGTCTTTGTCACTTGACCATGGTTCAAAATTAGGAGGTCCATCGCCAAAAGCCCTCGAGTAGCTGAAGAGTGCAATGTTAATATTCACTCGCTTACTACCCAGGATGAAGGCTCAACTAGGACTGACCTTCTAATGTGAAAATCTTTTTGAATGCTCTTTTACAACAGGCTTAGGCACAGTGAGACAAGTAATGTGTCATCTGAGCAATTTACCTTCTCCTTATAGATGAGCTATTTTCCTTGTGGATTCTCAGTCTGTTATCCTTACGTAATAGCAACTCAATAGAGGTGGAGGAGGGGAGAAAAAAAATATGAACTCAGTTGTGTGGATTAGACTGTCTTCCAATGGATCCCTGGTCATTGTGGCATCTCGGGTAACAGAAAGGCACACAGCCTTCTGATGACTTGTCATGTGTAGCCAATCTTTTTCAAATATCTCCAGATCTGTGGGAAAATCTATTTGTCCTACTCAAGAGATGCTGAAATGATCTGGGAAACCCTGCTCCATAATCCAGTCCCAATAAGTATTCCTAGATGAATCTCCTCTTCAATTTTTGAAACTCTGACCGGTCATGATTGTCTTCAGGGAACACTTTCACCAAATTGGTGTGAAAAACTCTCCTGGCTGTTCTCTGTGTCTTAAAAGACAGGTTATAAATTTTAATCATCTGACAGTTTGTGCTTCTCTGGCCTTTTGATCTTTTATCTTCTGATAACTTTTCTGTAAAAGCTAACTTACAGAGGGAAGTTGTTAACGTTGTAAAAAAATTTTTATTACAACCTCCCTCCCCTTCCTTTTTATTCAATATTTTGGGAAATGGAACAGAATTGAATCAATGTCCCCAATTATTGTACTATAATATGTGCCATATTATTAGATACAAAGTCCAATTAGCTTATTTGTGTATTTTTTATTTGATATTATTTTTACCAAAATAAATAATTTTGAAATTTTATAGTTCAAAATAAAAAAATTCTGATGTTTCAAATAATGTAACTTGTTATAAAATATGAATAAAAATCTGGTTCAAAATTTAGTTCATATTTTTTGTATCAATTATTCTATAGGTAAACAATTATCTGCCAAAGAAATAGAACATTTAGCTTCTCTTTGTGGATGCATATTTGTTAGACATGAAACAAGATCAGCACACTTTTTAAATCAAGCTCAGTAAGTATTTGTATACATTTTCATTTTTAAATTCTTACATTGAAAGTGCATTTTTTATATTGTATGCATATTTAAGGCCACCACTGGAGAGCACCTTGCCAGCTGATTGGAATTTAATTGCTGAGATAAATGGTCAAAATATTGAGCTTTTAGTCACAGAAAGGAAACAAGTTTTTGAAGTTAGTAGATATTTTATTTGTGATTTAATATGAAATATTTATCTTGTACATGGATTTCTCTTTTTTTTTTTTAAATTTTTTTTTAAGTTATATAATGTTTTGAATTTAAAGAAATATGTGGGCTTATATATCAAATATTTATTTTTACATTGGTGCAATAAGTAATTTATAAAATTCGATTTCTAAACATGAATTATGTGTGCTAGCTGCTGAAAATTTCTTTTATAAAAATAATTTATAACTTAAAAAATCAGCACTGTCTCGTATTTGCTCTTAATCTGCTAAAAGTGCCAGATATATATATATAGTTAAAAGAAAAGTATTTTTTGTTAAGACATGATTAAAATAAAGAAGCGCAAAAAGGGAGAATGAAACTTTTTTAAAAAAAAATACAGAAGTATTTATGATCTCTCTCATTCCTAATTTTAAATAATATTAGTTTGTACTTGGTTGTATTTATAGATAAAAAAAATAGTTTTTAATTTTAATTATGCATATGATGAACTTTGTTACAACATCCACTGAAACATTGAAAAAAAGAGTAAAGAAAATAATTTATTTATTATACCAAATGTTAGATATTTTTGATATATTTGCTGTGAAAATTCATACATTGTCATATAGGTGGATGAGCTTTTAGGTGTCCTCTATAAAGAATGTTGCTGTTCGTAATTGTAAAAATCACCTGAGACTTCTCATTGGTTTAAAAGCTTTGAGTTCCTAACCAATTCTTCAGTTCACTTCAGAGAAGGGAAGAAATCACTCAGGTGTATAAGACAGGTGATCAAAAACATCCCACTTAAACTACTCCAGAAGTTATTCTATGATGGTCATGTAAATTACATACAAATCACAATAGAAGTCCTAGTTCGAAAAAGTGACCTTTGTTTTTGTTGAACCACTTGGTTAGTTCTTCTAACTAGATCTTCTGTTATGACAGATTTGCATCCTTCTCCACCTTCATCATGGATGTTAATTTGCTCATCCTAATTCATTTTTTCCCCTAATCCTACCCCAGACTACCATCAATCTATGATGGTCAGTCCAATACATTTAAACTAAACTCAATGGCACACAACAGCTCAGGAGAACCAAGGCCCACTGTACCTATCTCAGTTTTCATGACCTGGGGCACTGGGGTGTATCGGCAGACATTCCAATCAATCTGATGTGAAACCTCCAGTGTTTAGTTCCAAAGCAAGCTTGGTACTCATATATCGACCCACTTGAAGGGATGAAAGGCTGAGTCGATCTTGCCCAGCCTGGGGTTTGAACCCTGGACCCGTGGCATGGAAGCATGATACACTGCCACTGAGCTTTACAATACATTTAAGAAACACAATAAAAGCTACAATGCTTTTTTTTAACAATGATAGTTGCTGAGTTCAAAACAAGAGATCAAATTATTTCTGTGCAGATCTGCACAGCTGGGGAATCTACTAAACTAAATTTTTACAGATATTTTAGTAGTCATGTTCAGCTATAATTCCAAAGTTAGCAGCACTGACAGGTCTAGTCAGGTCACAAGGGATGGAACTTTCCATTAAGGAATTCCTATTCTTTCCTCTTACAGAGTCCCAAATCTTGTCTTAACAAGTAGCCTTAAATCTAGCATATATGATTCTTTTAACACTTTGATAACAAATAGGGGAATCAGGTTGGGGAAGGTCACAGACAGCTTTGACCAGTATGTCAGTAAATTCACTATCCATGATTCCACAATGGCTTTGAATCTACTGCAGGATGACATTGCGACCACTATCCATCAAAGAATTAATCAAAAATTGGGTCGGTTAACAGCAGAGATCTAGGCATGTGGTCCAGATTTTTTGTGGCAATCATGACTTTCTAACAGAAGATGCACCATTCATGCAAAGTTTTCACTGTGTATTTGCTAATTCTTCATGGACTTTCTTTTGCATTACTCCTTTCTGGTTGAATAAAGTGAATTACACGATGCAACTCACATTTGACAGACTTCTGTTGATAGATTTGCAGCTCAGCTAAAACTGGCAAGCTGTGTTTTGTACTAGCAGAAGTTATAATTAAAGAGATATGTAAGGGGTGGGGGGGGACTATCCTATCATTAACTTGTATGACTGCTGGAAATTTTAAAAAATGTAATTTTAAGTGTAGTTTTGTTATTTATATGTAATTAAATCATTAAAAACAATCAAACTTATGTAGTAAGTTTTTATTTTTGAATCATGTCTAAGATATTTTATGATTTTTATGTATTATAGTTAATAGAGTACATTTAACGCAAAAATGTTTAAGACGCGAAATATCAGTTAACACGAAAGAATACAACAGTCCTGACAGAATATTGTGTATTTTTAATGTTTTTTTTTTTTCCTCTCTTAACATGAAACTAAAATCACTTAACACAAAAAGATTTCCCTTCTGGTTGAGGGAGGATACTGAAATTGAGCTGACACTTAATTAAATGTTTAAGAAAATTTCTGTATCAACAGAAAAATTCCTTGCAGTAGATGATGATAATGTGTGTACTGCCCCAATTATGACAAAGTCATTTTGGAGTTTGTTCTAAGCTAAAAAAATGTTATTGATGCAGATTTGGATGACTAAAATGAAATGAATAATGCAGCTCTTGTTCCCACGTCATCCAAAATGAGGAACATCATAAAAAGTATGTGCAGTTATTTATATGTGTATTCAAATAGGGAAATGAATAGCAAAATGAATGACATTGAACAATTTGTTGAGACTATCTGATGCTAAAAAAGACAATGTGAAGAAAAATACATTATTTATCAAACTCAATAAATATTTTGTTTAATTGATATTTATTAAATACATGGATATAAACATATCTATGTAAATACAATGTACTCTGATAAACTTAATTTTGTTAAATATGTATGGGGAGGGGGAGTTCTGCAATATCCTTTAACATGAAAAAATATTTCCGTCCCTTCAATTTTGTGTTAAACGATTTTCGCTGCATATTATCATGCAATGCCACCATTCATTGCACTATAAAATTTTATATTTATAAATATATTTTTTTCATATAGGTTACTGTAAATGGGAAGAAATTTGCTATTCCTGGTGATATTTTGCTTTCTTCTCCAGTTTTAGAAACTACCATTGGAGATGAACCATATACATGTCAATTGATAAAGCATGATGGAGCTGGAAATTTAAGAATTCGCTTTGCTGGAACTACTGTAAGGCATTATTTTCATTAATATGAAGCAGTTTAGTCGGTTCTGGTGAAAATAAAATTAATTTTAGTGTAACGCGTACATAATTGCTTAAGAATTATCAAATTTTATACAGAAATGTATTAACCAAAATATCTTTCATAATATTTTTATGTATTATTATTTAGTATAAGATTTCTTGCCTACTGTGAATCAACTTATTCTGTAAACATAAAATTGCTGACTTTGAAATAGAAAAGAGTTATTGACAAATTCCTCAAATTTAATTTCCACATGTGTTTATGTTGAAATTTAACTTCATGGATTACATATGAATATTAAATATTTATATTTCTTTTTTTAAGTTTTCAGTTTAGAATTTGCAGTAAGCAGTCTATTTTTAAAAAAAATTTTAAAAGAAACTTCTTTTGATTATAAGATTCAGTAAAAGTGTGGTTAGGATTTTAGTAGCAAAATATAAAACTGTATTTTTGGTTTGCTTCTTTTACAATTTCCATAAGTTGTAGATCTACTTGTAGAGTAACTGATGCATGTGAAATCAAAATCCTCATGTTAGTATGGTGGAATGTTTGAAGAATGGAATGGGTACTGGATCACCAATACCCTTTCTGCAGCTTCTAAGTGCAATTTTAAACAACTCGTAAATTATGAAAGATCAAACCCCAATTTCACGAATTTTGCGATTTAACGATTTTTCTTTCCCCGATTTAAATAAAGCCAGAAACCCCTATTTGAAGAATAATAAACCCTGAATTATTTCAACTATTAAAAAAAATTTCATAAGGTGTAGTTGAAAATATTGGATTTTTTTCAAATGATATTCATTTTGTCCGAAACAGAAAAAGGATTTTTCTTGTAAATTGCAATGGCAATGGGTGCAAACCATCATTAGACTTAAAAAGTGCAGGTGAGGCATAAGTACTGCCTATTGTGTGGACTTTGAAGAGGACAGGAAATTTCTTATCTCATTCCACTCCAGAATGCAAGAAATATTTTAAATTTTAATCATCATGTTACATTAGATGAGGGACTGCCTATCTGTGCAACTGAAGCTCAGGAAAGTGTTGATTTGCTGGAGCCAAAAAATAGCAACTCTGATGTAGAAATTGATAAAGAAGCTCCTATCAAAACTGTTGCATTTTCTAATGCTTTACATCAGTGATTCCCAAAGTGGTCTATGACTGCCTGTAAGGGGTCCACATCAACAAAAAAATGATTTGGAGGGTCAATGAGGTGTAAGTGGGGGTCTATGTGATATTGGCTCTCATTAAACTAGATTGTGATTAATTTTAAAAGAAAATTTAATCAAGTGGAAACCAAATTTTACTTATTTAGCAGATTTATTTATTAAATTTAATGAGGTTAATTTACACATACAAGGTGACAGCATAAATTTTTTTAAAACAGGAACCATTTCAGTGTTTCTTTCCAGAGTTAAACTAAAGAAGTATAATACTGGAGGTCCGGAATTTTCTCAAATTAAACAAGACAATCTGTCAGCACATTTTAACCTATGTTCAACGTTTACCTGCCTTTTATTCAGATTTTGAAACCAGGTTTAAGAATGCTTTGACTATGGTAAGGCCACAGTAGGCAATGAATTTATATGGTCATATTGAAAAAAATAAATATTGCATGACAACAGGAACTGATCGTGATATGCACCAATGAAGATTTTAAAGTTTAGAAACGGATGCCTGCAATTTTGGCCTTAATAAGGCAAGCCTATTATTCGTCCCAAATTATATAATATTGGAGGAAAGTTTTAAATATTTTTCCTAGTAAGAAAAAGTTTCAGCGCAGTTGCCAATCTCCAGAACAAAAAAAGAAACTGGACACTACTAACACAGGAGATTTAAGGTTAAACCTGACAAGATTGATACTAAATGTTGAAAATTTGTTATTGTAGCTCCACATTCATCCCTTCCATTAAAATCAATTGTGTTTGGTTATTTTATTTAACAGCTATTTTATATATTAACTTTTAATTTAATTAACATATGCTTTTTAAAATTTTAACTCTATACTTTATTAGTTATAAATTTAATTCTTTTAAAGTAGTATTAGTGTAGTGCTAGCTGTCAAAAAGACATTTAAGTTGATAAATTTGCAAAAATTCAATATTAATTAAGCAGGGGTCTACCCTACACCGAAAAACATGGCAAGGGGTCTATGAGACAAAAAAGTTTAGGAACCTCTGTTTTACATTGTAGTGATCTTAAGAGTTCTTTTTCGACTTTATGCAGAGAATAAAGACAACAGGTATCAAAAAGACTTTTAAGCATATATTAGTCAGTATTTTAAAATTTCCACGTAACACTGGTGCATAATTCACGAATAGTATTTTTAATTGTTGAATAAAAATTATTTAATTTCTAACTACAGATATTTTTTGTGTAATTGTTTACAGAGTTTCTAAAAGATAAGTGCAAAAAATGTGCATTTTGTTGGCACCATGATGCAGCGAATAACCCCAATTTAACAAACAAAATGTTAAGTTTCGACGAACTCATTAAATTGGGGTTCAACTGTGCTTGATAATTAATGAAATTTAAATTTAGAGCATGACATTTGTATACTTTTTGTGTGCAATTTTTTAAGTTATTTTATTTAATTAAATTATTTTATCCATTAGTTCAGCGTGAGAGTGCTAACTGAAGTAGCTGCTGAATATGAGCGAATAATGCCCCAAAAGCCAGCGGTAAAAATTTTATTTTTCAATGAACAGTATCTTAAATAACTGTTTCTTTGTGGCAGAGAGAGATTCTTTACAAATATTTTTTTATTGTTCTTTTACAGAAAGATGTATCAAAGGTTGTAACTGCCCCTATGCCTGGATTATTAAAATCGATTGCTTGCAAAGTTGGGGACACTGTAAGTCATTCCATTGTTATTACTAAAAATATTATGCTGAAAATTGATTGAAGGAAAAGATTTTCTCAATTACAGTATGTCTATAAAAATATTAACATTACATACTTAATGCATATAATATTGATATTAAAGCAAATATATTTGTTTGAAACATTTTAGTACTGTTCATGTTTAAACAAAGTCATTTTTTTTTAATGTAAGAAGAATTTCTTAATTACTGTGCTATTACTGGAGTATTAAAATTTGATCAGGATGAAAATCCTCTTTAGCAGAGCTTTCTGGTTTTTAACATTACACTTGTAATTACTTTGTTAAGCCCTTAACTGCCGTGGGCGTACATATACGCCTTTCCAAAGTACAATCCTTTTCATTGTTGTGCTATCAGGAAAATGTCAATTGTAGTCTAGTGGTCAAGGTAACGGACTCAAGGCCGACATCTCATAAGTTCTATCCAAGTACCCCGTTGAAGACTCGCCGTGGGGGGGGGCGATGCATGTTAAACCTGAAGTGAATTATAATATTAATCCGGGATCATTTTTGTGAGACTCAAGAACCATGAAATCAAACTCTGAAAAATTTTAAATATTAAATTTATTAACATTAAAACAAACAGTTAAATTCCACACCTAAGCATATTAATCCAACATTCAATCATGCGAACATCTTAAGAAACAGTCATAATAATAATCCCTCAGTCTCAATAAGCAGACCTCATACATTTATACATTAAGCAAAGAACTAATGCCATAGGACTGTATACAAAGCTTGATGTAAATTAGATGCCGCACGTTCTATGGCAGTACAATCAAATAGCTTTGCAATCTGCCTATACTTCACCTAGTAGAAATTGCAGGTGGGATAGAAAATTGAGATAGAAGCAGGTTGAAAGTTTATTTCCAACATGTCTTTCAAGATTAATCTTTAGATTTTATAGCTGTTTTCATTGCAATATGTAACTCAATGTAAGGTTTACGAATTCTGTAAAAATAATATATTTGTTTTTCGATTGGTCTAAATAGTTTATCTTTTGCATTTAGGTTGTTGAAGGTCAAGAAGTGTGTGTTATTGAAGCAATGAAAATGCAGAACAGTTTAGCTATTGGTACTACTGGAAAAGTCAAGACTGTTCATTGTAAAGAAGGGGAAGCTGTTGAAGAAGACCAGATAATTATCGAGCTTGAATAAAATTCTAGAGAAACGAAAACCAAGAAAATGTACTAAGTTTTTTTATTAATATTCTCATGTTAATTGTTGGAATCATTTCAATGTTGTTGACAGGGTAATCAATTTTTGTTTTTGAATCTCGTATTTTAGCTTATACTCGGCCATAGAATTTGTTTTGTAATATAAATATATATTATATTTGGTGCTATGTTCCTTTCAAAATTATTTGCTTTGTTCTAATTTTGAAGAGTATGAATGTAATGAATTATTATATATTCTGCTAGTTGTCAAATTGTGTTACAACTATGCAAATTTATTTACATATTGTCCACCATTTCCACTAATTTTCTAACAGTTCTCTAAATTATGAAATTAAAAAGTATGAAATTTTGGTTGTTAATTTCAAAGTATAGATTATATATAGAATAGTTTTCATTGTTAATATTTTTTATTTTATTTGTTAGATTTAATAATTTACTGAATAAAGACTGAAATACATTTAACTAGTTATGATACTAATTTATATACTTTATCAGATAATTAATTTTCATGCACATTGTTTATATATATATTCTTTTGAGATATTAATACATTTTTTGCATGCCTGTAATAGTACTGTACTTGTTATAATGAAATGTTTGATGTGATAGAAAAAATCATGTGATGCCATAGATCTGAATATCAGTATTGCATTTTGTTTCTGTTCCTTTGTTTTACTTATAAGTTTATCATATGTTTGCACAATATGTGCCTTTGTGTTTCAAAGAAAAATTGCATTTAAGTATTTTTTCATTAATTATTTAAAATTTAGTTCATTTGACACATTTTAAAGTACAATACTAATACATTGTAACAAACATTGTACTACTTTAGTTTTATTTTAAAAACATTTGAGCTTAAAAGTATTTTTAAATGGGATTTGTATTGAAATAATATGTATTATTATAATAATGTTTTGACTTTTATATTAAGGTATGCATTAATTTTTCTACAAATATTATTAGAAAATTGGAATAGTTCCTGTGTTCTCTGTTTGTGCAGCTAGACTTCTATTTGCTTTATAGTATGTTTAAGATATAAAATTTGTAGCAAAATGTGTTGATAAACTTGATTTTTTTTAATCTTGTATATATTAATTATGTACCAATGACATTGATCTAGAATTATGAATATAGTTGTTTTTTTTAAAAAAAAAATACAGTTGGGCCTTTAATTACAAAGTCTAAATCCTGTGAAAAAGTTCGTTATGAGAAAAATTCATCAAATAGAAATTCATTTTTCAATATACTTTATGAGCTACTTAAAACAAATTTGAAATTCATAAAAACTTTTTTTAATAAAAAGTAATTTTTTTTTTTTTTGTAAATTAATATCTATTTATTTCATGTATCTTATCCATTAAAAGAAATCGTCAAGGGAAAAAAGCATAGTCTAGAAATGCACTGTATTTCTTTTTTTTTTAATTACATTAAAATTGATGAATTTTAATGACATTTTCTAGTTTTATGTCTTCAAATAATTTTAACTATTCATTATTTTATAACCAGTAATTTTAAGCATATTTTACCACATGTGTCCTTAAATTTAATTACTGACAAAATCTGTTAATTTTCTTTTTCTTTTGTTTATTTGAGCCAATTTTATTGTTCTTGGTGAGTTGAGCACCTGTTAGTTCAAGGTCATTGATCTGTAAAGTTGGAAGAAAAATATGAAATGTTTTAAGAATAGGGGGGAAATCGAATCGCTAGGGAAAAAATTCGTTAAATAGAAAATTCACTTCATTCTTTGGAGGTTATTTTACGAAGACTGTAGCAAACTGTTCTTGATTCCAGGAAAAAGTTGCCTAAATAGAGAAATTCACAAAATAGAGGTCCGATTGTAAAAGTACGAAGTTGAGTTTTTATTTATATAAAAAGATTTTTTTAAATTGCCTCATACTGATAAGATATATATCATTTTATCTGAACAAAATGTGGACAAATGAAATATGTTTTTAGTGAGAAGATTGCAAAAGACAGGATTTTACCTATGTCTTGATTATAAACTTCAAAGTGTGCCAAATTATTTTAATCCTAGAGCCAAGGCCTTTAAGTTCAAATAGTAGGGTTTTTTTATTGTTTTATAAATTGTACATAATTTTCATAGTTAAAATGTGAGCTTAATAAAATTATGAATTCTATTTTTATAAGGTTTTTAATTATCTGTTTTAATTTTTTTTCTTTTCCAAATGATAGTTCAGTTATGTAGTGGAAATTACGATATGTATACTCATAGAATTCTATAGCGTTGTTATTTTTGTTATATTTTTATTCATATGCTTACTATTTTTCATTAATAAAACTTTTTGATGTTATTTTTTTGTTTAAAAAAGGATTCTGAAAGGAAATGTGTTCTTATTTAATATTTTATCTAGCTACATTTTTATTCAATCTCATTCCAGTTGATCTCTCTCTTTTTTTATATTTATTGAATTAAATTTGTTTTCAACATGAATACCATTCACTTAAATTATTTAAGGGATGCATTTTGCTTAGAAAAAACTATAACTAGTCGATTATTGATTTAGGAATACTTTTGCAAAATGTTTCTTATATGTTTATAAGTTGTGAATTTTTTTATTTTAAAAATGATTCTTAAAGTTTATCATGGTATAAAATAGGATTTATTCTGATTTTTCAATTTATTATCTAGTTGTGTTATTAAAAAAAATTTTGAAGTACATATAAAATTTATTAGTAGGTTTTCTTGTGGAAAAATAATTTCTATTTTATGATATAAAAATTGAGATTATTTGCATTTATTAAAAGAATCTCAGTGAAAAGTATTTTTTGTATGAATAAATCACATTTTTTTGCATTTGAATCTTTGCTGTTCTGTTTTTAGTTATTTAAATCTGTTTTTGTTACACCTTAATTTATTTTTAAAAACTAATAAATTTATGTTTTATGTTGATTGTTTAAACAAAACAGGGAGAAATCCAAAAGAAATTCCTCACTGTTTCATAAATGTATTACAATTTTTGTGTGAGGTCATAAATGCAGAAAGAGTGAGAGAGAGAGATTAACAAGTGTACATGTGCCTTTTCCTCTTATTTTGTGAATGTCCGAAATCGGAAATTGGTGAATGTTGTAATGTGCACCCTCGTACTGCTGTTGAATGCTCTATAGAGTATTAACATGTTGCCTTGGCTTGCTGGATCCCCAGATCTTTCTCCAATCGAGCACGAATGGGACACCATTGAACATTAACTCCATCATCATCCACAACCAGAACTAAATGACTCAATTGTGTTCGATCCAATGCAACAACCTATACAATACAATGCAACAACCAATACAATGCATGCACGTATGCATTCCGAAATCTGGTGGTTAACCATTAATGTACCATCATTGAAATGGCTCTTCTCACACTTACATTAACATTGAAAATTTATTTTATTAAATATATATGATACCCAGACAAATTTATTGTGGAAACTTTATTTATCTACAATAATTATTTCTTGGTTTTGGGATTTTTTTCCCCATCAGTGAATCTACATATTCTTCTTAAAACGTAAATGTTTTTTTTTATATAAGGTGATAATGTTTTTCATTCATCTCATTATAAGGCCGTTTCTTTGTAACACATGGTGGTAGCTGAGTGGTGCCCGCCTTGTAGGAGAGCATTACTCATTCAGTCAAAAGTCGACTTAGGTCAAGCCAGTTTGTGCGATTGTTCGTCTTACACATTTATTTGTTTCGGGTTATTGTATTCGAGTATTTGACAACGTATGCTATGTTCTGTCTACTTTTATGACTCATAGGTGGGGCCTGCATTTGTGTAGGGGCCTCAAGAAGTCTTAAGACGTCCCTGCAATTGAACGCCGAAATTTTAAACCTCTTGTTTACACTTAAAAGCGTATTCTTACGGAGGTTTTTGAGGATGGATAAAAGAAGAAAGCTCTGTCGAAGAAGAGAAATTGATTCTTCAGAGAGCAATTGCTTGCTTTTTGCTTACCTGTTGTCCTATAACAGTTTTGCCTACTGCACAATTTTGCTCTAGTATACTAGCCCCGTTTCGCTGGGTTGTATGACTTACCATTAAGCTTTCATAGGTATTGAAAAACATTCTTATACTCTCGTCTCTAGATTTAAAAAAGGCTTGAATTGCTAAAACTAAAGTCTATTTTTTAAGCCCCCTGAAACTTGGATTGAGAGTCAGTTTCCGTAAAACCAGCTTTTAGAGGACCTCTACTTAACACGTTTCCTGTCTGTAAAATTAGTATATCCATCCTCAGCAAAGCCTCCCTTTAGTGGGTCGATAAATAAGTACCAATCTTGCTTGGGAACTAAACAGTGGAGGGTTCGTGTCAGACTGACCGGAGCATCTGCTCAGTAGGCTTTTGCCCTCCTGTGGGCTGTTGCGCCACTAACAAGGGGAGGGAACGAGTAAGGAAATTCATTTTGGGGACGAGACTTCGTGTAATAGTAGTACTCCTTTAGGGTAATCAACCCCTAGTGTAAAACCTCCGAATGACCAGTCAATTCGGAGAAAATAACCTTCGAAATTCATGCTTAGCTTTTATACAAATAAATTTCAATTATCTCCAGAGATGCATGACTTGATTGGTAGAGTACCTGTTTACCACGCGACCGGCCAAGGTTCGAGTCGCGCAAACGATTTTTTTTTTTTTTACTTTATAAATTTATTTAATTATTTTTACAATTAAATAAATTTATTTTAAAAAAAATGCATGCTGCTTGTATTTCGGTGGACACCACCCTGGTGCGACCTCATCCATTCCACGGCGCTCTCAGGTTAAAGCAAATATGGAACGAAATGTCCCATGACATCATACAGAACTTGTATGCCCCATCGCAAGTCATGTTGAGACACTATATGAAGGTCAGAGGTCTAGTAATGGGTCAAGTAGATCGCACCCAGGAGAATTCAAAGGATCTAGGAAAACCTCGAGTGAGGAGAGTAACGGGGTCGTAAATCAAATAAGGGTAATACCGGATGGGAGGATCCGAGATTGAAACGTAAAGTAGGGTCAAATAGGTCAGGGGACAGGACGAATAAAAAGCGGTCCAAAATATGCAGAAAAAGATCTCTGCAGGTGTCCGAACATTGGGACCAGAAAAGACCAACCCCTGAACCAACACAGGGGATAAAGAGAACAATTCCGTCATCGGTATCATCTCGAAAATGTAAACATAGAAGACCGAATGATCCTTCTCAGGGATCACAGTCCATTGCAGGTCCCTCACATCAAATAGATACCAGGCAGGGCAAGCCACCTACAGAAGGGAGCAGGCAAGAAGCGAGTGGACAATATGACAAGGACAACTACAAGCGGAAACAACAGGGCAGCTGAGAGGAGACCAGTCCGGTATAAACAGGCGACAACAGTGAGACCTTGTCCTTACTACCTACGTAACTGAGTAAAACAGCCCGAAGGATTACCGGAGGAGCAATGGAATCGACAGTATCCCGCAGAACAATATCAGGAGAAGGAGCCTCAGCATGGAAGCCTTAGACCGAAATCCGGTGGATAGGAGCGAATAGAGGACAAAGAAAAAAATCAGGTTGTATCGTTTCTTTTTTTCTGCTTTCGAACAAGTGGCCGGAAGAATTATTGCAATGAAGCAAGTCACGGGCGGATTTTTAATTTAAGAAGCCAAGCAAAAGTGGACACTACAATAAGTGTGTTTTTTCTTGATGCAAAAATCAGCTTTTGTCTTAATTTTTTTTTTTTTTTTTTTTTTTTTTTGTATAAATATGGAGAAAACATTTGTAAGAATGCATTTGTTTACTTCTACGTATGACTTCGCTAAGATGCGACAATTCCTTTGGTTATTTGTGGTTTATTGAAAAAAGTTTGAAATTGTATGTATATGTATGTGTATATTATTTTTTCTCACATCTGGTGGCTTGGGAGGTGGCGTAGTTAGGTAGGGCTAACATTTAATACTAACAAGCGCAGCATGCTTGGAATGGGAATGTTAAGGAGCCAGATGCTTTAATTGTTGTATATAAAAATGTTATGTAAAATATGTACACATACAGTAGATGTTTGTTTCTTCACACGACTTAAAGAGGTTTTCATTTCAGGGTAGCTGACCCTGAGCATTGTATAGCGAGCGACGAGTCAAGTGTAAGCCAGAATATGTTTGTATATTTGTTCCATAAGTAGTTAAGTAAATCATATAGGCAGGTTTTTTACCACTTCGGTGGTTTTTCCCTCGCCTCTTAGCCAGATGGGTGTGATGTAGGGAAATCTAATCCTGTAAATGTTACGTCATGTAAAGAAATTTTTGGTAGTAATGTTTTTTTCTTTCCCTTAAGGAAGGAGAATTTGTAAATTATCCGATTATTGGATATATATTAAAGTCGTCGGGACTATAAATCAAGTTTAGGAATTGGTTACGTAATTTATTTTCAGGCCATTGTGACCTTCGAATAAATCCCGTTTTCTTTTTGGAGGGATTGTGACGAATCTGTACGGAACCTTTCCACTAATCTTCTTAGGCGTCTTTTTGGGGAACATAAATTCGCGTATATTTCCAATCAACTCCAAGAAGATGAACGGGATATGCAAAGTAGATAAGGTATTTAAGTCGAGCGTTGCGAGATAGCAAGAGAGATGATGGTAGGCTATTGAGTCAGTATCTTTAAATGCATTACTAGAAGATTCAAGGAGATTATATTCGTGAAGACGTCGTGCTGCGAGACATACCAGAAAGCCGATATAAGCCAGCTGTAAATATAATTCACGTACGCTTAAAATATGCGTCAGTTTAAGCGACTTAGTTAAAGTTAATGAAAGTTAAGAATTCGAATACGTGTATTTCTCGGATCTCCTATTTCGGTAAACCTTACTTGAGTTTGAGCTTGATTATTAATTAGTTACATAATTCGTAATTTAATTTAATATAAAAGGCCCTTTATTTGACGTAACATAGAAATATATGTTATTAGAGTTTTTTTGAGACTTGAAATAATAAATAATAATTATTATTATACAAAATGGCTCTTGGTGGTTCTTTGCCTCAAATTAATCTTCGTGTCCAGGGTGAGACCCAGGGGGGTCTCCACAGCCTCCGTGCCTAAAGGTGTGGAAGGAAGACTAGCCATATTGACAGTTACTTAATTTATTTACAGCACAAATCATATACACAAGTTCGTTCAATCAAAACTAAGAGCTGCTCCTAATTAAGCAATATGAAGAAAATTAACGAGGTACGCGTGATATAAGAAGACTTGAATTACTTGTAGCACTTACTTCATTTCAATTACTCTGACTCTCCTATCTGTCTAAAATAGATTAAAGCATAAGTGACAGATCGTGGATTTAATTATTACAATTTATCAATTATTAAATATCTACATCATATTTTAAATTCGATTAATCACTGCTCTACTAGCAGCCTACCCTATCTTATCTTTTTCCAATTTGAAAGCCTAGACTTTAGTATTAATTTGCATACTCCTGTCCTCTTCTTTAGAGGAAGCGTTCTAATAAAATAATTTTTAGGGACCAAAAATTCCCTAAGATGATTGTTAGAGAGAAGATTGCGGATAGAGCCGTCTCATGCTTACAACTTTTGAAGTATCTTTTATTTAGACAAGTAAAATGCAAGGTCGTAAGCTAGACATTCTTATGGAAACTAATTATACATTAGACATGTGAAACATTGTTTTACTATTTCATTCACGATGTGTCAAAATCTCTCATTGTACAATTTAATAATGCGTGTAATAATGAAAGAATGTTATACTATAGATTAAAGTAAACACACATCTATATCACAAATAACTTAAATTCAATTTGCCGTATTTCAACAAGATGCATATTCATAATTGAATTTAATGAGAAAATTTGGGATGAACTAGTGCATTACTGAATATCGTTTGCACTTTTTAGAAACGAATTTGTAATTCATTTTCTCATTTTTATTTTGAGACAAAACAAAGACTCAGAATAATCGTCTGCTAAGGTTTTCTTTTTATTAGAATGTGAAATAAAAAAAATTATTTTGAAAATTGATAGATGACTCGAAGGTTACGTAACGCTTACCGAAGGTAAATATTTGTTTCAATAAATTATAAAGCAGCTTAAAAATCTCGGTTATTGCATTTCAAAACAAGGTATTTATAATGCATTAACTTTGAAAGGGCAGAAGTACGTTTAGCTGAAAGTCAAAATGAAAACATGACCGTGAAGCATCATCCCAAGACTATTCGAACGCATGCAACTATCAAGAAATTGATGTCTCCGATCCATAGATTGCAGGAAACCTAGGAATGCCTTTTAGAACGGCACGTAAAACTATTTACAAATATCTTAAGTTAAAAAAAGATATTTATAAACCTATAGTTTATATGCTTTCACCAAAATATATTGCTGAAAGAAAAACAAATTGTAAAAAATATTATGAGAAACACCTAACTGCTGAAAAATGAAAATTTGTGGCAACACTTAGGAAAAATGGAAATTTGAGGAATCCATTAAGTGCTTGGGACTGGCACTCAGAGCCCAGGCGCCCGGATAAGCTGAACTTAAACTGATTTTCTGGCTATAAATTTCGATCGTCCAGTGCCAAGGGGGCGTGTAGATCTTCTAAGCCCAAGACCCGGAATGAGCTTGAATCGGCACTGAGGCATGAATAAATTTAAATGGCCATAATAAAATAATTTTCTATGGCTCATTTGACGGGCATGGCCGTATGAAATGGCTTCGTCAGTGTACAGAAATATTCCCAAAGATATTCATGAAAGCTGTAGGGTTATGTTACAATGGCAAATTAAAAACAAATATATAATACATATTAAAAAAAATTAAATCAATTCCTACTTAGATCCACCAAGAAAATTTTTATTTTAGCTACTTTTTATTAAATAGTTATAATTAATATACATATGTATATAAAGGGTGTTTTTTTAGAGGTATAGAACTTTAGCAATAAAACAACGATGTATTATTCGATTGACATGAATTTTTTTTTATTCGAAAGATAATCTTGTGGCATTACATTTTAAATATGATTTCTGGCATAGGACTCGGATTGGCTCGGATGTAGTCGAATCTGGACGTCCAATTTTCGATGACTTTTTCCAACATTTGTGGCCGTATATCGGCAATAACACGGCAAATGTTGTCTTCCAAATGGTCAAGCGCTTGTGGCTTATCCGCATAGACCAATGACTTTACATAGCCCCACAGAAAATAGTCTAGCGGTGTTAAATCACAAGATCTTGCAGGCCAATTCACAGGTCCAAAACGTGAAATTAGTCGGTCACCAAACGTGTCTTTCAATAAATCGATTGTGGCACGAGCTGTGTGACATGTTGCGCCGTCTTGTTGGAACCACAGCTCCTGGACATCATGATTGTTCAATTCAGGAATGAAAAAGTTAGTAATCATGGCTTTATACCGATCACCATTGACTGTAACGTTGTGGCCTTCATCGTTTTTGAAGAAGGATTCCACCACCCCATAAAGCGCACCAAATAGTCAGTTTTTCTGGATGTAACGGTGTTTTGACATACACTTGTGGATTAGCTTCACTCCAAATGCGGCAGTTTTGTTTGTTGACGTAGCCATTCAACCAGAAGTGCGCTTCGTCGCTAAACAAAATTCGACCATTATTTTCGAAATAAAATTGCCCAATTTGAAAGCGTTGTTCAGGCGTGAGTCTATTCATGATGAATTGCCAAACCAAACTGAGATAATGACAGCTGTGAAATCGGTCGCCATCTTGGAAAGTAATACCAACTTAAACTTCTATACCTGGAAAAAAAACACTCTGTACATGTAACAGAATCACAACATTAAATGGTAATTGATTTTAATTAATTATGATTAAAGTATCGTATTGTTATCCTATATATATATATATATATATATATAAATATAAAATGTGTATATAAAATTTCAGTCCACAACTAAATGCTTTAAAACGTGAGAAAAAAATCTTTTAAAGTTTTGACACAAGTCGTCAAAAGGGTCGCTAAGTTGTCGAAAATGATGCCAACGTGGCTAAATTTTTAATTCTTTCAATAATTAGTTTTAATCAATTAATTTTTATTAATTATAATTAAATTACTGTATTGTCATTTAAAATAATCATGTACATAAAATTTCAGCTGAATTGAGCGCTTTAAAATATATTTTATTAACGATTGAAAATTCCACCAAGATGAATAAATAAATAAATATGTGGAGAGTGTGAGCTAATAGTAGGAATTGAATAAAAAAAATCTCTAGTAAAAGATGAAATTAATACACTCTACATTCAGAAGAATATTTCAAAGCAAATTTTTGAAGAAGAAATACCAGCCTTATATGGAACTGACATTGATAAAGTTGAGCTTCATATCCACAAAGCTTTTAGTCACATTTCTAAGCCAATTGCCACTTATTTAGAAAAGAAAGAATCACAAATAGGAATAAAGTGTTCCCCATTTGAGGAAATACCTGTACAATCCCCTGACGCTTCTCCAATGGACTTTTGTGTACTCGGATTATTAAAACGAGATTAATATTAAAATGGTGTCCAAAACACTGAACGGACCTTAGAAAACAATGCAAGAGGAATAGAGTAAAATTGGCATGACAGTACCAAGAAAATATCTATTTTCATAGAAAACTCGAGTTAGAGCTTGCCGCGTTGCGTGGTTAGACATTCTTCACTACAACACGGTTGAATGAAATAACAATAAACATTTATTAACTTTAAAGATTAAATGAGCAATTAAGAGGTAAGCTTCCAAAAACTACAACACAGGGTGAACCAGGCACGCTACAAGAATAACAGATCAATTCAGTTCAGTTTTGGAGTCGTTTTGTTGAGCTGTAAGGTCGCTGCAAGCTATTGTCAAGTATCATGGCAATCAATCGCGAAAAAAAATACGGCATTCATATATCAAAATTAATTATTAAAATCGTTTCCATTAGGTGCGAACGACATTCTATAGAATACCATCCATAGCAAACTAAATTTTCTGTATTATTAATCACCATCCAAAAAATACTTGAATTAGAATTTTTTCTTGTTGACACGCGTCATTTTTCTTGAATGTCATGACGGGACTCTGTATCGAAAAGGAACCCCATGGGATAGCTAGGACAGCTCCTATAAGAAAATAAAACACACCCTTTAATATAGAAACAGATCCCAATGACATAAGTAACTACTTTCAATTCTGATTCAGAAGTAATTGTAAATCCTCAAAATATACAGAACTGTAACGAGTCAGATTGTAATGTCCAAAGAAGAACTAACCGTGTTTGTAAACCACCATCTTATTTGAATGACTGTGTTATATGATTAATAAGTTAAAGGAGGGATGTCATGATAACTGTAACTATGAATGTGTATTTGTGTTAACTGTGTATTGTAACTGTATATGCTTGCTTGTGTTGTGAGATGACGCTGTCACCTCATGCTTAATAAAATGATATAATAACTAAGAACTGTTCGAATGCAAATGTTCTGAAGAACATTCTGAAACTAATAAACATAACACCTGTATCCATCAATACAATGGTCAACCGATTGCCTCGAAATGTTGATGATGACTACTGTGTCAATGTTCACATCAAATGGAGGAAAATTCATAGAACTAATTATCTAAGGCTCCCTTCACACCAAACGACTCCGATTAATTCACCATCAAACTTGTCTGATCAACCAGAATTCGGCTTCGTAATTTCCCACTCAAATAAGCTAAGATTCGCTTCCTGCATTCACACCAACAGAAACCGGTTCAATCCGCCGTCATCTGATTTACGCGTGATTCGGCATGTCAGATTTTCTTCCGTGATTCACCAGCAGCCGGGAGCTATTTCTTAAATAAAAAGTGAATTTAAACAAATAGAGTGTTGATTTTTATTGTTTTTTATATTATAAGTGATTGTGTCACATAAAGTTTCTATTAAAGAAGCTAATTTTAGATATTTAAAGATTTTAATGTTCTTGTTAGGGTTAGCATGACTGTTTTTATGCCAATAGATGGTGCTTATATTTTTGGTATTCATAGTATTCTTTTTCATTATGTAAACTAACTCTAGTTCTTGTTGCCGAGTGTGTAGGTTATATTTTATCCCTAATAATTTTGCGCGAAGAATAAAATTAATTTTGCATGTATTCTTTTTTCAAATTTAGAAATTTGAAAACTTGATTTTTACTTAATAATACTTTAAAACAAAATGTGCTGTTTTTTTTTTTTTTTTTTGTGGGGCGGGGGAATATTCTGAAGGATATTTGAAATAGCTTTAGATATCAATTTGATAAGTATTTAATTTTGGGAGAAAAAAAATTAAATATTTATAAGAATGCTAAAATAAAATAAAACACCAAAATTGTCGATAATTTTAATTTTTAAAAAAGATTCCATTTTATTACTACATAGATCTCAAATTTTGCTATATAAAACTAACAAAATATAAATGGCATGTAAAATTTTTAATTCATTAATGTATTAGAAAACCATTTTTAAATACACAATCAAAAAATTACAAGTTGCTATATGCTACAAAAGCTGTAAAACATAAACACATTAAAAACAGATATGTTATTTATAAATGTAATTGCGCTTTTATTTAGTTACACAATACATAATTATTATTTGTTATTACTTTTCAGACTATAATTACACTTGATACTAACAGGCAGAATATAAATAAATAAATAAATAAATCCTTTCTCTCTCTGTCTGTCTCTCTCTCTCTCTCTCTTATATTTTTTGTATTTCATCTTCAAAATAAATGAAAATACAGTTGTGAAGTTAATAGCTTAAAACGTTAATCGTCTTAAAATATTAAAAATAGCATCCATGTTCGACAGCAACTGATGGAAGAATGATTGACCCGTGGCGGTGTGAAGGCAAGTCTCTGTTCATTCAGAATTGCTACATACTTGGAATCGTTTGGTGTGAAGGGAGCCTAATGGTTTGGTTACTAAAAGAACCATCAAAGAATGGTTGCAATATTTAGTAGCTACTCCATTGTACAGAATGTATGATGTAACAATCGATGATAGTTTCTTCAATTTGAACCAGAGTACGTTTCAAGTTTCTCAAGGAATCAGCGAAAATATAACTATTGAAGAGAGTCTTGCTTCCCAGCAACAGACGTTGTTATGAAATGAAGAGATATATCTTCGTATCGCTCCTGGAGAAGCGAATGTACCAAGAAGCTTGCTATTTGATGAACATGCTGAGGAGCTCGTTTTCCCAGCAATTTATTTGGGACAATTTAGAAACTTCAGGGAAGGAGTTAAGAGAGTTACACCATTCATGATAGCCACAAGTGAATTAAGATGTATTGATCGCCGGGGAGTAACCCCGAAGCATTTTCTTTATATGGCAATGAAAATCATGCGATTGGGAGAATAAGTTTGAATTTTATTTGATTATTGATGGGAGGTCGCCGGTCCCTAAAGTTACAACTGTAATTTTTACATCTGCCCTGTTGTTGTTTACAACAGAAAGGAATTTGGAATGTCTCTCTCTTACCCCACCAAATAGGGTGACATGTTCCCACGCCTAGAAAAGGGCACCGCACCCATAAATATATCATGGTATCGGGGTGTCTTTAGAATTTCCCGCGCTTGGGGATGTCATTGACCGTGAGAGGATATCCTTCCGCTGACTCTAGACCAATGAGAGATAATGATTCAGTTACTGTAAAGAATCCGCTCCAGAACACAGGAGCAAATTGCCGCCAAATAAAAACGAGATGCACCCTGATTTATCTCGCTCTCTCTCCGACGCACTTTCTCACACCCACTTGGTCTGACACGTCCCTTCCAATTAGTGGACTCCGGGCAGCGCCATGACTCCTCTCCCTCGACCCTCTATCAGTTAAGTGAAATCTTGTTATGTGTCTCTATATGCTTTAACTTAATTTCAATCTTATAGTAATAAATTAATGTTTATTTAAAGAATGTCTTTTGATTTAGCGTACTGTTTATTTGTCTTAAAAGATCTAATGTTTAAACTTAAGCTATAATGTGGCGCACATAGGAGAGTAGAACCGGGTTTTATTTAAAATGGATTTAATGAAATAAATTAAATAGTTTTTTTTTAAATTAAGTAAGCGTCGCATTATCTGGTGCCAGTGACCAGGATATTAAATTTTTTCGGTCGTCAGAAAATTTTTTTTTACATCCTTTGATATTGTAAACGTTTCTTGATGGATCATCACGACAAATTTTCATCTCGTGTGCTACTATGTTTTATATATTGCTCGAATTTGATACTGTGAATTTTTTTCTTGCAGTTTTGGTGAGAAGAAGAGTCCAAGGTGCAGAGATGACGCAGGTACTGGTGCTCTTTAATTTTTTTTCCTTTTAATATTGATGTGAATTTTTTTCTCTATGCATGTATTTACGCGAGAGCCGATTAGTTAAAAGTTTTATTTAAATTTAAGAGTTCATGAATTTCTTTTACCCTGCACGAGTGCTTGAATTTTGTTTTAATTTAACGGTTTCCGTTGTCAATTAAACTCGCTAGAAATTTTGTCTTAATTAATAATTAAAAAACACATGCCACGTACACGACAATCAGACCCCCTATTGACGCAAACGGCGTCCGATAAATTTAATCTAATTGATTTAATTTACGACAGAGGTGAATTATTAGGGATACGTAGGTTCTTGGGAAAAATAAACGATGTTGCGAATTTAGGCAAGTGGTCAAACGATGAGAAAGTAACAATTCTGAAATTAAAATTAGCGGGAATAGCTGAGGAATTTTTTTTATCCGACCCAACCCACAGTCAATTGACAGAATATAACGATATCGCAAGAATTCTTATTGGAAGATTCGAGAAAGCTGTACCTTTATCAACGCGTCTACAGTTATTTTCATCATGTATCCAGGGTCCTTCTGAGAGCGTACAAGAATTCGCAGCACGCATCAATAAACTGGGAACACAGATTTTCCAGTCAGGAAATTCGGCTCAAAATACCGCGGTGAGGAATGCGAACGACCAACTGTTACAATCTCGTTTCATAAGCGGTTTAAGAAATGACATTCGCCGCTTTGTACTTTCTCGTGATCCTTTGAATTTAGACGAATCAATCAACGCGGCATTGATTGAAGAGCAAAATATGAAATTAAACCAAATAGCTAGCGAAGAGAGATCCGGTTTGTCGTCCGCACAAACGGAAAATCCAGTTCTTTCAGCATTAGCGGATAGATTAGAAGAAATCAACTTAAGGGTCGGCCGTCTACAGGAGGCCAGTTCAGTTACAGCTCGTAAATCAGAGGGGAATTCTTTTAACAGAAGGGAGAATGTTTTCAAATGCTTTTATTGTGGAATTCAGGCATAGACAAGCGGAGTGTAGAAAAAGGAGGAGGGACGAGAACGCTGCCCATTACCAGCCCCCCGGAGAAACGCCGCTAGCGAGTATTCTGTTGCACGTCACCCCGGTTTAGATGGGAGACATGTCCATTTCCGAGAAACTGCTTTTCGCAACAATTACGCAACCCCGGGCATCCGGTGAGAGGGTCACACACAAATTCTGGGAATAGGGGTTTTCAACGTTATAACAGGAACGAGACTTTAAACTCCCGCGGAGAAAGCCGTATTTAGAATTTTTTCATTTGGTAGAGGAGTGGTTTTCTCCTATTCAATCTCGAGACGATATATTTGATCTACCAATAATAAAGGCTAATGTTAAACATCACAAATTTAGAATTTTAATTGACACAGGTGCATCCGTATCTTTAATGTCTAATTCTTTTTTCACTAAAAAATAAAAAAATGATAACTTTAGGGAATTTAATGTTTCAATTCAGATTAAAGCCGTAAGCGGAGACACGGTAGAAATTATCGGTTGCTATGAAATACAATTGTCATTGGGGGAATTTCAATTTCAACATATTTTTTTTATAACGAAGCAAGAGATTAACGATAATTATTGCGCTATTTTGGGATACGATTTTTTGAAATTATGGGATGCAGTTTTAGATATAGGTAAAAACCGTTTATTAATTAATAATTTTTCAATTCCGCTTATTCATTATTCACTCCCTCCGCGTGTGGTACAGAGTAACTTTATACATGGATTTTTAAAACACAAAACGTGTGTGGGTCCCCATTCGGTCACAAATGTTCGTATACATGTTGAAACATTACCTAATTCGACATCATTGACCACTATTCTGAGTTCAGCAAAGCTACAAATTAAAAACATTCATTTAACTAATTCGCAAATCAAGATTAATCCACAGACAAATGACACCATTCTAGAAATTAGAAACGATTCAGATAACATAATCACCCTTAACAAAAACATGAAAATAATTACTGTCAATAATTACGAAGACTTTTCTTCCGATTTTCCCGTTTCTCAAGATATTTTACCCCCACTCACGGAGAAAGATTTCAACCTTTCAGGTTTGGACAGCAGACGAGACGGAGGTTAAGGGTATTGTTCCAAGTCCACGGTATAATTTAAGGGCTCGTGCAGGCAATTCGGCTCGTTAATACATTTCCGCGCTAAAAATTTTTTGACGGAGACTGAAATTTTTTTTACAATTTTTACACTTTGTCAATTCGAGAGCACACATTGAATGGTACCTGTCTCATAGTTGCACCTTGTTTTATGTCATGTTTAATGTTTCACAGAGATATCAAATTTTGTACTTAGTTTTTTTTTAATGAATTCCAGCTCATTTTTTTTATGCAGTTTGTTTCATGTCTTGATTTGATGCTTAAATGACATAGTGTTGTTTGTGGTTAATATCAATTTTAACTCTAGATAAAATATTTTTATGCTGTGTGTTTTGTGCAATATATTAAATAAATTTTGTGTAATGCAAGTGTTATTTCAATGATAATCATGTACGTACGTCAATTTTTAATTTTATAAATTTTAAGCTTTAATTTATGTTTGCAGCAAAAATCAAATTTTGGGGTCTCTGGACACCTGTCATGAAATTTGAATGTTGTTACGATACATACCTATTTGAAATTTTTTTTATCATCTATTACATAATTTGTGTTGTGACTATTATCTAGTAATTTTAATTTTTTTTTCATACAAAAGGTTCCTCTATTGAATAGCTTAGTTTATGCTGATTTGATTGCGTATAACTGTGTACTTTCTGGTTAAATTTTGATTTTGCATAGAAGATTAATATTTAAAGAATGTCTTTTGATTTAGCGTACTCTTTATTTGTCTTAAAAGATCTAATGTTTAAACTTAAGCTATAATGTGGCGCACATAGGAGAGTGGAACCGGGTTTTATTTAAAATGGATTTAATGAAATAAATTAAATAGTTTTTTTTTTAAAATTAAGTAAGCGTCGCATTATTATTATAAGTTCTCCCAACAGTTTAAGGTATCCAACTACGTTCGGAATAGTAATTTTAAAAAAACACTTAAATGGATAATCTTCATGATATTTAGTGTCACTCAGATTAGAATACATGCATAAAATTGTTTTAAACATTTTGACAAAAAAAAATTATTTAAATATAATATTTTGGCAAAAAATTAACTTAGAATAATCTTTTTTCCAAATGTTCTTTTGTGAAAAATGGTTCTATTATAATAATATTTTGCCTGTATATAGCTCAGACATCTCTACAGAAGCTTAACTAGAATTTTTGAAAAATTCACATTATTTTCAGAGTTACCACCAATTGAAATAATTATTGGTGTTTTTTTCTTAAAATTGTTCCCCTCTGTTGTCGTAAAATATAAATAAACCCACTTCTAAGCTATATATTTCAAAAATTCTAATTGAGCCTCTAAACAGAGGTCTGAGCTATATACAGACAAAATATTATTCTAATAGAAGCATTTTTTCACAAAAGGAGAACATTTGGAAAAAAGATTATTCTAAGTTAATTTTTTGCCAAAATATTGTATTTAAATGAATTTTTTTTTTGTCAAAAGGTCCTTAAAACAATTTTATACATATATTCTAATCTAAGTGACACTAAATATCATGAAAATTACCCAATTATGCGCTTTTGAAAATTACGGCTCGAACGTAGTCGGATTAGATGTATTCCTCCATTTACGGCCAACGTCGCCAAAAAGGTTTCACTTCCATTGCGTGGCGATTAACGGTGATTAACGGTGATTATTAAGTCTGAGGTATCTAGACTGCGCCAGCAATCTTCTGCCCTCTATCTGGAACTGCGATGTTCGTTGTGTTGGAACTTTGTTGGAGGGGTGAGCGTGACTTCGAGAGAGATCCAATATGATTGGCTGAAACCAGTTTCTGTGGTGTGGCTTTGAGATAGAATGGAAGTGAGCTCTTGGAATTGATTGCATGATCTTGATATTTTAAAAAGAATTAAAAGTTAAATATGGAAGAGTAAGTTAAATTTAAAATAAAAGTAATAAGGGAAAAATTTTAGGTTGATTATAATGAGTAAAAATTAAAATGATAAAATTTAAACTTTATCCATAATTGCTTCTGCGAGAAGGCAGGTTTTTTCTTCATCTGAGTTAGCTTTTTTTTAAATTTAGTGAGTAGATCTAGGATTTTGGGATTTTTCTTGACTAAATTAGAAATTATTTGGAAGAGTTCTAATACTTGAGTTAAGTCTGAGGTGTTATTACTATCTTGACTAAGGAATCCATGGGGGAATCTTTTTTGTCATCGATAGGAATCTGATTGGGGACTTTTCGCTAACAACGTTAGCGAAGGAAATTCCTCTTTAATCCATTTAGAGGCGAAATTTCGCTTTTTCTTGGGGTCTCCGAAAGGGGTTCCTTTTTCGGCTGGGGGCATTTGGGGCATTTAGTGTAGCATGCCGAGTGACCGTAGTCTTGGCAGTTGATGCAGAATGGATTTTCCTGTCTTTCTTTAATTAGGCAGTTTCTCGTGGCATGGCTCTTTCCACATTTTAAGCACCTTGGTTGCATGTGACAGTTTGCGGCGGTATGATAAAAGTTATTACAGTTGAAGCATTGGGTTATTCCTCTAACGAGGTAACCCTCAACTCTCACTTGTAAATAACTTAGGTGAGTTAAGTCGAAAATTTTGCTATTGTGCGCGTTTCTCGGGAGAATTATTAAGAAAAATGGGAGGGGTTTTTTGGTTCTTTTTTAGAAGTAAGCTGAGTACAGCTTTCAATTTTGAAGCCTACATCTGCTAGGTCGCTAGCAATATCATCGGTTTTAGAGGAGTTGGGGAGGCCTTTAATTACTGCTTTAATGGGCTTATCTTTTTTAACATCAATGACGTAAAATTCAAAATCTACGTCAGTTTTTAAAAATTGAATGAGGGATCTGCGTTCCTCATGATCATTAGAGAACATTTTTACAACATCACCAACGATTCTGTTGCGGAGATTTGGGAATTTATTTATTATAAGTTTTATCTGATCACGGAAATTATCTTTTATTTTAAGCATTACTGGGTAGGGGTTTAGTCGGGGAGTAATTGTTTCGGAAATTACATTTTCATTCGTAGGGAGTGGATGCTCGACATCCTGTTCGAGATCGGAAAAATTATTTTGTTTCTATCGGGTCCTGGGTAGAAATGGGGGAGACGGGCCGAGCCGTCTTTTTTGGAAAAATAAATTCCTCCGTGGATTCCTTAGTTCTGTTTTTTTCGCTTTTTATTTTGTTTTTTCTTCTTGACATTATGATTAGTTTTATCCAAAGTGGATTCGCTAACGTTAGAATCCTCAACAATCGGGGAATTTTATGCTCTTTGCAATCATCTCTTGTACATGGGGGAAGGGTTTTGAGCTCACTTACCATTCGTCGTTTTTTCTTAGCCAAGTCGTAAGAAGTCATCTGGTAGAGTTCAAGGAAGGAGTTCTTCTTGGTTGGTGTACGTGCACCTTCTGAGATAGAGCTGTGCATGGCTGAGATGCTGTGAACAGTATCCCCTGAGTTTTTCGCAGGCTGCGACTTTTGATTGTCGCGTCGGTGAGAAATCCATAAAATCGCTGATATCGCTCATGATTGTAAAAAGGTCGTGGAGCTCACTGGTGCGTGGCATTACACGCTCCATTTCTTTTTTCTAAAAAAAAAAACTTTTTAGAACAATTTTTAATTTCTATGGGGTTTGACATAGATATTTCCGGACAAAATTCTCACTGCCCTATATATCCTATTATTTCTTAATATTTATATAAACATTATTTATTTATTAATATTTATTAAAAATATTTATTATATATTAATATTATGTATTATCTATTAGTAATATTTATTATTTACTAATAATATTTATTATTTATTAATAATATTTATTATTTATTAATAATATTTATTGATAATATTTATTTATTTGTTAATTATATTTATTAAAGTTTACTTTTAGTTATTGATTAGGTTGAATATTCTTTCTCATTATTGGGTTGTATTTCAATTCTTTTATTACTATTACCTTATTTCTTATTCCATATTATTTATTAATATTTCTTTTTTAATTAATGATAAATTACTTAATTATTGATTAACTGACTTAATTCTGTCATTATTAGGTTATATATTTCTTTATTATTTTATTACCTTTATCTATATTATTTATTTATTTATTAACATCTACTTTTTTTTCCTTATTGAGAAATTATTCCAGTTATTGTTTTGGTTGACTATCAATTCTTACATTATTATTATTAATTTACTAAGAGATTAATTTAAATTTTAAAACCTGGTTTATTTTTTTACCTTTAAATATTGTAACCTGTTCCCTTTAACTATGGCTGTATATATGTTAAGGAAATCATGCAAACAGAAGGGAGTGGATTGTTTCAATAAGTTTTTAGAAATTGTTAGGGAGATATCGATTGGGCTGAGAGAGATTTGGGGCAAATTCTTTAAATGAGGAATTGAATCAAGATTTTTATCACAATTTATCTTGCCGATAAATGATTACTTAAGTCATTGTGTGACAGTTTTTTATACTTCCAAGTGCTGCAAGGTAAGTTAATTCGATTTATATTTAATTTATTCAATGTAAGTAAGATTCTCTCACTACATTTAAGGTAACAGAACACCTTCGAAGAAAATTTTTGAATTAACCTGAAATTTGCCTGTAAATGCATATTTTATGACCTTATGGGTCTCTAAAATTAGAAAAACACCCAAGAAATTTTTGTTAGTATACAATTTTAGTGTCAAAGGGGTATTTTATAAAAAAAATTAGCAAAAATAAGACTTTACGCAAAACATGATAACTGAAAATAAAATAAATATATTGACATTTTGTAAATTGAATAATATAGCATACAACCTTATCTAGGGAATAGACTCTTATTTTGGTAATATAACTATTATGTGGGAAGTAATTGTGTTTCGAGCTTCTATACGTTGACATTTTCTTTAAAAGCTATTGTAATTTTCATTTTATTGCTATATAAAAAAATTCTACTCAACACAAACTCTTAAGAAAGGTCTATTCCCTGTATAAGTATTAAAAAAACATACATATAAAATTTTTATTTCATTCAAGCATAATTTTTTGAGATATTGTGTTTTGCGGTGAGAAAAAATGTGAAAAAACTCATTTTGAGAAAACGACAAAAATAACATTAAACTCATCTGATTACAAGAAAAAAACACTTACTTTATCAATAAAATACACCAGATTTGTAATCCTTTTCCTCTCTAATTTCTAAAACACTATTTTTTCTTTTAATGTGCTCTTAAAAATTTTCTGTGTTTCTTTGTTTTGGGGTCTGCGTTATGAATCGATTCACAGATTCTGCATCTATCTAAATGTTTATACACTTTTGAAGAAAATTTTTTGAATTAACCTGAATTTTGCCAGTAAATGCATATTTTATGACCTTATGGGTCTCTAAAATTAGAAAAACACCCAAGAAAAGTTTTATTAGTGCACATTTTTACTGTCAAATGGGTATTTTATAAAAAAATAAGCAAAAATAATATTTTACGCTTAAAACATGATAATTGAAAATAAAATAAATATATTGACATTTTGTAAATTGAATAATATAACATACAACCTTATCTAGAGAATAGACCCTTTATTTTTGTAATATGAACATTACGTGGGAACTTATTGTGTTTCGAACTTCTATACGTTGAAATTTTCTTAAAAGCTATTGTAATTTTTACTTTATTGCTATATAAAAAAATTTCTACTCCACACAAAATCTTATGAATGGTCTATTCCCTGTATAAGTATTTAAAAAACATACATATAAAAATTTTATATCATTCAAGCATAACTTTTTGAGATATTGTGTTTTGCGGTAAGAAAAAATGAAAAAAATTCATTTTGATAAAACGACAAAAATAACATTAAACTATTCTGATTACAAGATAAACACTTACTTTTTATTAAAATGCACCAGATTTATAATTCTCCCCATCTTTGACTTCTAAAACACTAATTTTTTTCTTTTTAAGTGCTCTTAATATTTTCCTGTTTTTCTTTGTTTTGGGGTCTGCATTATGAATTGATTCACGGATTCTGCATTTATCTAAATGTTTATATCCCGTAAGGTAAACACCCCAGGATTTTCAATATTCATTTTATTAAAAACTTTTAGACACCCATTTAATCCTTCATTGAAGTGTATAATAGCATCATACGACCCAAATTTAATTGTTTTGAGCTTAAACAAATACTTCCTTCGTACTTTTTGCCAAACTATTCCATTAAAACACTCGTTGGCATTTTGCGTGCGTCCATGCAAGCACTTACTTAATATTTGTTTGTCGCATAGTTCTAAATATACTGGTTTAATTTTATTTAAAACATCATTTGATAAACCAGCATATTTTGTGAAACATTTTGTTCCATTTGCCACCCTCGCTGAAAATAACACCAGCTTTCTTTCCCTATTGGGCATTGACCATGCATCGGTTTCTTATCACTTGATGCACAGTGATATAACGCAGCAATTACATTTTGCTGCATGGCAGATAAGTTACCGACATTGCTGCGAACAGCAATTCCGTAATAGTTTTGAAGTCGGTCAATAAAATTATCAGTTAATTTGCCTTTACCAGACAGTCCTTTAGTTTTAGTTTTCTCAGACGCGAACCCACTCTCTTTTGTACATGGCCAATGCACTCAAACTTGGTCACACTGTTTAATCCGTAAGTGTCTTTCACACTCATAAAAAGCTTTTGAGTCGCCATCCCCATAATATTGAGTGTATTGCAGTCTGCGTTTTTTTCAGATCGAAGAAATATTCGGCAAGCCCCCACAATTTCCATTTTTGATGAAGAGCCTGTGAAATTACACTGACATATGTGGTCGGCTTTTGACGACTCATATTCAAAGTTTCTTGGCATAGTCTGAAGTCTCTTACATGTTGGACAGTAGGACGACATAACTTCTATGTCTAACACCTTACCAGTATCAACTGATATTGCAGCAACACAGCCATTCATAGATGTATAGCCTCTTCGTTGCCATGTGCCATCCACCGATATGCCACATTTTACAATATCGGATGAGAGATTTTGTTGTTTCTCACAATTTCAGTAGCAGCTTTTATCATGGATTCCTCAGCTACTTTCTGAACCACTTTTAAAAGCTTTGCTTCCTGATTTTTGTAAGCAGTTTTGGTTAGTCGAGGCAAATTTAATGTTGAGCATAATTTAAATGCCCCAGCAAAACCTTTGCCTATCTGCCTCATACCATATACTAGCCTGGTATTTATGACAGGTGCATTTACAACTTTTTTGGATGAAGCAAATGCAAAAAAAAAAAAAGTCACAACACTTACATTTTAGTGTAAAATGGGAGCACAATCCATATCTGGAATCCTCGAATAGTTCTACTTTTTTCAGCAAAAACATTTTGGGCAGCAAAATTGAGAAAAAGCTTCCACAACAAGTTCAAGGTCAACTATTATGTTACCAAACACAGGACCAGGCATTTCTTCTGCAGTTGAGAAACTCTCTTTTCCCAACTTAGAACAGCTAGCAGTACATTCAGGAACTGCTGAAGTGCTATTTTTTTCGAAGTGTTTGTGAATTTATTACCATAAAATTGCCGCTTGCTCTTTCTAGCAATACTTTTAACCATTTTTAAGTTAAAATAAAGCAGAATAAAACAATCAAAAACTTTTACGCTGTCGATTCTTTCAGCATGAAAAAATAAAACGCATATGTAAACAAAGTCAAAACAACAAACTTGCTGCCAGGTTTTACACATAAAAGGAAAACTGTATTTGCAAATACATTTATATTTATTCTTAAATGTTCTATTTTAATTTCTGACTAAATATTTGTATATTAATTATAATATTTCAAGTCATATTTTATGAAAGAGAAACGTAAACAAACAACGCGGCCACTTCCGGTTAGCAGAAACTATTTCGGGTCCGAGAAATTTATGATTAAGTAATATTGAAAAAGCTGTAACTCGGCTTCTAATTAAGATAGAAACAAAATTTTAACATATTTACAAAGATAAAAGATTGAATTTTAATATAAGACCAAAAACGAAAAATCGATATATTGACCAAAAATTGAGTTTTAGAG